>JACBWW010000003.1:30685604-30970912 GCA_020086605.1 Lanius collurio
CGCCGTGCGGCGCCCCGCCCTGGCCGCCGATACCCACCCCGCCCCGGTCCGCGAACGCCCACCCCCTGCCCCTTCCCCAGCGCCAGACCCGGGCAGAGCCCTCCGCTGCCGCCGGCTCCCATCCCTGGGGCCGCGCCGACCTCCGCGAGCTACTTCCCGCCGCCGAAGAGAAGCCCCTCCACAAAAGAGCGAGGCAGCAGGAGGCGGGGGACACACGCACGCCCGGCCGCTCCGTCCGGATGCGGTGAGCCTCCCGCCTCGCCTCCGGGGCCGCGTCAGTGCAGGAGGGAAGAAGCGGAGCGGCGGCGGCGGCTCTCCGGCTGCCACCATGGGCTGCTGCACGGGGCGCTGCACGCTCATCTTCCTCTGCTCGCTGCAGCTGGTGAGTGCCCGGGCACGCTTCGGCTTCGCGGGAGGTGGGCAGGGACTGGCGCTCTCCCCCCCGCCGGGGGCGCGGAGCGGCGCTGACCCGGCCCCGGAGCTGTCCGCGCCCGCCGCCCCGACGGCGCACCCTCCCCGCGCCCCGGCCCCTAAGTTTCGCGGTGCGACGCGACGTGGGGCGAGAGCGGCCCCGTGGCTGGGGGACGGAGAAGGTTGGCAACCCGGCGAAGGTGCCGCGGCTCCCCAGTCCCGGCGGCTGTCAGCGCTCCCCGCCTAGGGGAGAGCGGCTCCCCCGCCGTGATGTCGCTTCGAGACAGTGTCACTCCCCGCTGGATGCTGGGCAGGGGCTTCCCCTGTCTGCTCCGAGTAGAGGCCGGGGGGAAGAACGAGGCTGACGGTGCCACCGGCCGGTGCCCGCGGGGCGGCGGTGGGGCCAGACCCTGCTGGGCGCTGCTGGTGCGGTGGGAAGATGCGGGGACCAGCATCGCCGCCTCTTTCTTTTTCTGTTTTTCTTTACCCTTGTAAAAGCGGCGTGTGCCGGCCCTCTCCTGTGACTTTTCTTGGGATTCCTTTCCTCTGATTAAGTATTCCTCAGCGTGCAGTTGAAACAACAGAACGGTGCCGCTTCTTCTCTTTGTTTAGTGGAGTTGGTATATTTATTTTAGAGAAAAGAGTTGCTGAGATAAATCACCGCCAAACAACAATAATCTTTCCTCTGGCTCATTAGCAGGATGATAAAATAATGCTTTCCCCTTAACGGTAGTCCCTGGTCCCAAGAGTGTTTTAAAAGATTTTTCTCTTTTCTAGTGACTCAGTGTCGTCATTTTGCCACATGATCCCTCTTAAAATGAGTGTTGTTCCTTGTGTGTGTGTGTGTGTGTGTGTCTGTAAAGGAGAAAAGTGGAATGCATTTAGTTGGGGTGAGGGGGGTGTTGTATTTGTTTGTATTCATAATCCTTTGCGATTTTTGTAGTTTTCTCTTACAGCACTTTGAAATAGCTTCTGTTTCAGAGGTAATACTCTAGAAGTAATTGTACATACTGCATTTATTTGAAGATCCCCTTTCATTTGCAAGGCTTTGTGCCAGGTTCTTAGCCTGTGTAAACTGGGGTGTCTCCATTGTTTCCAGTGTGAGCCTGGACCTTATTCAGATGGGCTTAGTAACTCAATGTATAAGTAACTCAATAGTACAACCGTGCCAAAAAACAGAGGAGGCATATGATTTGTACTTTTAGTGTAAGGAAAGTGTTCTTTATACATTGCTGTTATTTTTTATTCCTTGTTTTGTATCATTTTTGTGCTAGCGACTGCAGCAGAATTGCTCCTGATTTACATCATGCATGTGGGAGGGGAAACAAACCCTGTTCAAATATATCTATTTGCCAGTTATGAGGATTATAATAACTATATTTACTATTCTGTAGAATTACTGTGAGGCTATAAAAATTGAAGTAAAGTGTGAATGGCCACCATAATCTACAGAGAAATGTATAAAAAGTCTTTCAGGAAAAGAGTCGTGTTTTATAAAAGACCTATCAGATGATATAATGACTTTCAAAAATTACTTCAATCCATAGTTTTTTCTGCTGTACTTGCCTGTTTTGTAGTGATGTTCCACTGTTATATCGACATCTTTCAGGTGCTGATAAATGTCTGTGTGGCAAAATTCTGTAATTTTAATTTATTTTCGTTTAAAAATAGAAGTCTTTCTTTATATTCAAGCGGTAATCTGGTAGATATTATGCCCTGGTTCTGACCAAGATGGAGTTAATTTTTTTGCAGTAGCCTGGAGGGGACATGGCTAGGACATGGGAGCTATTCAATACTACCTCACATCATTGCCAGGGGTGGAGGAAAAGGACTCTGTTCCAGGGAGAATGGGCTTCTTTCGGCTGGGGTAGCGTGGCATCAGTCCCAAGCTGGAAGGAGCGGTGTGGTGGCCCCAGTTCCAAGCCAGAGGGAGCATGGCTGTGGTCTGGTGGGGCTGGGGTGAGCATTTTGCATGTGAATCACTCTTTAGCATGCGATGATGTTACTGTTCCTTTTCTTATCTCATTGCTGTTTCCAGTAAATTGTCCCAATTGTTCAACCCACAGATCTTTGCCTTTTGTGCCTCTAATTCTCCTCTCCCTCAGATGCTTTCCATGATCTCAGTGGTGGCAGTGTTCAGTTTATGTATGTTGAAGTTGTCACCACAGGCAGTTTTAGACCCTTTTTTGAATATTTTAGTGGTCATGATTATAAAATATATGCAGCAAAATTGCATCCCTGGACATTACTATCATTAAGTGAGATTTTTTTTACTTTGCATCCACTTATGGAGAGGTGAAGGAGATATTAGTGTTTGTAGACAATATTTAGATTAAATCTTGCAAAATCCAATCACTTCTGCCAACTTGTAGAATTTCAGAAGTACTGATGATTAATATGACTTGAGGAAAAACTTTAAAAAGAAATCAGATGGGCACATATTTAAGAAAAAAGTTTTTTATGTTAGCCTTGTTCTGATCATGTCAGAGAAGGGCCTGGGAACAGCTCAGACTCAGCCTTCAGATTAACCTGAGTAAGAAATATCTTATTAAATACAGTTGGCAACACCTTTTATAGCATGCATGTACTATGTAGATTTTCTTCTGCATAAGATGGGAAGTAAAAAAGCCAAATCCCTGTTCATAAACAAGATTTGCTTCTTGTTCTAAAGAAGAGTGCATTGTTCAGTGTCCTCAAAGCACAGTTTCCCGATTCTTTAAAACTTTTGTCTTCTCTTTTGTCTTCTTTATCCCAGCAACATATAAACAAACAGCCTAGGCAAAAGTGAAGAGAAAAACAGTTACTGCATAACTGTGAATAAAATATCCTTTCTCTAATGTTAACCCATTAAATGCATTAACTGCAAGAAGATTTGTTTGTAATTTTCAGTGCTGTTTGTCAGGGGATTTTGACATAAAATGGCAATAATACTGGTTTTCAGTTATGTTTAATCCATGAAAGTGGGAGGTTTTGACTGACACCTTTTAATTTTTTGTAATAAACACATTTAAATGTTGAATTCAGTAATCCTAAGGACAGTCTGTGGTTAGTCTTCTATCATTTAATAATAACTTCGTTTGTAAATGGAAATCCATATCATTATGTGTGTAATACAGAATTCTGGAAAAAATCATTGAGATGGAACTGTAGGTGGCAGAAGTTCAGGAAAAGCTGCTAGTCACTTTCAGGGTTTCCTTGGACTCCTTCAGGTGGATTCTGCTTCTGAAAACCAAGAAAATTTTGTGTAAGGAGAACTGTATCTTGCTCCACACCTCCTTGATCTTTCACTGTTTTGCACTTCCTGACTGAAGCATTGTCATATGCTATTGCCAAAGGTATCTGAGCAAAGAATACTGAAGTGTATGTGTATCTTTGTGTGCATAAATATGTCATTAAGATTATTAGGACCTATGTGTACATTGGGAAAATCTGTCATAAGGACATATGGATCCTTTGGATTACAGCCATAATTCTTCCTGGTGCCACTAGAAGTCTGAGACATTGGCCTTGTCTGTACTAGAAAATTAAACCAGCTGGCAGAGATTGTGCCTGTACTATTGCAGACACCATGCCATAAAACACTGCAAGATGAAAATGTTTGGAAAAGAAAAGAAATTAAAAAAAATACTAAATTCTGAAAGGAATAAATTGACAATAAATTGTAGCAAGATTTAGCTGTGTGAATCCAATTGGTGTTAATAAATGTCATACAGGGAAAACCTTCATGCTGCTTTGAAAATGTATTTCTGAGAAACTACCTTTGCAGGATAATGTTGTTTCAACATTTTCAGTGATTGGAAGTTTTGGGACCTAGCAGTATACAGATAAATGAACATAAAGAACTCTGAAGATGGTGAATGAGATTTTCAAAGTGGTGAAGGGATGGTTGTGGAACGTGTGTGACTAAGACCCTTCATGGTTTTGCCAGTCTCATTTCACGTGTTTATCCTTGGGCTCCTCTGCACTGTGTTCCTTCTGTAGGTCCCGATTTAGAAGTGTATGGTTTATCCAGTTATAGCTAGTGTAAAATAGGCCGTTCCCTATTTAACCTGTTACTTTCCAAATAATTAAAGTGCCAGCAGACCACACTGGAAAATTTTTCTGGTGGAAACACTTCTGTGTACTAATTTTGACTAGTGATTGTTTGGGAAGTTGATCATTTTAATAGCCTAATCCCTTTCAATATTCAGAAGATTTCTATTTATGATTGCCATTAACATTAATTATATTGATGTATGTAAATCCTTACAGTTGGAGATGAGATTGTATCCATTAGAATGAACGATAATGTTTTGTCATTTGTTACTGGACCTCATGGAATTTCAGCAGTTATGTAGGGAAGTGATATGTGTATGTATCATGCATAGATTTTCATCTCATTTTTAAACACTGGACACTCTAACTCTGTGACTTTGGCTCTTGGTGCTTGTATGTTAGAACTGAGAAATACCAGTTATTCAGTTAACAGTTCAGGGATTCAAGGGAATTGATAAATTTGAGAAAGTAAAATCTTTGAACCAGTAAATTGCTGCACTTTTTATGTTGATAAAAGAATCACCAGCCCATTGATCTGGAGATGAAGCATCTGTCCACTGATAAAAGAGGAGGAAGTTGAGGGAGTGCCTGTTGTACTAGCAAGAATGGAGAAAACTTGGGATTTTAGCCACAAACAATGCCCTGGTTGCAGGATGTTGCACTTTCTGTTATAGCAGCTGAGGTGTGAATGGTGTTTACCTCTGATAACTCAAATGGCATCCCAAAACATGTAACTATTGCTGGTGGCTGTACCTAAACAGCTGATATGCTTCTGATGTGGGTGTATAGTTGCATTTAACCTTAACATTGGAAATAATATGCTGCATCCAGTAGAACTACTTGAGTTAAATACTCACAATCCAAAAAACATATGATATTACACACTTTTCAGGATCTTTCTCATCAGGGACAAGAGAGTAAAAGTTGAGAGAGCACTGCTTACTAAGTCGATAGGCTCACCTCTGTATGCTCTGGAGTACCTTGAACTGCCTGGAGAGACAGCACAGGCAATCCTTGTGCAGCTAGGTAGGTCCACAAAACAAACACTGTTTTCCACTTTGTGTCTTTGTTTTATTTTTCAAAACTGTTGGGAGTTATCTGTTAGTAAAACACAAATTCTGAGCTTGTCAGCACTGTAGGATTTAACCTCTCCATGCACCAGAAATTCAGCTTCAGAAGTAAAATCCCCTCCTGCTGAAACTGCATGTAAGACTTTCTGTTCAGTGTTCCAAAGTTAGAAATTCAGAACTTGAGGAACCATGAACTTTCAGAGCCGTTTGAAATTTCTGAACTAGGTGAATTTCTGAAAGGAACCATGTAGTTCTTGCTTAGTTTTAGGTTCCATCCACCACAGAAGGCTATTTTTTCTACAATTCCTGTCTGCTCTATGACTGACAGTTAATTGTCATATAAACATTTAATAATGTATTTATAGTGATGAAGGGAAGGAGTTAAGATTTCAATGCTAATGACAATTAGTATACTGAAAATTGTGAATAATATAGCTGTTCTTCCTATCTATAAGATCAGTAAGCTTTGTAAATAGTTATTCTAAGAACATTCAGATATGCTGCTGGTCTGCTTTGATTTCAAGATATGCTACACTCTACCTAGACCCCATTCTTGGGACTAGGAAACAAATATTGTGGTTTGGAAAGTCATTGGAATTCAGGGTAGTATTGTTGGATCTAAATAGAATTTGGGTAGTACCTGCAGAACTTGAACGCTATGTATGTTTATTTTTGGAGATCATGTGGGATCAATTGCACTTGCAGTTGTTTAGCTGGTGTTTTGATCTTGCTAATTTTGCGAGGTTTGGAACTAAAATAAAAACTTGTAAGACTAGGTAATCTTAGCTCATGTTTTTCTGTATCTTACTTGCATCCTATCGGTACAAAGAGACCTTTTTAGTTTTAGGGCCAATCTGGTAAATTGACAAATAAGCAATAAAATCACAATTCCCTAATCTTTCAGGTAAAAGTGTTGCATTTTGGCCCCCTATGATATACAAATTAATTTTCACCTAAATAAATGAATTTAATTGTTTAGATGACCAAAGAGAGAGTCAAACCAGTCTCACCAATCATTGGCCCTAATATTGTACAAGAAAAGTGAGTGGAGGTTTTGTTCTTCACTTGATAAGAACTGGAGTAAATTAATGCATTCCATACTTGCTAAGATGATTACTTCTTTGATGTGCTCAGTGAAGTGGGGAGGCAAAGGACCCAGGATGAACACAGGAAATTCTGATTGAATACTAGAAGAAAAATCATAGTGAGATTATTGGATCATGTTTTTGAAAGAAGTTTTGGAAACTCCACCCTTGAATAAATTAAAATCAAGCTAAACATAGCTCTCAAAAGCCTGATCTAGTTGAAGTTTATCTGATGTCAAATTTGGCCCTGCTATGAATAAAGGTTTTACCAGATGACCTCTAAAGACTCCTTGCAACTTAGGTTATCCTGTGATTATATAATCTTAGCAGAGCATAAGGAATAGGGGTCTTCAGTTCTTTATTAGGAAGGTATTTAGAATACACAGTCATTTGGGTTATTTTGAAATAATTAGTTTCTTAATTTGTTGTGTTTATAATGCAGTGGAAATAGGCCTGATATGACAATAACAATTCTAGTATCCAGTTGGTGTCAAACTTTGGTGTTTAAGTAAATGAGAAGTACCTGTGATGGCCTTGAGATTTATTATTTCATGAATAACAATGGTGTGATACGATGTAGTATATTAGATCTTTCAAACTCATTAATATGGATGCAAAATGTATTTCATTCAGTCAGTCTTGTAATTAATTGCTAAGCAGTCATTTTGGGGCAAAACCCCTGTTATTTCTGTCTGAACAAGGAAATGAACTGCACAGTTTTGGTTCTAGATGACTAATATAAAGGAACACTAATAAGTGACTGGTTCAGGAGACTGATAATATGATACAGAGTCTTTTACCTCTAGGTCACATTTTAAAATTCACTGCAGGTTAGATGAGGGCAGATGTCATTATGAGATGTTTATTTTAAATGATACTGGTCTTGCTATGGCGTCAGTATAAAAATGTCATCTTAATATAGAGATTGTCCCTAATTTCCACCTTTTTTATTATATAAGAAGGGTGAAGGTTGTTGAGCATGGTACTGTGAAGACCAAAAGGATCTTTTTGCCAAAGTTTCTTTCAGGTCAGCTTATCAGGGGTGCTAGCATGGTAGTGCAGTGAAGTTTGCACCACTGCCTTAGCTCAGACTGGACATGGTATCTTTGTAAGCTTTAACTGACAGTAAATAAAAATGACAAATAATGTTAATTGCATTGTTTTTGTGTAAATTTAGTCTTTTTCATTGGTCAGAAAGAAGACCATTTGTTACTGCTTTTTATTTAGTACAATTTGTATTGAAAATAAAATTAATGCAGTAGCAAAGGGAAAGTGTCTCACTTTGAATCTTGAAGCAGCTCAGTTTTGTCCAACACAAAGCAGTTTTCTCCATCTCTCATGAGCAGTTAATGCACACCTTCCTAAAGGGTTTGCCAGCAGGTGTTGGATCAGACACTCCTACGCTGAGTGAGACTTGCAATTGCTTGACACAGCTGTGCCAGAAGCACTATGACAAGTTTTACTGTGTCATGGGCTTTTTTTCCTTCCATGTGTGACCAGTGAAATCTTTGTAGTCTTGCTATGGATCTGTGCCTTTGGCGGATCTGTAAAGGACAGTGGTAAGTGGGATTATCATTGTACTCTGATCTCAGGAACATACAGAGTACTTAACACCCTGGTAATGAAATGGTAGTAAAAGATTTTATTTTAGACCTTTCACTTTTTACTGTACTTCCTTATCATCTTGTCTTTCTTCAAACACAGACCTATCTTGCATGTAATCTCAACTCAGATGGATTTTTTAATGCTGTGGTGATTTGGGACTTGTTCTTACAAGTTGCTGAATGCCCTACAGCTCTCATTAAAGTTGCTGAAAGTCATTCTTTCACATATAGGCTCCTTGTAATGGCAGGTTCAAGCAAAGGCAGCAGTGAACCTCTTCCACCTGGTGAATGCCAGTAGTACAGTAAAAGAAAAGGAAAAAGGAAAATTTTCTACTTGATACAACAGCCAGTTTTATCTAGACAAATATCCCTTTCAGAATTGCATGTTGTAAAGAAATAAAATTGAAAATTTTATGAAATGCAGAAGGAAGATAATTGTAAACCAATTATTTATGTAAAGATTTAATCTTGAATAGTCACACTTGGTTCTTTCACAAGTCTCTCCAAAGGGGGTTGATAGAAAGGTGGGTGTGCTTTTTTTGTTTTTTTTTTTTTTTTTCCTTCCCTTTGGTTTTGTTTAGTTTCATCAGTACAGAAGTTTTGGCTGAGAGTAGGTATAAAGGGTATATGCTTGGCAATGAGCTGAATGCAATTCCCTGAGGAGGGTTTTGACACACACCAAAGAAACTACAAATATAGCAAAGTAGAATAATACTTAAGAGATGAAGCATGAGCAGAAAGATGCTGAAATGCTTTTGTAGTTAAGGAGATTATGTGGGAGCATGGGATGAAAAGTATAGAAAGGTACATTTAGATGAGTGTAAAAAAAGTGGGATGTGGAAGCCCTCTTCATCAGAGAGAAGAAAGTTGCCTAGGTGTGTGGGAGGAATTCCTGCCTAAGGTTTCACTGCAAATAAGATCTTAAGAAAAGTATTTTTAATTTTCTTTTCTAACGTACTGCTGCTGCAGGTACGCCAGTTTCTCACTATTCTGTTGTAAAGTTACTGTGTTAGTGTCAGAGCCTTTGAATTAAAAAATGCCAGGGGTGCAAAATCCTATGATGATGATGATATTTTCTAGGGAGATTGGAATGACTGGCATGTTTCTCATCCAACTCTAGTTTTTGCCTTTGGTTGAGCCTTGAATACTCTGTGTTGTCCTGGGAATGCTGCAACTTCACTGCCCCATTGGCAGTTCCTGGAATCTCCCGTGAGCAAAAGTACTCCTGGAGCTTAGGAGCATGCAAGTGAAGCTTAGCACAAGCTACAGTGGAAATGAGTAGACATGTAAATACATACCTAGAAAACAAAAAACCTCCCAGTTAAGTGCAGCTTCTTAGATGGACTGAAAAGAGCTTGTGTCTAAATGTGTTCTGGAGAGAAAGTTCTGTTAAAATGGAGTGCATAGAGAAACATTCTTCTGGAAGCTTAGTCACCACAATCAATGAATAAAAAGCTGAAGAGTTCTAAAGCTGGAAACTGCAGTGCATTATAATACAGGAATAACATCACAAGAATATATTGTTTTGCCTCTTCTGGAGAGCTGTTTATTTTTCCTGCTAAAAGCATGCTGTATCTTTCTATTTCAGAGTAAGCAGGGTGTTTAATTTCTCTAATATGTATTTGTTTCATGAGTTAAGTAGACATCACCAGGGCAAGTGTGTTTATATTTTAACTGGAGCAGAAGTCTTGCTACTCCTACTGATTGAATAATTTGCATCACAGAAACCTGAAAAGTGTCTCTGTCTCTAATGCAGATGGAGCTACTCAGAATACTGAAGATAGATGGTCTTTGCATGGAGATCCCCCGATCCCCCAAGCAACTGAAGATTCTTTAATCAGACTATAGTCAGTGAGCTGTACATTTGTAAAATACCTGTTTTAGTGTACCTACCAACATGGGCATTTGGAAAGCCTAAAAAATGCCCAAATCTGGAAGACATTTACCTCAATTACCTCTGTTTCCAGTTCTTATGTTGGTTAGAACAGATTTGTTCTCAGCCTCATCCTTCTGATAAGCCATTTCTGATCATGGTAACAGGAGGCTCTTTGCTCCAATGCCTAGCTGTGAAATGATACACTATTTCCATTTTCAAGTTAATATTTTTTTTTTCCTGGAGCCAGATGATTTACTTCCAATTCTTCTCCCAGTATTTCAGAACAACTTCCAAATTCTGATCTTCATCTGTTTATCACAGTAAGATTCCGACCCTGTTCCCCAACCAGTCAAGACTGTTAAAATTCACTTGTGGTTGTAAATAGGCCCTGTATGTTGTTCTTATCTGGATGATTTGCAACTATACAGCATAAGTTTTCTTTAGTTGTATAGCTGCTGCAGTTATTTGTAGTTCCTCATACAATGTTGGCTGCACAGTATTATGAAAAGGTCTGATTAGTTCAGAAAAGAAGGAAATATGAACAAGTGATAACAGGTAGATGAACTAGTAGTGTTATTTACCGTAATGCAGTTATTAGAGTACTTGCAGTGGGAAGGTTAGGATGGACTGAAAAAATGCTTCCAAGCCTGGATTTACAGTGAAAAATTATATGTATGAATGGCAGTAGCCTATATTCAAACTTCATTCAAATGTCAGAAACTAGTTTAAGTACATTGAAATATATTAGATGCCATGAATTGCTTTAAGTTGTATGTTACTAATGTATAATTTAGTCATCGTGGTTTGGTGAAAGCCAAAGCTGACTGAGTTGTGCCAGAAGTAACCACAAAATGCAAAAGTTTATTTCAATTGGATTAAAATATGATGTCCATCATTTCTCTGTTTTGTTTCATGAGTTAGACATCATGAAGATAAGCGTGTTTACATTTTAATTGTAACCTGTTACATTTGTTAATCTGTACAGCCGTAATCAGTTGAATGCCCTGATGGCTCTTTCAAAGTGTAGCCTGTGCAGTTGAGCTGTGCTGCCTTGCTCAGCAGTAATGTAGGGTGTGAAGCAGCCTCACCAGGATGATGCTGACTCCCATCGTGTAGGTACATGAACCCTGTTGCTTGTTCTGTTGTGGGACAGGTACTAAATCTGTATCCACCCCAATCTGCTGAAATTTTCTATACATCCTGCATTTTTAAAAGAAGTGTAATGCATGATGGCTGGAGTGCAATACTGCCCATAACCTCTTCTGGTCACATTTGCCAAGCCTGGATCTTCTAGGGGTGGGGGAGAAGATGATGTCAAATAATTTCATTGCCATTTTTGTATCCATGAAAGGTTCCAAGTTTCAGTGTTTAAGTCAGTGTGTGATACTTGCACTGAAAGCTGAGAGATTGTTTCTGCAGTGCCTTGTGGCCAAAAGAGTGTCCAGGTTAACCCGAGATCTCACAGAGCAACTGAGATTCTGGTATATTCATTATAGATTTATTAATTTCATTGTTTTTTATTTAGCTTTATTGTGTATTTGGTTCTCTTGGCCTATCTGACCAGTGAAATTCTCACCCACATGAATTTCTTTGTTTTCTCTGAGATTTCTAGACTGGACTGTACTTGGTCCACATGCCAGTCATGCTGGAGGGCTCCAGTACTGCTGAGGTTTCACTGTGTGTGTTCATCTGTTGAGTAGCTGAAGTAAATAATGCCCCCAGTTCAGGGCTGGTTTTGCCCTTTTAAAGATTATTTGAAACACACTGCAGCTGAGGTTGGCTCTGGATTAGGATGCATAACTGAGATACAACCTGCCTCAAGCACTTACAAACCAAAACAGGTAATGGAGTCAGAAAAAGAAGTGTGCAAATATTTTGCTTTACGCTCTACAGAAGGTCTCTGGAGTCATAGTTCAGGCTGGTTTTATGCTTCATGTTTCTGCACAGAGTTATGATAATTCCCTTTTTTTCTACTGGCCACATGTGACTGTGAGACTACTAACACTTAAATGGGCAAGTTCACTGTATTTGAGTGAGCTCATAATTTAGAGAACACATTTCTTTTTAATTGTGTACTGTTTCAAAAGTGATTTAGAGGAGCTAAAATATATTGCAAAGACAAAAATCTTTCTGTTTCAGGAGGAACGTAGTAAGTATGGATTCTCCTCTGGAAAGATTGTTTTCAGGAGCTGAGAGATTTGAGTTGATCCC
Organism: Lanius collurio; assembly: GCA_020086605.1. Classification (NCBI taxonomy): domain Eukaryota; kingdom Metazoa; phylum Chordata; class Aves; order Passeriformes; family Laniidae; genus Lanius; species Lanius collurio. Next base: position 30,697,897 of record JACBWW010000003.1, read on the forward strand.
TACACAGTTAGCTTTCCTGCAGAATGAGACTTGCAAATACCTACATCTGCACTGACTGCATGCTTCTTTGGGGATTCCCTATTGTATTGTTACCTCTGGCCACAGGCCTTGGGGAAAACAAGAGTCAGTCTCTTAAGGACATTCTGGAGAACAGGAAAAAAAGCAAGTATCCCCAAAATACTGGAACTGACTATCTGTATACAGGGAAGGGACAGTTTTAAGTCAGGTAGGAGTTTTGTTTCTGCTGATAGAAGTACTGTTCAATTTGTACTAAAAGGACCATGAGTTCATGGTTTTCTTATTATGGTACTTTGTCAACTCATTTGCTCAATCCAATTTTTGGTGACTGGAATTGGCTAAAAGATTACAGGATATTCACTGCAATAGGAAGAAGAAATCCAAATCTCCTAGGTGGCAAACCTTAATTGTTGCATTTTCTCTGAATGATGAATGCACATCGAATCCCAACTATCTAGGCAGAAAAGTAATTTCCAAGGCAACCCATTTACATTCAATTCTTTTCCCCTAAAAGTAAAGCAATAAATTATGGTGGTGTTTAAGGGGTAATCTCTGTGACTTTAAAGAACATAAACCATCAGAGGCACACCAGTCTGACTATGCTAAATGCTGAGCACCTCCGTTATCCGAGTGAGTAACCTCATCTCCCACAGAGAACAGCAGGAGCTACAGATAGTGGTATCCTCACTCAGTGGCATCACTACTCAGAGGGATCGAGCTGTAACTGAGGCAGCTGTGCTACTGACTGGGCTTGTAAGTGCAAGCACTATTAGAGGGTGCCATTAGATGAAGTCACTGAAGCATTAGGAAGCCTGCAAAAATGAGTACCCTCTTCCAATCTGAAAAGTGTTGTGGTTGAGAATATACCCATTGGACATCCTCAAGGGAAGATTTCTTTCACACATACTGGCTCTATCAGTGTTACCAGCCAGCACTTCACCAGCATGAGACTTAGCCTGGTAACATTTCATGGATCCCCACATCATGCTGAGTAGTGCTGGTCATCTATTATTAATATGGTCACATTTTTTGCTAGACTAAAAGTATGTTATTTTCTTATTAAATCTTCCATTTCTTTAAGATGCTTTTAAGGTCTGTTGTGTTCTCATTCTGTTAGTTGGGAACAAAAGCTTTTCAAATGTCAGAAGTTAATATTTGCTGGTATCTGAATAAGCAAGAAAATACAACAGATTTTGAGGCAATTTTCTTATATAATGAGGCCTTTAAGTTTCATACATTGTTTTTATCAAATATTTCCCTTTTTTCTATGTGAGTGCATATTCACACAATTCCAGTTTTGCATCAGAAATATTGGCTGCGTGACAATGTGAGACTTTCTCCTATAGTGGTTATTATTTGGCATGCATGAAGAATTTAAAGAATTCTTAAGTTAGAGAAGTAGTATTGTGTCTGCTTACTGAAGATGATGAAGGCAGTCACGTGTTTATTCTGCTTGGAGATGGCCAGAGGGAAGCCAGTGTGTACCTAGGAGCTGTGAAGTTAGTATGGTGTGGTGCCTTGCTTAATGAACCTGTGGAGAATATCACAGCTCAGGCACAGCACAGTGCAAGTGCATCCCAAAGGCTCCTGGTCTGTACCTGGATGAGCTGGAGCGTAGGCAAAGCAGTCAGGCCTGCTCTGAAAAGGTACGTATGCCAACTAGTATAAAAAGAGGGGAGTTATCAAAATGTGTGGACTCACATTCTTTGAAATGCTTAGGCTGTTGTGAAAAGAGATACTGGGAGAGCTGAAGAGGTCCACTAGTTACTGCTTTATTGGATTCTGGCTTACTGCTTTGATGGGGACCTGACTTGTTCATCCCACTCAGCTTTATGTCTTGTGTTGGTTATTCCTGGGCAGCAGAATGGAATGGGCCGTGTTAATTCATGATGCTGTTGTAGGGAGGTTTGAGGATGAGGTGAAAGGTGAGCATGAAGCAGAGAAGTACACCAACAGAACCCCAGTGCTTCATTAATAACTTGCTGCTGATGGCCAGGGTTGTCTGGAATGGTTGTGCCTTTGCTGCCCCATGACTAAGGCTCAGCACAGGGGCAGATTCTCAGAACTGGGTTGGAAATTGCATCATACTTTCTAAAGTGCCCCTGTAAAGCTCTTGCTATTTTGATTTCTGGAGTTCTGTTTCCTAAAACTGTGCACAGGAGCTAGTGTAGAATAAACTCTCCCCTAATTATTTAGCTGATGTAGGCCTAATTTTAAGTGCACCATTTTTATCCTGTTAATTTCCAGATTAATTTTTACCTTACATAAAGGTAATAATAATCATAACACAGACATTGAATCTTACCAATAATCCCTCTTTCTTAGTAATCTGTTTATTTCTGTCCTCCTTGAAAGTTATTTTTAATCTTTAAGGAACTTTGAAATATTTCTCACAGCTATGCTCAAAAGTGAGTTTGTAGCTTTTTACTGCCATTGATGCTAATAGAACTTGCTTGAGGCTGTAGAGAAGTTGGGACAATACCAGGGAAAAAACTCAGGCTCATGTCTTAAGCACAAGATAACTATTCATCTTTTATAAGCCTTTCTTGTTTGATGTTTTCATATTCTCAGAAAAGATGGCCCGGAAATTGAAGTGTTCATGCTTTTTCAGAGCACAAATATAAATTTTTCCTTGGGAAATTTTGGACATGTCATGCTGGTTTGTTTATGAGCAGCAAGGTGTGTAGTGATGGTACAAATGAGGTCAGTATCCCTTGCTTTTTCTATTACTAGATCATTCAAAACTCACTTTCTCCGGCTCTCTATCCTCTGTAAATTAACATCAGTCATTTATGCTTGCTGAATATCAGTTTTAAAAGATTACAACTGAATACCTGATGTTAAGTGTTCTTCACATATTTGAAAAAAATGCTTTGATATTAAATGTATATTTAAAAATATTTTTTACCTTCATGTTTCAATAAAATGCTTTGTCGAGGTTGAGATTATAATGGTGTCACTGGTAGTTTCTCATACCATCACCATGTCTTATTTAAGGAGTTTATGTCTCTATCCACTCTGTCTTCATTCATCCTTGTCCTATTTTGGAAAGTGTAAAGGTCCTCACAGTTTTTAGCAGAAGCCTATTGTTAGAGGGAAGACTCAGATAGTCTGTAACTTCTGACCTTTCCAGAACAAGTTTTTATATCTCCTTTGAAGGAGCACAGAGGGATGATGATAAAGAAGTTGAAAATATGGCCAGCATACACACAGGTATGTTCAGGAAATAATACTGCTGCCTGTAATATTAAAGGAAAAAAACCACCAAAAATGATGGAATCCAAAACCTGTTGGAAATCAGTGAAACATGTTCATGCTCATTTCAGGTTTTGTATTCATCCATGCACAGTTTTCTTCTATGCTTTTTTGTGTTTTCATTTCTTTTTTTTTTTTTTTCCAGATGATTAACTGCACTTTATTAGAGTTGCTGCAAGAGGCAAAATTTAGATTTCCCCCACTGTGGTTTGAGATACTGAAAATATTAATCATAACATTGCATTAAGAGCATTCTTCACATTTAGCACTTTTACTTGACAGGGTAGAAACTTTATTGTGCCTGGAATTGTTGTCTAAAGACCTTTCCAGAGGTGTCAGGAGAGACACATTACTTATGCTGTTGTTCACCTGTTCACCTTTCAGAAGAAAGTGGTGAGCAAAACCTGTAACTCAGGGCTGGAACCAATGCATTCCACATCATCATGCTAAAATAATGGTGGAAGGTAAGAAAATAATATAAATGATCACCTTTCTGATAAGGTGTTTCTTGAAATACATATAATTTAAGTTCTTATCTTGAGAAGTGGTAGGATCCGAGGCAGTGGAAATATCAAAAAATCACAGAATTGTTTGGGTTGGAAGGGAGCTCGGGAGAATATCTTGTCCAACCATCTGCCAAGGCAGGGTCACCTAGGACAGGTTACACAGGAATGCATCCAGGTGGGTTTTGAATCTCTCCAGAGAGGGAGACTCCATGACCTCCCTGGGCAGCCTGTATCAGCAAGAAAGGCAGGCCCTTGTTTTAAAGATGTTTTCAGATAGAGGTGCACTTTTTCATTTATGTAGGTGAAGAAAGCCTTGGCTTAGTTGTATTCCCTTTGAAAAATAAGAGAAATATTCTCCCTGGATTTTGTGGGAAAAGGGTTATGAATCTGGTCTGAATGGTGTATATTTTCCCCATTCTCTCTCACTTACGAATTATTTTTGCATACAAATTATATCTACTATATGGGTTAAACACTGCTCCTTCTTTATATTTCTATGAAAACAATAAATTTCCCAGGGATTGGGGGTCTTTTGCAGGGGTGTTTGATCAAGAATGTATTGTTTGTACATTTGATTTTGTCTGGAGGCAGATGATCTCTTGTGGCTGGTTTTGGCCCCGATTTCAGAAGTGGCTGAAAGGAAAATGCACAGGCTGAATTAAAACCCACAAAGGACTTGCAACATACGTCAGATCTAAAGATCATGTAACAAAACTTTGTAGTGATTCATATTGCTTAGGGTTTTTCTAATTTGTGGGCTGCATTCTTAGCACTGTTGGCACAGCTTCATTACAGGAGCCTTTTGGTTTAGATGTGACATATGCCAACAGTATTTTTTTTCTTCCTGTGGGCTGCTACGACACCTCTTTAAATGTATAAACTAAGCTAAGACAGCTCTCATCTATCCACTGATGCTGCCCTGTCCCTATAAGGGTCTTGCCCTGGAGCAGATAGCTGTGGGGTTAATGTTTTCATGTGAGCTAACAGAAGTACAGTGTGGTTATGGCACAATTATGTGATATAAACTGGATAGTACCTGCTTATGCAAAAGTGAAAAACATGTTCAACTGCTATCAATTCTAACATATGAATGGGAAAGCTGTCTGTGCTACTATTGCATGCAGAGTTTTGAGGCAGCTCTTTTTCCTTTAAAATAGTGAGTTAAATGGTATGCTTTAAAGAGTGAGAATCTCATTAATGGCAGGCAGAAAATTGTGCACAACATTTGAACATTGATTATCAAAAAGACCTTTTGTTAATTATGAATTAGGCCAAATATGTTTGTTTTATGCATGTATTTTGTTGCTTTAAAAAGTAGTTGTTAAGGGGTCTAATAATGACATAAAATGAACAGCTGAAAGATGGGAAGGAGGCCAATGGCAGGAGAATAGAATATATGTCTGCTTTTGCATGTGAGGATCTTGTTTCTGTTGCTGTATCATTCCAGCCTTACTCTCTTCAAGGATCATCTGACCTCTGATAAACATATTCATCCCTGGGGTACTTCTTGTTGCTCAGATTCTAAATAAAACAAATAAACCTCCTGGGGTTGTCTTCTCTGCTTCTTTCATATGGAGAGCTCGTAGTTTCTCACAAACTTGATAAAACGCCCATTTCCCCCAAATATCTGCTAGTGACTTAGAAATGCATTTTCTCAGTCTTGGATTTTATGATAGTTTTCAACCATATACATGTTCTTCTGTAGCTGTTTACTGGATGCACAAGGATTACCATGCATTAGACTGCCCAAAGCCAGTTCATGTGTGGATATTTTTCATACTGAATCATATTTAATCACATTTCACATTGAATCATTCCAGTCAATATGTGTCTGTGAAAGGCATGTACTGCTGACCAACCTGATCTTCTATGACAAAGTGACCTACCTAGTGGATTAAGGAAAGGCTGTGGATGTTTTTTACCTGGAGTTTAATAAAGCTTTTGACACCATTTCCCACAGGGTTCTAGAGAGACTGACTGCTTGTGGCTTGGACATGGGCATTTTTTACTGGGTAAAAGACTAGATGGCCATGCCTAGGGAGTGGTGGTGTATGGAGTTAAGGCAACCAGTCACAAGTAGTGTTGCCCAGGGCTCACTTTTGGTACCTGACTTGTTTAGTATCTTTATTGACTGGGTGAGGGGTAATTGAGGGCACCCTCAGTCAACTTGCAGATGACACCAAGTTTGGCAGGAGTGTTGATCTGCTGGAGGGCAAGAAAGCTCTGCAGAGGGATCTGGACAGCCTGGATTGATGGGCTGTGGCAGATTTTAGGAGATTCAACAAGGTGGCAAGGCCCAGTCCTGCCCTTGGGTCACAGCAACCCCATCCAGCGTTACAGACTGGGGGCGGAGTGGCTGGAAGGCTACTCAGTGGAAAAGAACCTGGGGTTATTGGTCAACAGCTGGTTGAACATGAGCCAGTGTGTGCCCAGGTGGCCAAGAAGGCCAATGACATCCTGGCTTGGATTAGAAAGAGCGTGGCCAGCAGGACCAGGGTAGTGATTTTCCCCCTGTACTCATCACTGCTGAGGCAACATCTCAAATGCTGTGTCCACTAATGGGCCCCTTACTGCAAGAAGGACACTGAGGTGCTGGAGCGTGTCCAGAGAAGAACAGCAAAAGTGGTGGAGGGTCTGGAGCACAGGTCCTGTGAGGAGCAGCTGAGGGAGTTGGGGCTGTTAGCCTGTGAAGAGGAGGCTCAGGGGGACCTTACTGCTCTAACTACTTGAAAGAAGGTTGTAGTGAGGTGGGGGTCAGTCTCCCAACAAGTGATACTTGGAAAAATGTCTTCCCTGAATGGGGATTGTCAAGCATTGGAACAGGCTGCCCAGGGAAGTGGTTGAGTCACCATACCTGAAGGTATTTAAAAGACATATAGATGTGGCACATAGGGACATGGTTGAGTGGTGGCCTTGGCAGTTTTAGGTTGATGGTTGGACTTCATGATCTTAAAGAACTTTTCCAGCCTAAATGATTTTATGATTCTGTAAGAACTCAAGTTAGAGGAACCATCAAGACTGAAGCAAGCCATTAATGAGGCCTCGGGGCAGTATCAGTGTGTCTTTGTTTATAAAAATCATCTAGTTGTTGAAATCTTGTCTTTCTACTGCTTAAGTTTCCTTACAACTGGAAAATATGTCCCAGTGCCTTAAGCAGACATGGATTTACTTGGGAATGGTAGGGTAAGTATCCTGTGCTCTCATAAAAAGTTTTTAGATTCATGATATGGAGGTGCTGCTCATTCACACTGCTGCTAGATCCAATCCTAGTGCATTTTCATTCTCTTTCGCTTCAATATAAGATAATTCTTTCCTGTTCTTTTCCCTATTAATGTCTGTATTTGGTATGTATATCAGGATTTTGGTAGCAGGGAGGCCACAAGGGTGGCCATTTCAGTGAGAAGCTGCCAGAAGCTTCCCCTATGCCTTATAGAGCCAATTATAGCTGGCTCCAAGACAGAGCAGCCACTAGCCAAGGCTGTGACAATCAGCAACAGTGGTAATGCCTCTGCAGTAACATATTTAAGAAGGGGAGAAAGTTATTGGGCAGAAGTAATTCCATCCAGGAGTGAGGAAATGTGAAAGTAAAAGCTTTGCTTCTCATTATCCTACTCTGATTTGACTTGTAGTAAATTCAGTTAATTTCACGAAGTCTCTTTTGCCCATGGCTGTAATTGGTGAGTGAACAATGGAGTGGTTAATGTGGATATTACTAGTGGAAAAGCCCACATATTTGGAGAAAAAAAGTGGTTTGAGTGGCAGTTTAGATTTTAATTAATCTTCAGTGTTATGCATATTTTTTCTTTGTCTTCACCTTAGGCTGCTAAATAAATATTTTGAAACCACACAATTAATAATGAATGTCTTCTCTTGGTGGCTTAGTGAGTATCTGCTAGGAAATCCTCACAGAACTATGTTTGAAAGTAATTTTCAGGAGAGAGATCCTCCCCTTGGCTGGAATTTAGGTGGGAATATTGCTGATAATATACTGTACTGTCATGGGGGGAAACATGCTAAGACTTACAGATCTGCTGTAAATTCCTAAAGCAAAGTCTTGGCACTCAGCATTTTCTTTTTTTTTTTTTTTTCTCCTAATGCCTCATCCTGTTTTTTTTAGGAGTCACACAGTTCATTCAGTTTGAAAACTATATTGTATCCAAAACTTGGAAATATGCTGGAGGCTCTAGGACTTTTTTTTTTCCTACACCGTGAGCATAATATTTTAGTACTGCTTTCTATTTGTTGGTATTCTTTGAATGCTCAAAGCTTACTGGAGTTTCAAAATATCTTTCCAGTAAGAGTGTAGTTTCAATTATCATCATTATTTCTTTGTTTCCAAGGTGTGTTCTGTTCTTTACAAACAAGTAGAAAAGACCATCTTGTTAATGACTTTAAGGTCAGCTCCACTCTCTGTAGGCCTACAAAACAGTGATGCTGTTTCAAGGACTGTCACAAGCACCAGGTTAAATATACTTGGAACTATGGTTCTTTGGGATCAAAGGTTCATACACGATTCTGTTGCTTTCCTGGCTGTTGAAAAAATGACTATGAAGTGGTTAAAGTAATAAATGAGTGCATATACTCTTCTTTATCATCCCGGTAATTCAGATTATTCCATTCAGTCAGGGGAGTTCAAAGAGCCCAGTTTCAGATAGCTGTCAACTTACTACTTAAATCTTAATCTCTCAGTTTGGACAGCATCTGGCACCGAGAGGGTGGAACACTGAGGCACATCCATATAAAATTCATAATGTTTTCTACCTTCTGTAGATTGGAGTCTATGAACTATATAAACATATAAGGTATGTAAAATAATGGTAGGTTCTATGTCAGCAAAGATAAGGTGTAAAGATAAATTTATAGATTAAGTTGCGGAGTGCCACCATTAATACATTGTTTTAAAGAGAAACTGCACTATTTGTTACCTATTTCTGACTATAAAATAAAATGTGTTCTCTGTGAGGGAACTCAGTATTGACACTGAGTATTAATACAGTAAAAAGTTCATTGTTCAGCCAGATGTTTCACAGCTAGAAAAGCAGCAGGAATTTTGGGAACTACTGATAACAGATCTGTCAATATTTGTCTTTTTAATCTTCTCTTTAATATAAACTAGAACTACTGATGCTGTTGTCATGCAGAGTGGAATATTACATATTCTTCTACTACATAATGGTACTGTTTTACTTGAAAAAATCAGAACTAGTAAAGAAACAAAAGAAAAGGTTGAGGTTTTTTTTCAATAGGCAAAACCTTCTTCAGTAGGAAATTTTTCACAGAGAGCATTACCTTTATTCTGAAATACTACTGTGGTGCCTCTCTGAGAGTTCACACCTGTTGATGTTATTTTCAGTCTTCTCTGGATGTCTGCATTTGGGTGACATACTTTTCTCTGTTAATACATGATATGAATCTCTAGTCTTAATGCATGATGACAGGTACAGTACAGGTGAAGAGCACCTAGGAGAAGGAAGACAAGCTGCAGAAAAAATCCCAAGAAGCATTAAACAGCACTGTCAAATTAGTTTTGTTTGAATTATATGCAGACTATTTTAAAGTGAGAAGTCAAGTTTTCACCTAATTTTAATTTATTCAAAAATTTTTAATTTATTCAAACATCTGTCTGTGATACAACCATTATTACAGAGAAACTTTAGCCATGCCTGTAAAAAATGCAAGCACATATACATGTGGAACAGGAAAATAGAAGTATTTTGGAAGAATGTCGCTAAAGCTAAATAAATTATTGTGTATGTGTGTGTGTTTGTGTGCAAACACAGTTTTTGGTTGCTTCCTGCTGCCTATCTCCATGTGTGGTTGACTCATGGGAAGGCATCAATCCTCGAGAAATTGTTCAATCAATCCAGAAGAGCAATGGCATGAGGAATTTGAGGGTCTGAACTTGTAGAAAGCCCACCTATTTTGTTTTTAAATTATCCTAACAGTTAATGGATTTTCATGGAATAGTTTTATTACTGTTGAATCAATGTTTTTGGTTAAAAAGTCTTCCTCTGAAAGAAATGTCAGTTTCAGCTGTCACTGGATTGATTGCTTTTAATTCTGGGTAGATTCAGCATTTGAAATAGGTGTATTGGGAAAAGATTCCTGTACTGAAAAGCAAACTAGTATTTTCTTTTATTTTTCTAGATTGACAGGCACAAAATTAAAGATATTCGTATAGCTAACATTAAATGTATTCAAGAGTATATCTAAGACTGGGCTCTAGCCCATCAGTAATTGTGTCTTACCTATTTTATTTAGGCTTTTTTTTTTTTTTTTTTGGAAGTATAAACCCCTTTTTTAACTGAAAGGGATTGATAAGTAAATTGTGGATGTGACATAAAAGGACAAATAGAGAAACCACTTCATACTTAATGTATGAATCTTATAATAAATTGTCTGGAGACTAGCGACTGCAGGAAAATTACAGTAGTCTCCAAAACAGCTAGAAACTGCATTTTCAAATTTATAGATGGAAATAAAAAATAAGTAATTGTTGGAATTCTTTGTTGTGTGATATATGCTCATATAGTCTTCCTCTTCTTTCTGGAAAGGAGTTAATTTATAAGTGTGTGAAAAAGGACACTTTCCTTCTGTTTGAGCTCATAAACAATTTTTCATACACCTTTTATTTCTTAATGTTTTTCTTAGGACTTGCAAATATTTAAGAGGTTTCATAGATTATTCTCTCCTATATGTGGCTCTCATACTTTCTGTCTCCTATTAAATGTAATGTGAAGGTCAGACTCTCAGGTTGTAGCAACAGCAAGGGGATGAATTTGAGTCAGTGTTGGATGTAGTTTCTTTTTGATGTGAATGTGATTTGCTAGGTTTCACATATCCCATAAAATAACTCATGACAGCTACATGCTGAAACAGATAGCTTTTCTTCCTACCATAAACCTTTTACTTGACTGTTATCTCCACTGCTTTTCACTAACTAGAAAATTTGTGCTAACTCTTGGCCAAGAGATGTTCAGAAAGCATGTTTAAATGTGGCAGAAAACCATGAAAGTATTTTCAGGGATCAGGTAGTTGCAAGTGCTGTCTGTGCTGTGATGGAAATGATTTATCTGAAGTTATGTTCCTTCTGAGGTCAGGACCAGTAATTATTTCATCATGGGGCAAATGCCTGTACCTACTAGTAAGATACAGATTTGAGATATGTGATGACAGTAGCTTCCCTCTTATCATAAAACCTATCCTGTCCAAACCTTCCTGAGCCTTTTTTTTCCCCTCACCTTGTCAGATAGTCCAGTGTTTCCCCATTTTTTTTTTAATTTTTTTTTGTTTGTTTGTTTTTAAATCAAAGGACTGTATCTCCTTTATGAAGAGGCTTGAAAATGGAGAGTGTTACCACAATTGCCATGTTTCAAAATAACACTGAATACCCTCTAAAGAGAGAAAACCCTTTTCCACAGTTTTGCTTGTTTGTATACTTACGTGTTGGAGATCTTGTGTCTAAAATTAAGCAAAAAAAATATTCCTAATTATTTTGAAAACCATTTTCTGTTGCCTTCGTAACCAGCAGCTGTGCAATTGCTAACATGGTTGTAACGGAGCAGAAGTGTTCATGTTGTAAATAATGATGAAGTTTATTAACAACAGAAGCATCACAGCAGAGTTTATTTTAGCTATACACTGTATTTTAGTGAGGCTTCCAGAGCAGTCAGGTGTGAGACAATGCAATATTAGAAGATTATAAACTAGGAATTACGAATAAGGTTAAAAGAAAAGCTGGAAATAGTATGCTGAGTACATTTATGAAGCTGAAACTACTCATAAAATTGCAGATGAATTGTGTTTGCCTTGCTCTACATGGAGCAGATTCCCAGCATGAATTATCATTTGTGGAAATTGTGGAAGGCTAAGGTGTACAAATGCACCATATATCCTCTTTAGTGAGACAAAATTAGAATGAACTATGTGTGACTTGGTCAAACATAAGCACAGCATAGAGACAAAAATGCATGAGTTGGCTCTAGAGACTCAATTTCTTTGTAACTCGTGTCTTTAAAGCAGCTTACAGAACCTAGTGGTTTATACATTGCTCTTTCTTCTGGTTTCATTATGGACATGCTCACTAACTCTGGAACTATTTTTTAGTACTGTTATTCAGGAACTATTCTTCAGGGAACATTTAGGATAGGTACAAAACTCCAAAGCAGGTTTATTCATGACTACTCTTAGTTTAGATATTGCTTCTTTTGTACTTCCTTGAGGACAAGCACACAAGTCGAGCTGTAGAATGGAGAAAGAAGGTGTTGCATGTTGTACTTTGATAATCAGCTTCAAAGTAATAAAGCCAGAAGGATTCAGAAGTGTAATAATTAAATATAATAGGAAGAGATTCACTGCAATGGATAAACAGTGGAACATGTGAGAAGAGGCTGAAGGCTGTAATCACATCTTATAATGTTTTTCAGTGTGTGCATTCAGTCTTCGCTGGTGTTATATCTGATCTACAGCTGTGGCAAGAAAGCAGTGCTGTGTCTGTGTACATGGAGATCCAGCCATGGCCAAATTTGCTCACTTGCAAAAGAACTTAAATGAGTAGTCTTTATCTGAAAAGTGCTATCTTTTTGTACCAATTACGTTAATATGCACTTACTATTTGCATATAAATTATTAGATTCCTGTTCCACTGTTGCAGTCAAGTTGGTAAAGACTGAAAGTTGTGCATACAGTCCCAGGTAGTGCTAAGAAGCAACTCACGTTCTTGCTTTTGCTGCAAGTTTTCTATGAAAATATTTAAAACACTGAAAATCAAAAGCTCATTTTTCATGTTTTTTAATTGAACTCAAGACAGCAGAGCTAGCAGCTGGCAATCATTTTTGTATTGTACTGTAGTTCTCTTTGAGCAAAAGTACTACATCTAATGAAAATGTCATGATGTAATATGAATTACTTCATAAACACATTTTTTCATGAGTAATAGCAATTTTAGTTGTATTTCTTACCAAAATTGATTTTAGTCAAGTGAATAAGATAAATAGGCTCTTTTCTCTTTAGTTCCTTATTCTTTTCTTCCAAATACACAAATTTATTAACATTATGGTTCATACCATTACTTGCTGTCATGTACATATTGGCTAGCATGTGCAGAATTTTGTGTTCATTTCTCCATGTTAGTTTCTAATGTATAATATATAATCACATAGTTACTGTATGACATGCTTTGCTGACTCTTACTTGCTGTAGTTTTCATGTCCCAAGTGTGGGTGGGATATACTTCTTGGGGAGGTTAAATTTTAACTGCCTTACCATGAAGTGGTGGGTATTTGAAGATTTGAGTGCATTGGATAGAGATGTTCATACAACCACCATGAATATAGTCCTCTGTTATTGTGCATGGATTCCTGCCTGGAGGAGTCTCTCCACACTTAGTCTCATCCTGTTGTACTAATGGAGAACTGATCTATTGGGCTCATCACTTCCCTACAACCTAGTAAGGCAGATGGGTTTGGATATGGGGATGCAAGGTGGTCGCAGGGCATATACATTCTTCACATTGGTCTGGAAAACTGGAAAACTTTTGGCAAGTCCATATGTGAGTGGGTTGCAGACTGGTAAGGGCAATGTTTCAACTCTGGAATGCATTGCTGAACAGACTGCTGAAGTTTGAAATGTTTTGGGGTGAACATCCAATCACTGAGTAAATACAAATTCTTGTTCAAGAAGATGTGAAAAATACATAAAAGAAGACTGATAAGAGGGACGTCTCTATGGATGAGAACTGTTATTTTTTTTAGGCTGGTGTATGTTTACATGCCCTGAATCTTCTGTAGTTCTTCAATTGCAGCTTTTTATTGCTTCTTAGCAGCTTAGTATGACTTTGGCAGAAAGCAGTTGATGATGCATGAGAGAAAGTGGTATCCACTAGGGTGTTTTTTTCCTCTTCGTTTTAACGCACTGCATATGGATATCTTCAGCATCCCATTTTATGTATTTTTACTATCAGTGCAAAGAAGTGGAACAAATGTGAACAAGAACAGATTTCATTTGCTATTCCACTGCCATTATCCTGTTAGTACTTTATTACTTACTGAAAACCTATCTTGGAGTAATGGTGTGGTACTGCTTACGAGCAAAGATGTGATTAATGGCAAGGTTTTGATCTTTTTTCTTTTGTAATGGGGAAATGCTAACTTAGAGCAGAAGTTATGTCATTTACCTTACTCACTGAGAGTTTAATGTAAGCAGCATGGAAGATGCCTACTGTTTGCAGTAGAGCTGATAGCATTACTCATTAGACGTAATTTCTTCCAGTTGATGGAGGCAAATTCTGCACATACAGATCTGAGTTTCTACATATGTATGCATTATTCAGGGTAAGTGGTTAACCAATTTATAAGTATGTATTTCAGGCTCTTGTCTCTTTGGAAACCACTCCTGGTGATTGTTCCAGGTATCAGAACTACATGATCAGTTGCCCATATCACATATGATTATCTTAGTTTCCTAATAATGATGATCGAACCTTACTGTGCATGGAAGAGTGACAAAGATGCATGACAAAGAACTACACTGACATTTCCTTTATTCATTAACCACTGTTTGACCTTACTGGTTTTCTCAGACAGGGAATGGCCCTGGCTAGGACAGCCCTGCCAGAAGCTCTTTGAGGAGGTTCTTCCTGCACCTGCTGAAGTGGTCACTTTTCACAGAGGCATTCACTGTGCTGGAGGAATACCAAGAATTGCATGAAGATGCATTAACCCATCTGTTGTGAATAAGTCTGTTAAGACTAAAAAGGGTTCTGGATGTCCTTTCAGGTCTGCTTATATATTTCAGTAATTGCCAAAATACAGCAGTCAGCCTGGAGTAGAGCCCAAACTGTGGGTAGTCTGATAAGCTCAGAAATATGATTTTATTTTATTCTCTTTCCCCAGCAAACACAGTGAAACAGATACCCCTCCTTCCCTGTCCCCTTCTAATCCTCTTCCTCTTCTCAATTCATGCACTCAGTCTTGGAGTCACACTAGCTGGCTAGTATTTAGAGTGTTTACAGAGTCATGGGTTTGGCTTTTCAGATGCTGAAAGAGGGAATTGAGCTAGTCTTCCACTAACTAGGCAAGTGCTCTCACTGCTCTGGAGAGGAAGCTCCAGGAGCTCCTCAGGATGCTTTAAAAAAAGCTAGTGCTGGATGGTGCTCTAAATATATGATGCTAAGAAGTGTGAAAGCTCCAGAGTGAGCATCCGACTCTGAAGTGCCCAGATTAGGCTATTTCAGATCCCCTTAGTTTGTGGATTCAAATTGATTTAGGCATGAACTAGATATAAAACACTTCCTCCCTCTTTAAGAAAATTTTCCATAAAGCAGAAAATTGCATTTTAAAGTGCCAGGGGAGACCTAAGGACAGAGCTGCAGCTGCAACTGAAGTTGGGAATATTCATTAATTATTCCCAACAATGCAGAGTTTATCAGGTTCAGAGTTTGGCATCAAAATCCTCACAGCACTTTCAGTCTGTAATCTTAGAACTGCTGATCTAGCAGGTTTCCTATTTTTAAGATGTTTCCTTTGAACACAGTGGATTGTCAGGGGATCATAGGTCCAATATCAGGATTAACAGTTCATAAAACTCTTTTATTGAAATCAGTTTTGGCCTTAAATATTTCCTCAGAGCTCACGGGAGAAAAAAAAAATCAACAGAAATGATGTAGCAGCAATGAAAAGGCAGTGCAAACTTAACTGAAATGAAATCTAGTTCAGAAAGGGAAGAACTGTGGGTGCTTTTGCTTCTCTGAGTGACTTTGGGATCTTCTCCCAAGAAATGAGGAGTATGATAGGACGAGAAGCTATGAGGAGAAAATGTGACAAGTATGAGGGAGGACTTCTTTACTGTGTGCATGACCAAGCACTGGCACAGACTGTCCATGGAGATGGTTGAGTCTTCCTCACTGCAGGTATTCAAGACCCTTCTGGACACAATCCTGTGCCATGTGCTTGAGCAGGGAGGTTGGATGACCCACTGTGGTCCCTTCCAGCCTGACCCAATCTGTGAATCTCTGATTCTCCATTATTTTGAACCTCTGTCCTGTGTTATCTTTGTACTTTTCCTCCACAATTCACCTTTCATGACACCCAAAATCCTTGCATCATTCCATCACAAACCCACCTTGGCTTAAGAAAATCCTGTGTAAACTATAACTTGCTTCTTGCCCACCAGGGTGTATATACCCATGAGATACAACTCTTTCCTTTCCTTTCATAGCCATACTTGTACAACACACCCACTGATTAATTCTTAATCCTTAAAACACCACGTAAACTGCTTTTCTGAAGTCTGTGGTATACTTATTTATGCAATTATTTATATGCTTTATGTACAAAAGCAAATTCCATATCAAGTTACTTGCTTACCAGTGTGAACGCAGAGAGCAGGACCCATCATTATTTGCTCCTTTCCAGCTGTGTTTCCTGTTCTAAGCTTAGGATAATTATGGGCTGTAGAAAATAAGACCTAAAACTCAAAGCAGATTTACATTAAAGCAGAATTAAATAGTCCAAGAGCTGTAGCACAAAACTGGGTAATCTTTTTGATTGCTCATAGCATCTATGTGGTTCATATATGCTATCAGGTAAGAATGTACCTATAGGTGTAAGATTTTATTTTCCTTCCTTATTACAGAATTTAGTATGTTTAGATGTGGATATCTATGTATCTTAGAACATTTAAGAATATTTGAAAGTAATTAAGAAATATATTTTCATGCTTTTTAAATAGTTAGTGGATGGATTTGGGCTATCCCAAGTGTGTCTTGTTGTCTGGCTTAATTCCTGTGGTTTATCAGAAATAAGCTGCTGATGTTTTTCAAGACAACGGTTTATTGATTATTGTGGTGGTGTCAGGGAATCATTACTGTCCTTCTAGCACAGGTAGCTGTAACCTTTTGAGAACTGACTTCTGTTTAGGTGAATTGTCATCTGTTTCATCTCTGAGGAGTCATGAGAGGATTACAGGTGACATGGGACATCATACTTTCTTGATTAACAAATTTTCATTGAACTGAAATGCATGTTTCTGTCCTTTTCAGTACTCAAGATAGACTTAAAAATGCAAAAACAAAAAGGAGAAGAAAGAAATCTGAAGAAGCTATTGATGACCCCCAAAGCAAATAAAAACCAGAAAGTATGAAGGAGAAACAGTCTGCTCTTAAATAGTTCTTACAAAGAGAGCACAGTTAAACGTGCCCTGTAAATTGTAAATTTTTTTTTTTCACTGAGAGGTATAGGAAGTCAGCAAGACAAGCCAAAAAAATTCATACTGGCTGCTGAAACCCTGTCTGATTGCATTTACTCAAACAATTTAGAAGTCAATTGCTCAGTGACATGGATTACAAAAATGATGCTATTTAGATTTTAGGATACATTTTAAATCTTTACACCGGTTTATAAAGAACAGTAAATTAATTTTTACAATCTGAATCAGATATGTGTATTTTTAAGCACAGATAGGCTATGTGTAAATTTGGTCAAATTCGCAGGGTTGTTTAACTTGGAATAGAAACAAATATTTTAAAAAAAAGAAAAAAAAGAAGCAGGTCAGGTAGCACATGATAAGTTTTCTGTGTTTTAAGTACTGTACATCAATGTTAGTGGCCCATGCAGACTGTAGCAAATGATAAATTATATAGAAGGGTGCCCTTTGAAAAGAATTTTCATGTATGAAAGCTCCGTATCTGGCCAAGGAAACTTTTCTAGTCAAGTTTTCTTTAGGTTCATATAGTTTCCTAATTATTAAGATTTAATTTTTTTTTATTCGGTAAAAATACTGGGACAAAATTGGTTTTATATTGATCTGCAATAATAGCGAATGTATGTATTTATTGGAACTGTCTGCAAGATAAAGAAAGGTTTTTGCCCATTTGTCATCATGACTTGTTTCTGAAGTAGAAACAAAATAATTTCTTATTTATAATTAGAAAAAGGGTGTGGGGACAAGTTAATTCATTGAGGATGAAGTTTGTATTAAAAATTTGAATTTATAAAACTTTGAGAAGAACTTTGTGTTAAATTGAATTAGAGTATGCATTGCAAAAGGTTTTAGTATTATTTATCTCTACCTTCTGTAAAAGTAACAAAATAAAATAACAAGTGCTTTTTGGTTTTCCAAAGATAAAACAATTTTGAGTGTTTGTAAGCACAGTGGATATAAAGACTTCCATTTTAAACTCAGTTCTTCTCCAATAAGGGGAATACTGTCACTTGTTTCCAAGTCCACCATTATCAGAGGTGAAGTTCCTTCTTGAAATACATGGTATGGAGCTCTTTATTGTAATTACCTTGCAAACATGAAAGATGAGAATATTAACACATTTGCAGCTTTGGGGCACAGATTAAAAGGTTTTTTTACCATCTTAACGTCTTTTGATCTTTGGATTTGAAATGCATAGAGAATAAATCTAAGTAGTGTAAGAGCAAACCCTATCATGAGATGTGTTTATCCCCTTGGGAGAAAACAATTAGGTTATAAAGAGTCCAGTTGATTTCCTTAGTTTGACAAAAATTTACTTGTTCCTGTTACAAGCGAAAACTGCTTACCTGGAATATGTAAGAAGTCTGTAAAGAAAATAGTTTGACTTTTCAAGTTTTCATTTTTTCAGTTATGAAACTATCAAAAAGCTCTTTGCATTTTATTTTTGCTTTTTAGAAAGTCAGTAGGCATTTTATGTCCTGAGCATTGTCTGTGAATAGAAATTTCATCTTGAATCTTCAGTAAATAATGTGTGTTGGGTTTAAAATGAATGAAGAGAATTAGTGCTTTATGTTGGCAGAATACTTTCTGTATATCCGATATCCATGTAATCTTTAGAAAAGACAGCAGTTTAGTTTCCTGAAATACCAAGAAACTATTTATACTTTTATTGTGTATTGCGAAGACTGGCTGAAATAAATCAGGAGTTGAAGCTAAAAGATACACAGAGCATTTATATATTAAGTATTTGGAATGTATATTTATATATTTGTCTAAGCACTCTAGCTTATAACTTCAGCTGAGCTGGGGCAGAGGCAAAACTGATGTTACTGAATGGGCATGATTTGTATGACATGGAGGATGTCTTTCAGGGTTGTAAGTAGGCCATTCTTTTTGGCCATACTTTTGAAACAAAATAATTCTAACCAGGAAAAATGTCTTTGGTGTTCATTTTGGTCCTGCCATTTTCTGAGCATTGAAAAACAGTATGGACAATGTCTTCTGAAAAGATGATCATGGAGAGGTGGGCAGAGAGAAGAACTTTCCAAAGTTTAACAAGGGTCGTGTACCTGGGCAGGAACAGCTGCACGCACCAGCACAGGCTGGGGGCCGACCCACTGGAGAGCAGCTCTGCAGAGAAGGCCCTGGGGGTCCTGGTGGGGAACACCTGTCCATGAGCCAAGAAGGCCAATGGTGTCCTGGGCTGCATTAGGAAGGGCATTGCCAGCAGGTTGAGGGAGGTGATCCTGGCCCTCTCCTCAGCCCTGGTGAGGCCACATCTGGGCTCCTCAGGACAAGAGAGACATGGAGCTCCTGGAGCAGGTCCAGGAGAGGGCTACTGAGTTGGTCAAGGGTGTGTAAAATCTCTCTTGCAAGGAAAAGCTGAGGGGGCTGGGTCTACTAAGCCTCAAGAAGAGGTGACTGCAATTATTAATGTGCATCTTTATCTAAGAGGAGGGTGCCAAGAGGACAGAGCCAGGCTCTTCTCAGTGGTGCCAACCAATAGCACAAGAGGCAATAGGCAGAAACTGCTGTGCATGAAGTTCTACCTAAACATGAAAATAACTTGTTTACTGTTGTTTTTCTTCAGCATACAAGAAAAGGCATTTAATGTCTAAGAATAGTTAGACACTAACTATTTTGAAGCTGAGAGTCGAGCTTGTTT
This sequence comes from Lanius collurio, assembly GCA_020086605.1. Classification (NCBI taxonomy): domain Eukaryota; kingdom Metazoa; phylum Chordata; class Aves; order Passeriformes; family Laniidae; genus Lanius; species Lanius collurio. The sequence goes on from JACBWW010000003.1 coordinate 30,717,541, forward strand.
CCTAGATGATCTAGAAGGGCAGTTATCTTTCACACATGAAAATGCCGGCAATTTCTGCAGTAAGTGGCTGCTTGGAAGCCCTGTTGTACAAGCCTTGTCAACTGGTTTGGAACATTTTAAATTTCTTTCTTTAGATATAGCAGAGAACTGTAGAAAAAAATACCTTCACATTTTGGTTCTTAGCAGCCATCTCCCATAACTGACTGGGTATTTCTGTCAGGCAGAGGTTTTTAGTGTGATAGAGCAGTGAGACTGAGAAGCTGTCAGACGCTTTTGTTTCACAGCAAATGGATTCGTGGTGGATTAGCTGTGTGTGCCTCCTATCAGAGGCGACAGGCCCACATGACATGAACTGAAGTCCTCTGCCATGTAAACAGAGCAGCATCCTAAGGAGATTGACTGGGATACCATCAGTGTACAGTGCTCTTCAAGGCATGAATTCAGATCTGGAAAGCCCTTTCCAATGTACTTCCATGCAAGTAAGTATTTTATCATTACTCCTTGCAAATAAAGTTACCTGGATCTCAGAACTTTGTTTCCTCTGCAGACAGACATTGATGTTTCTCTGAACTTGCCCATTGCTGGCAATTTCTACTATCTCAGTGATATCGCTGTCTTTTGATACATGTGTGTTTTTGTTCAGGAGAGGTGTTTGGTATTGCTAATGTGTGGTTCATTAACCATGGGCGCTTTTATTGTAATGATACTGAGAAGAACAATAACCTCATGAATGTGGATGCTAAAGGGCTAGCAGAAAAATTTTCTAGCTTTCTTACAGCCTCCAGTGAAAGTCTCCTTTCTCACTCAAACTGGCTGAGAAACTGTTTAAGATTTTGTAAACTGTTTCACAGGGGCAGGTTGTTGTGGAGATTGACTAGAATTGTTTTGGTCCATTGGAAAAAATATTTTGGAAGTGGATGTTATACCGTTCAGCCAATCACTTTGGTAAGTGGTTGATCAGTGGACCAATAATATCATTCCTCTATTGCGAACCAAGTTATAAAAAGACAGATTTAATTCATTAAAATGGTTGTTTTCCCTGGATTTGGATCGTGTCGTTTCTCGCTGTTCTCGGTACAACAGTGTCACGTGACATGTTACAGGAACCCAATACCATATATTGAAGTTACTTAACTGCAAATCTCATGGTTTTTTATATGACTTTGTCATTGTTTGCATTGAAATATGTGTAAGTGGTACAGTAGTTTATAAATGTTATATGTAACAAATCAATAACAAACCAACATCATCTTGATATGGGACGATATTCAATGAAGATTAACGTGTAATAACTACTTTGGGCTTGATGTTACTGTGTTGTATATATAGAAACACTTGTTTTACTGTTCTTTTTGTTTTCTATGTGGCCTCCTTAGCAATGTCTCACAGTGAAGTCTTTCAGTCTCTTACCTCAGCCTTTTGAGCTTCATCCTTTCCTATCACTCATCCCATTTTTGTATGGAAGGGGAAGCAGCTTCCTCTCTAGAGGACCTTCCATTAACCCATTTATTCTCCCAAAGAGAGAGTATTGTTACTACTTTGAAGTTAGGCTGTCTAGATACAATTCTCTGTAAGTTTCACTGCTGAAATTAAAGAGAGTCTCCTTTTAGGACAGAAGTTATTTTATTAGTCATATGTCCATCCTGGCCCCTTCCAAGAAGATGCCTACTCCCAGTTGTTTGATTTCTTGGTATGATGTGAAGATCTTGCTTTATGTGAATCCCTAACAATCAAGCTCTCTAGGTTTTCAAACGTGGTAGTTGAACCTTAGCTCATGAAGGTCCAAAGGAAAAGCATGCATGAAGACTTGAGCATGCCAGAGCTAACTACCCTGTGGGGGGAACTAAATGGACTGGTTACAGTTTTGGAAAGAAGAAGTCATATCACTTGTGTAAAACCCTGTATTCTATCTCAGGGAGAAAAAGCCTTTCAATGCTACCTGTAATACCTTGTCTTCTGTTGTACAAAGGAATTAGTTGGACTTTTATCACAGTCCAGACTTTGTGTCCTTCAAAAAAACCAACTTCCTTGCAGGATGCTAAAAGATTCTGACTTCATCTTTATCATGGACATTAATTACATATGTATGTGAAAATAACTTTTTTGTTTTCCCTTTGACGTGTGTTACTCATATATTTCTAAAAGATATTTCAACTGACGGGTTTTTGCCTTCATCTGGGATTATTAAAATACATTGTACTTTAGATGCTCTCTTTTTTTGTTCAACATCATTAAAATCAGTTAAGAGGAAATAGCTGCTAGTAATACTATTTGCCTAATCTACATGATTTAGCATATAAGGAGTTGCTGTGTGGCATCTGAAGAGCATTTGATACAGCCATATGATAATGTAATTCCTCCTTTGGATGAGGGGCTGCTGGAAACATTTGCCAATAGGCTGGTAGAAGGGAGAGACTAGCAGTCATCAGCACATTTGCAGACAGCAAATCATTTGGGCATTTTAATTCAGGCTTGAGGAATAGTGGAACTCAGTGTCATGAAAGCTTGAGCAGTTCATTACAAGTACATACAAAACAATGCACACTGGTGGGGATAATTTGAGATGCCTTGGATCCAAATTCTTGGTGTCCACACCATTAAGTAGTTCTAACAACCTGGCTTGTTCTTATTTATTTATTTATTTATTTATTTATTTATTTAATCTCAGTGAAACTCTCATTTTTCTTATGTCTTTGCAACTAGTAGTGTCACGGTACTTAGCAATAATTACTATGGGTGCCATTACCCTTGTGGTTTCTTACTAATGAGGTGCTTCTCTAGAGCCAGCTTCTTTCTAAGGAAAAAATTGTCAGGATAGCTTGGGAGGTCCAATTGAAGGCATGTCCCTTCAGGAAATGTTTTGGAGCCTGTGATTCTTGCACAGGACCCTTGAGTGTGCACTCGATAGCAGTAGCCAAAGGTGGAAGCATGCTGAGGCTGCTACCAGAAACTTTGGAGAAATCATGAACAGGACTCGTTATGTTTAAGTCCAGTAGCTCAGTAAGTTACTGCTTTACTGAAATAGATGGGACAGCTGCAGTTCAGCACTGTTCTGCTGAATTAGCAGGTGAAATTTACAGTGAACTACTACACAAAAGAAGCAAAGGGTCACAGAGCATCAGTGAAAGAAGGCTGGAAGCAATGTTTACCCAGGGAGATTTAATCTGTACTCAGGTGGTCAGAAGCGGGGATGACCAGTTTTAATTAGTCCTTGGAGACATGAGAAACATGTGGCAAGCTACTTACTGTTTATTTTAGATAAACAGAAAATGCTGAATGCCCAGCACTACACTTGAGGCAATTAAGGGTTACCATTTTTCATGCTGCTGTTTACTCAGTCCCTAATTGGGACAGCCATGTGTTTTGATCTAAGCAAGGTTCATTTACCTATCTGTTATTAAAGGTTCTGGTTTTCAGTTTAGACAATAATACATCAAAACCATGAAGAAAGTACAGAAAAGACATGGACCTCTTAGAGTGGGTCCAGAAGGGGGCCACAGAAATGATCCAAGGGATGGATCATCTTTCCTGTGAGAGAAGAGTGCTGTGGAAGTTCAGCCTGGAGGAGGTTCCAGCGAGATCTTATTGCAGCTTTTCAGTACCTGAGGGAAGGCTTATCAGAAATGGGTGAACAGACTTCTTAGAAGGATCTATTGTGGTAGGGTAAGGGGTATGGTTTTAAACTAAAAGAGGGTAAATTCAGACTAGATATAAGGAAGAAATTTTTTGCAATGAGGTTGGTGGAGCACTGACACAGGTTGCTAAGACAGATTGTGGATGCATCATCTCTGGAAAAATCCAAGGGCAGGTTGTATGAGGCTCTGAGCAACCTGACCTAGTTGAAGATGTTCCTGCTCATTGGAGGAGGGTTGGACTATATGGCCTTTAAAGGCCCTTCCAACCCAAGCCATTCTGTGGTAAAAAATCAGTCAGTTTATCTGTCAGTCAATTTTTTACTACTGGAAAGCAGCTCAGGGCTGATGACCTGATGCATTCCTTAGTTAAAATCCAGTGTATAAAACTGAATTTTACAGCCACACACCATTTTTTTTTCTTCTTCCCTCACTCATCTGTCATCACAGAAATCCCAGGAATTATTACAAAGCAAAACTAAGATCATGATGATGGCTTTCTCTTTGATATGCATGTTCAAAAATAACCAGATGTATTCTACTTTCATAACCATCTCCTATCCAAAATATAATTTTGTTGCATAGGGATTTTTTTTCCTGAGAGACACAGAGTTAGTGTACTCAGAACTGAAATCACATTTACTGTCTGACATTGTCACCAATTCAATATCATGCCAGCTTAAAGCTTTTCTCACAGTATGTTACTTTGTTACTTCAGTCTGCTTTAGCAAAGGAAAAGCTCATAATTCCTTTGTGAGTTCACTAATGAGAAAATGATAATTGGTGAAATGCTGAATAATCTATTACAGATTTTCTATAGGTTTTATTTTAGAAATCCCTGTATTCCTTTCTCGTGAGGTAATATTTAAACTTCACTTCTACAACTGTATCTTTAATTCTGTATCATTATAATGCATGTAGTAACTAAAGCATGGTCTTGTGTGAGCTAAATGATATTAATGTTAACAGAAGCACAGCTAGAAAAACCACAAGTGGGCTTGTGTGTGCTCTCCGAGTTAAATGAAGTGGAAATTTACTACTGTGAGCTGTTTGATGTGAGATACCATACAGTCTCATTTGTTTGAAACTGATCTTCATGCATGTCCACTGGAGGCAAAGAAATCTAGACATCTTTTGTTTGTCCCTTGCAGGAAAAGGGATGTGACTCTTTTTAGCATGTCCTGAGGGAATCAGTACCCAGTTGGTACAGAAAGGAAGGAAGCACAGTGCATTCTGGGTCCTGTCCTACACATGGAGCAGGTAACCTAAGGAGGGATGGCAACACTCTGAGGCACAGTTCCTAGTAAGGCACTATTGCTATTTGCTATTTCTTTATGAGACTATTCAAGTTTAATGTAGTGTTATATGTTTAGGGGTCCTGAGACATTTTCAGGGCAAATATTTCTCTTGAAAAAGTAGATTTGCCAGTCGCACCTCCATAAGCACATCTGTTTGCAGAAAGAATCTGGCTTAGACAAAATTCCTATGCTGGACTTAAAAAATGTGGTAAAAATGTCTTTTTTTGATACTTTGTAAAAATTTAAAATTAAGAAATAGCAGAATAGTGTTCATGAGCCTCAGTCTGAGCAGCCTGTTTGTCTTGTCTTGTGCTGTCTGCTGCTGAGAAGCCATAGGTTTCTCTGCTCTGTTGAGTGAACACAAACACATGGATCACATGCATGGCATTGCAGAAAATATCCCATCTGGGCTTTCATTTAGTAATGAGAGTAGACAACAAAGGTATATGTAGGAATACAGAATACCTTTCACACTTTCTTACTTCAGGTCTCCAATTTAAGGCTTTATATTAATGATTTATATCATTATATTAATGATCTGCTAATGTTGTCTTAAAAATATTTGTATCCGGTTTTCCCTTGGGAGAAAGTCCTAAATGGTTCCTTTAGTTCCACTCATCCATTCAGTTAAACAGATCTGAGAAGTGTTGTGTTCATCAGCTAGTCAACCTTGTAGTAACCCATTCTTCATCTAAGTTCTTTACCTACCAAGCACTGAAGAGCATTAGGAAGTTTTCTGTCTCTCTTGCATGCCTAGAAGGCTTCTAAGTCACTCACAGCAGGCATAACTACTGCAAATCCACTCTTGATTCCAGTATTGGGAAAGATTGTGTGAAAAAAAAAGAAGGAAATGGTATCTTCTGAAGTATAGTCAGTCATTCTAAAAAACACAAGAGTACATTGCTTCATTTTGCAGTGGCTCCATATTAGGGTATTGCAGTATTTACCTTTATATTCCTGTCAGGTGAAGTCTGTGTAAGAAGGTGTGACAGAGTCTACAAGGGCAGGAAAGACAGGATTTTTTTGAGTGGAGGGATCAGAGAAAAGATTGTTTAGAAGTTTAACAAGCATGCTGGTTGTACAGAGCTATGGTTCTTTCTGCAGTTTGCTCCTTATGCTGTGACTGTGTTTAGTGGTTACACTATCACTGTGGCATATTGTTTTTTAAATTGACAGTGATAGTGATTTGGTACTCCAGCACTGGTATTTCCCTGAAATGTATGTACCATTGTGAATTAAACAAGAAAGTCAGTTATTTTCCTCCAAGATTACATAAAATCTTCTGGAATTCTTTTACTTTCAGTTGAAGTTCTTTTTCTGTTCAAACAAAAAATGTACGTGTCAGCACGTAGTTAGGAAAACAGTCATATTTCCTGATAGAAATTTTGACTGCTTCTAAAAGAGAAAAAATGCTGCAGAGTAAATGAGACACTTTTAAAAAATTTATTTCAAGTTTACACTTGCATTCTTTTCATAAAGAATAGGAGCTTTTAGAAATTAGGAAAAATAAAAACATAATTTTAATGAAGACACAGGTGTCAACTGACAAACTGGAGTATCATTCATTTACAGTTTATGCTTAGCTCATTCTGTATTTATTTCCTTTGCTTGCCTAAGTCTACTGTTTTGGAACTCATCATTGTCCATTTGGGTGTCTGTCCCTGAAGAGCTTTTGACTGTGCCTTCGCTTTCTGTATCACAGTTTCAGTTCCACTCATGTGGCCCACAGTGTGCGCCAGGAGAATGATGCAAGAGCACTCTTGGCATGACCATAGTATTTCACTGCTGAACATAAGAGAGCTACCTGCAGGGGGTTGAAAGCTCCCAGTATTTATGTACATATAACAGCAGAAACTGGGGAAATGGATAATTTGCTCCTTGACAGGAGTCTTCTGTGATCTTCTGGTCCTGGGGTAGTTCCATTTGATAAGGAAGTACAGAGGAGTTGACTTTGCTTATTGGGGTTTTTTGAAGTTAATGGAGCTTTTCATGTGTACATGGACAAGGTCAGAGATTATGGAGGTATTTATGGGCTTGATTCAGAGGGATGACATACACAGTATCTGTTAGAACATAAACCTAAAAAGTAAAAGAGGGTGGTAGATATGTCAAGCTGCTTTTGTTCTTCCCATGTGTTTATTATGTGTCTTAGTTGTAATAGTCTTACTTTAGTTTCTGCTCTGGTGCCATGTAGTACTTCAGTTTTTAAGACTACATTGCAACCTCTCAATCTTACACTGCATTTTACCTTCTCAGAGAACTGTTTGAATTTGAAATCAGGTTATTTACATAAGACTGCTATAAAATCTTTGTTGCAGTCATGTCTCTTCTTGTTTTCTACTTGTGGATGCTCACCAGGCTGTGTACAGAGCTGTATCTCAAGATAATTGAATCTGAGGAATATTCAGAACCTGTCCTTATGTCTGTGGAATACTGCACTTCACTGTGGTGTGGAGCTCTGACTGGTTGCTGTATGATCAAAGATCAATGGTGAGAAGTCAGTTTCTCTTTATGGAGGGTATGAATACCCCTCCAGAGCTCTGTGCATGGGGGTATGCTGCATTATTATTTCACCTTGAAGGGTCTTAGGGCAGTCTAAGCCATATGCTCTTTACCATGCATACAGCACAAGAGGCACAGAAAAATCCTGTGTGTCTACCACAAAATCTTCCTTGTCTGGCTTCCTGACAGCATGTTTGGGGATATCAGTGACTTGGGTGGAGCATGCTCTCCTCCCCAGCTCATGGTTGAAGTCAGACCCTGCTGTTCTGTAGCAGTCTCACACTTTCTTCTTGAACTTTTCCCTTCTCCAACCTTCAGTGAGTTAGAGTTGCCAGAAAAGCAATAGCCCTGGGCTGGTGGTCTTGGTTGTTCTACTAGGACAACGCTGTGCTTGGTAAAAGGGCTGGCTCAATCAGTTTCTGATGGGTCTTTCAGGGTCAGATGAAGGACACAGAAAGTAACATAGAGGAAAGCCTCCCAGCAAGGTTATAAACTAGAAATCAGGACTTGAGGTAGATTAATTTCTATATGGTCATAGTTTTTATGTATATTAAGGATGCCACAGGCTAAAACTTGATCATAAAAGTGAATTAGCATTCGTTGGGAAAATGTATTCAAATACATTTTTTCCAGTTGTTGATTTAACATTTCCTTTGAAAGCAGTTGTAATCTTTGATGACTAATTCTGTGATGATTAAAATGAAATGTGTAGAAGTGCTGAATTATGTCTGTCTAAGCACAATAAAACTGGCCATATCATGCTTACCAATGTGAGCAGATCTTTTCCCTTCTAATTTGCTGAGGTTATCACAAGAGTCTTGAAATATAGCCTATTTGTGCAGGTCTAATTTCCAGCTAACTCAACCTCTACATCATGTTTTTTTAATATGGTTTGTACAAAAAAACAAATTAGGTATTTGGAAGGAACTCACTGTATTTCAAAATACCCAAGTGAGCTTTTTGCAGGGATCTTGCAATTAAATTGCAGATAACATTGCTGCAAAACTGTGGCTCTTTTTCAGGATTTGCAGTTTAATGTGTTCAACAGGGATGGGTCCCTAACTGAGTAAAACCAAATGAATGGCTTTTGCTTTCATGTGTTACTAATTCACTCTACTCTGCTTGGGAACTAAACAAGGCAATGCTGTTTCACATATTCCATATACATTGCAAAAGCAGGTGATTTAAAATCTATGTTGTTTTCACTGACTTATAGCTCTGTTCAAGACTTCAGTGTTTCTTTTCACACCTTCCCTTTTCCACTGGTTATTTATATATGTATATATAGATATTGTATATCATGTTAGTAAACTTGTTGGAGTAGGTACTATGTCATTGCTGATTGTTTCACTAATACCTTCAGTGTGGGAGCCTCTGTTGTTTTAGGTGCTTCTTCATTAATGGCATAAATACAATAACTATTTACAAAAAAAAGATTAAAAAATTACTTAAAAGTATGTCGATAGTGTAATTTTAATTGGGTTCTGGATGGAATATTTGGTAGAGTGAAAAAAATCATAAACTTTATATCTAGTTTTCAAGCCTCAGTTATGCTTCAGGTTAGGTGGATATAATCTACCTGTGTAGGTTATGCTGCTTCAGGCTTGCATATTCACTACACAGAATAAACAAAAATTGATACCAAAACATGTGATATCAGCTGTGAGTTTGGTGGGGTGTTACTCTTTTAAGAATTTGGAAATCATCCTAAAGTTAAAGCCCCAAAGATTCTGCATAGAAAATATTTGGGTTTTTTTTTTTTTTTTTAAAGTTCTAAATACTGTATGATAGAGGATATGGCAGCTTTTTTTGAGTGTGGAATTGTTGATTTAGAGCAGGGATACTGATCTAGTGCCTTGAAGCATGGTTTTGGAGCCAATTTTAGCATCTGTGTTGATGACCTTGCACAAGAAGTCGCACTTGTAAAATTTGGTGATCAATGAAGCCAAGAGGCATTGTCAAATCAAAGCCAGGGTGACTGAATGGAGAGAAATAGGCTGAAAGTCAACAGTGCAAAGTGCAAGACCTTGTGTTTGGGGACTGGTATTGGGATTTACTGCTCTTAGCATAGAGCCACTTTATTGCAAATAGCTGAGGAAGATAAAGCCATTATTTTATCCTTTGCTAAAAAATGTCTATAAGCAGTTAGAAAAAAGTGCACTATCAACAGGCTGGGTATGATGACCCATAAAGTTCCTTTCATTGTTCCTGTATCAATTGCTGGCACAACAAAAGTGCATTAATGTTTGCAAAAGAAAGGTGAATACAGCAACATTTAATGAATAACTGGTGTCTTCAGTGTTGTATATATACTTTTACAAGCAGTATTTTGAGTAAACCAGCTTGATGGAATATTGGCACATACAGTTCATTCTTTATTCTCGCTTAATTCAGTGTTTCTGAATAGAGAGTTATCAGCTGATGACATTCAAATGAATAGTTTTTTATCTCCTTCATGTACTTGCATGCAAAAAATTGTGCATACAACTTTATGGCTGACTTGGAGAAGACTGCAGCTTGTAATTGAGAGACATCAAGCTTCAGGGAAAGTTACATAAAACAGGAAAGAAAAACCCCTCTGATTTTGTAATAATACTACCCTATTGCCTGGAGCTTAGTGTTTATGTTTCTGTATTGATTAAAATGCTTTAATTTTGCATTCTGTCTCAGTTACAACTGTGCATTCAATGCTGTAATTTTGAGGAAGAAAATATTCTAATTAAATGATATTTTTTCAAGGGAAGTGTTCAATGATGCGCATGTTTGCATGATTATTTGGATCTCTTAATGTATTATGGAGCTCCAGCAAATAAAACCAAGATAATTTATGTCATAAAGTAGCATTCATACAAAGTATCACAAAATGGTTCAGAAGGAAGTTAGTATTAAACAACAGAGACAAAACAAGGCTTTAAGGTGTGATTTAAGAAGATAAATTGCCTTTGTGTCTGAGAAGGGAGGAGAGGATTGAATTGCAGAGGAAGGAGGAAGAGAAAACAAAAGCATGTCCTTCCCTACTGGAGAAGTATAAGGGACACCAAAAGGGATGAGTGCAGCATCATGAGAAGAGAGAGTGGCTGAGCATGAGAACAAAGTGGTCAGGGGAGGTCAGCAAGAAGTTCTACATTACAGGAATATGGTTTTGAAAATAATACAACCTTTTTCCTTTAGATTCAGAGGTAGGCTAAAAATGTGAGATACATAATTTTGTCTCACAGAGTAAGGCATGTATTTGGCTAAGACATTTTTTGTGTTTTTAGAGGTGGGTGTTGAGAGGTGGGAAGAAAATGAAAAAAAATGGTGGTAAGTTGGGATGTGTTGAGGAAGATATATCTCATCTTTGGCTATTTTATGTAGTTTTCCAATTTAAATTTCAGGAAGCAAAAATGCAACATAGCTCTGATGTTTAGCTGTTTATCACAAAAGGCCTCCCATCCTGTTCTTGGCTAAAAGTTAATGTAATACAGGAAATATTTAAGCACAGTTTATTTGCCTGTTGTTTCTAGTAAAGCATCCTGTGATAATTTGCTATAGAGTAATCTTTGAAGTAATTTTAATGCTGTCACTTGAAGTTGCTGAGGCAAGCTCCATTTGATGGTCTTTGAGAGTTGTTGGATTTTTCCAGTTCAATCCAGTAAATCCAGATTGCTGCAGTCCCGTGCTCCTCAGTCCCAGCAGTAGAAAGGCTGAGTGTGTGTTGTCCATGCACACACACGGCTGGCCACCAAAGCTGCACACAGAGGAGATCAGTGCTGGGTCTGGCACCTCGTGTGCAGGTGTATCTGTGCACAAATCTGCTGATCCTGTTCGCTGCATTTGGCTAATGGGGCTCCAAGCATGCTCATACATCACACACTCCTGCATCTGTGCTCACCGGCCCACACACACACAGGTGTCCCCACACCTGTGGTTCCTGGGGAGGGCCCACTCAGGCTCTCCAGATCATGCTTTTTTGGGTAGCTGGCAGCCAGAGCTTTTACCTTACTTGTTGGCCAATCCAACATGAAGTTTGCTAATGTCTCACACACAGAACAGAAGGCACACTTAAGCATAGTTACAGAGAAAACAGGTGTAGACTTTAATAAGACAAGGTAAAGTGGTCGTCAGGTTCTGGGCCTGGTCAGACAGCTGTACTGCCCGGCAGCCTTGGTTATACTTGGTTGGGCCCTTTTATCTCCCCTTGTCTCCGTTTTTACATTCTTGTTCCTTCCCCCATGCCCCCCCCCCCATATCTCCTTCCCATGTAAAAAACCTGTCCCTAATTATTTTCCCCTGCTAATCTCAGTTTCACTATGTCCATAACCACACTTGATGTTACCAGCAGCATTACCTGGGTCTTCTCAGCCTTAAATGTTATCACTACTATGGCCACCTAAGTGCTCTTGGCCTTGCAAGACTCTTCACTTCAGAGGTACTGTTACTCATCCCCGCTTCTCATCAAAGTTTGGCCATTTCTCACACAGCTTCTCCTTACCTGACCATTCAATTCAGCCATCCTTCTTGGCAATATCTGTAGCTTCTGTCATCTTCTCACTCTGCTATTGCTGGCCAGCAATTTCTTGAGTCATCAACAGAGTTTCTCATGTTCTCTTTGCTCAGCTGTGATGATGCCTTAGGTTTTAACTTTTATATTTTATATTTTAACTAATTTTTATATTTATATTTTAACTTTTATATTTTTCAAATTCTGTACTGTTTGAAGTTTCTTGTGGCCTGTTAGCTGCTGTTTTCTCATGCTGGTTAGACATAACAAACCTCTCTAGGTTTCCACATCAAGGACACCAGGCCTCAAAATGTGTAAACTAAAAGCCTCTGAAGGGGGGCTAACTTGGGGTAATTACATCATGAATGGAGGTTATAATTGGGCAATTAACCCTGATGTGCAAATGGACCAAACTTACAAAAGTGTGAAGACCCGGGGTCCATCTTGAGTGTAGCCTTTGGCCTGCCCAGGGTGTACCTTTGAAAGCCCTTCAAATAAATACCTACTTTTATTCCTTTATTCTTGTCTAGTCTCTGTTTTTAGGTGGCCATCTCAGGCATCATGATAGCATGCCTGCATGCCATAAGAACTTCTACTGAAAGTGGATTTACTGCAGGTTCAGGTAGGACAAAGTTCAGGAGCCTTCTTGTATCAAGCTTGTAGTGAGGGTGAATAAACACCCCCAAACACTCCCAAAGGCATCGCACCTTGAAACTGCTTGTACTTCTTTTTGAATTTTGTGTGTACCTGGGAGTAACTCCCATAGAGATATGTGTAGATAGAGATGCATTTTCTCTTTCACTGACAATTTGAAGGGAAATGTTTGTAAGAACTGGGTGAGTGGTATAATTTTGTCTTTAATGTATACTGCATAAACCTTTTTTTCTGAAGCAGCTACTAAACAGTATTTTTTTTAATGTAATGTAGTAAAGCAATGATACTCTTGACAAGTTTCCTTTCAAGTACATTGTGTTCTACTTTGAAAATGAAGTATCAGAGGGTTATTTCGTCATTGTGCCCTTTAAATGATGCAGTTTTACATCACTTTAAATAGTGAGCAGCATATTCTGTAGTATCTGTGAAATTATCTATTGAATGGTCATCTTTGCAGTTTGCAGCACTCTGCAAAACTGTTGGTATTTAAGAAAGTAGAATTTTCTTCTATCTTACTTCATACTAGCTTTTCTTCACACACTTTTGCAATGAAAAACCTGGGACATCAGCATATTGTTTCTGCTGTCCTGTTGTGGAATTTGTAATTTGCCCAGGAAACATACACTGTTTTCCTTTTAATGGACTTTAAGTAGCAATCAAACATATGTAGAAGATAAACTGTACATCAAGAAACACTGACCGTGGTCCATCACACTGAATAAAAATACAAGTTCTGCTTCACTACTCAAAGAAGCTTAAACAGCTTTTACTGTTTTGAGAACATCCCTTGAATTAGCTTCACTATGTTTGAGAGCATTGACTGTTCCATCAGAATGTATTGAGGAACTTTTTGCATGCCTGAAGGGTGCAACTAATGGTAAAGTATCTATTGCATGTATTTGTTTTGAAACCTAGAGCAGAAACATAAAGAAGTATCCTGAGGTCTACCAATGTCTGTATAGGTTGCTGATGAGAAAATTTCTTTGTAAAATGAATCATTAGTCAACTTTTGCTTTCTGAACAAAAATTTTTACATTGTGTGAGTGATATAGTAAATCACTCTGACAAGTCACTTTATTGAAGTCAAATGGGAGATTTATAAATGAATAATAATCTTTATTTAACATAGAGCTTTACTTGCCTCATGAAAAGTTCAGGAAAAAATCTGGTGTTCAGCTATATTGTTAATGAAACACAAATGACACTTAGCTAGCATTGTGATGAGTTTATTCATAATTGTGTTGTAAGACAAGAGTTTCTATCTGCTTAGGAAAGGGAATGCCCAAGGACATGTATATCAGAAATTTAATGAGTATGATTATTAATTATTAACAGCTCAAGGGTGAAAAATTAGATCTCACCAGTGGGAATCTTGTAGATAGGAAAAGCTGTATTCACTAAAAAAGGAGACGTTTTCTGCTTACGTTCCTATAAATAAAAAACCAGAAAACAACAGCTGCTGATAGACTTTGGGATGTGTGAACTGCAGTCTTTCTGCCTGGCATTCTATGTCAAAAGCTTTGGCCACTGGGGACATATTTGACTATGTTTTGAGAAAGTACAAAATCATTCAGTAGCTTCAGACCTGTTAAAAACCTAGGTTTCTAGGTCTTAGCTTTTTAAGGTAGCATAGGGAAGTACACCTGGAACCTGAATTTTGTGTGCTGTACCTGAATGAAAAATTAAACCATGTCTGTTTCGTGTGATTTATGTAAAAAGGCTTGTGAGGCAATGTTGGACCTCAGTAGTGCAAAAGTGTGCATTTCCTAAGACAAATGTAAAAGTCCAGCAGAATTGAACAATAAAGATGAGCTATGAAACTTGTAAATATTCCCTTTATGCTAAATTAGCCTCTTTCTTGTATAATTCCACCTTATTTTATTGCCATTCCTTGTCACTTTGCTCATGTTCTCAGATGTGTTTCTAGCACGACTCTCATGGGTTGTGTAGCATCCTGTGCTTTAGCTGCTATTTCCAAGCAGAAAGATCCTTGCTTTATCAGTTGATGATTGATTTTTCTGATGTTAATTTTTATCCTTCTGTTAAAAGAATGGAGAAATGGAGCAACATAATAGGTTGTGGGGATGATGCTTCAAGAGAGGGTTAATGGATCACTGTGGATAGTTAAAGCAGAGACTATTCCAATCAGAAGAGATTGAGAAAATTGCAATCACAAAACTGAATTAATTTAGATGAATTCTGATAGCTGCTGCTGTGCTTCTTTCTGTAATTTTTCTTTAGAAAGAAGATAAATTTCAACAAGGCTCCTGGAAGAAGTGTAGCAGAACCAGGATTCAAACTTGGTGTCACAGAACTAGCCAGACCGTACATGGAAGAAATGGGAATCAAGTTTGGCTCTGTGACTGGGCCCCTCAGGGCATCTGGTTCTGATTATCTGGTTAGGAAACATCATTAGGTGTTTCATATGCTAATTTTTACAAGAAGGGCAAGACAGATATTGTACGTGCCCGCCAGTGGAAATGAGAAGCTGCACCTGCTGGCATGCTTACATTGGAGCATAGGAGTGAAGCTGTCCATATGTGCCTGCTATTTCCATGCTGTTTCCATGTTTGACTTTCTTTTCCTGTGTTGGAAAGTATACAGAAACACTCATAAAAACCCCTCAGGGCAGGTTGTGACTGTGAGTGTCAAAGATGGGGCACTTCATTTGCCTCTGCCTCAGCTAAAGAAAATTCCAGGGAAACAGTTCTCAGTTGAATATCTTTCCCTTCTTTTGTTCCAAATTTGCACATATTCCCTTCCTTTGGTTTAAAAATAGTGGAAGATTGCCTATATTGCACAACTTTGGTGACCCTGAATAGTAAATTCAGATCAAAAATCCTCAAAACAGTTAATAAAATCACTACAACAGACCTCCCACTGTATCCTGCTGGGGCTCCTGAGAAAAATAATTAATCTCAAGCCTACTTATTTCAACATTGTTCACTCACTGAACAAATGTGTGGACAAAACATCTTCCTGAAATAATTACCTAGTTCACAGATTATAGTTCTGACTGAGAAAAGTACTTAGCCATAATAGAAATGCCAGGCCCTTTTTGTTACCATTTTCCTAGTGTAGATTTCCCAAAGTGAAGAATTAAGTGCAAAAGCTGAAGGGCTAAAGGTATGTGAAGAGGATTATTCATGGCCTTAGTGATTCCTTCACTGACAATGAAGGCAACATGATCAGAAGTAGTAACATTTCTGTTGTGGCTGGGTAAGTGGTGAGCCAGGTCATGGCCAAGCCTGTCCATCTGCAGGGAGGGAAGCAGAGCAGTCTCTGCAGCATGGTTGCATTCCCAGTCTGCACCAGTGAGCAAGATCTGCAAAAACGTGGGAAACAGGCAGATTCTTGGCTTTATGGTTGTCACTGTAAGACATAAGAAACCCCTTTCACAATTATTTTCATAATAAATAATTGTTGTACCACTATGGGAGACATAACAGCAACATCTTGCATCAGCTGTAGAAAGAAGGCCCTGCTGCCCGATCCAGCGTTCCCCTCCAGTCCAATACTAAGGACTTGGTACTTGGGGACTGTTGTTCACTTCCAGTTTCTTAGCATTCTCATCTCTCTTCTTGCTGTACTGTCTTTCAGAAATAAAATAAAAGTAAATGGACAGGTCTCTCAATATGTCCATGTGTCTGTTTGATACCTGCCTTGTGGGGTGTGTGATTTGATTTTTGAGTAAGAGCATCCATCTCATAGAGCAGTGTCTCTGCAGGGAGGAGATCTGTGCCATGTTCTGATGAAGGCAGCTGGATGTTTTTGTGACTTTATTAATAAATTTCTCTAAGGTTTGATTTTCCCCTCATCTAAAGAACAGCAGGTAATTCTACCTTGGTTGGGAAAGCCTGTAAGGAGGCTTAAAATCATAGACTAGGCAGCAGTGTAGCTGAGCAGGTTTAAAACCATCATGCAGTGCCTGTTCCCACAGCAGCAAGAGCCATGCAGGTGAGCAGTGTAGTGTGTGGCAGTGCCCTGCTGTTGAAGGCTGCTGCACCATCCAGCACAGGAGCTCTGGCAGCTGTGGCTGTGTGTTGGACAGTATTTGTGTGCTGAGGCACCTACATGCACTGTGGGTGAGGGTAATTCTTCTTTAAATGGGCTTAGGTGTTCTGAAAACAAATGGGACTATGCAACACAAAACATTTAATTTGAAAATATTTATTTGTAGGCAAGTGAGCTGTGAAAATATAAATCTCTTGATAAACTCTCCCTGCTGTATTGACATTGATGGTACACAAGGCAGTTTCTTGCTGTGCTCTTTTCTTTAAGGGAAAACGGAAAATCCCAGGAAGTATTCTGTTTCTCTTTAAAGCACAGCACTAATGATCTTGTTACCAGTTTATATCTCACAGGAACAACTTTGTGCTTTCAAATATTCCATTCCTCTTGCTAAATAAGTTGTAGCTGTAACTCATTTGAAATTGAGCAGGAGACCTGTGGCAGCATACTATAAATTAACTATTAATCCAGAAGATCCTTTTTTGAATGCTAGAATTTCAAAACAATTAATAATGATTTTTCATCCATCCTCAATACATAAACTGCTCATTACTTCTTCATGTTGTATGTTGATCCATCTATTATACAAGTTTATTCCATTCTCCTGCTTGCCAATTGCACCCACGAGTCTGAATTTATTGGAACAGTTAAATGACATTTAATGCACTGTAGCTGGGAAACAGATCTAGTAGGCAAACCTATTATTATACTAATGGAGTTTTTTGAATTACATTTTGCTAAGCTCGATATTATCTTCCATGTTATTCTCAAATCCAGTGACAGGTGGGATAGTTTATTATCTTCTGAGCTGTGTACAGTTTTGGTCTGTTTGCTTAACAAACCCATGGTTTCAGACAATGTTTTCCTTTATTTCTAAAGAAGCTCAAGTGTTTAAAACAGTCATAAGCAAAATAAGCAAGTAGCAAAATTGTTCTGGACTATGGAAGCAGTTTTCCTTTCAGAAATTCAAGGAAGCAGCAGCGAACTGCCGCAATTTCTGAAAAAATCAGAATAAAATTATTTTGAAAAGTCATTCTAGAAACACAAACCAATACTAATATAAATGAGGATGACTCACCTAATTTCTGTGGAATTATGCAGTTAAGAACTGAATTCTGTCTGTGGATTGAAAGTTACACCGGTTTTGAGAAGTAAGAAAAACCTCACCCCAGAGGGACCCGCTCTGTCTTTGCTGAGGAGCAACAAATGCCTTAATGTAGTTATTAAATAGAAAAATTGAATGTCTGATATTCCTGACTGAAATCACTGATAATTACTTTAGACTGGGACTTCATATAACTTTGCAGATGTTAAACAAACCCCAGTCCACCAAACCCTTTTCAATTCAGGGAATTCCTCTTCTTATGAAATTCATCTGTCAGTCTCACTGGAGAACACTTTGTCTCCTGCAAAGTGGGTACAAGGTGCAATTCATGCCTTGCCACCATTCTCCTGTAGATAAATAAATGCAGAATGACCAACCTTGTTCTGTCCAGTGAATTAGCAAGTGGAAGTTGCCAGTCAGCAGAAAACTAGGGAAACCAGTTTCTCTGCACTTGAGTAACATCTCTCACGTTTGCTGGGCAAATGAGCCATGAAACACTTGGTCGTGTTTGGCTTTTTAGTTATAGGAAGAGATGATGGCTCACCTTATTTTTTGTACCATTAATAAGAAGATAAATCTCTCTGGAAAAAAGGGAGTTTTACCTTAAATATAGTAAATATAGTATTAGCAGTATTAGCTTCATTCTTCCTGTTCTAAGGGAAGCAGTCGTGCAATCAAGCTCTGCTGCTGAGGCCCAACATACTATGCAGTTAATAAAATCCATTGCAGAGGTGACAAAACCTCCCCTGAGAGCTGAGCTCTATCCATGCAGTCCTTGTACTTTTCCTTTGTAACAGGGCTTTTCAGTCTTTTGCACTCTGCATTCCGGAAGGGGTTTGAATCCCCCTCCCTTGCATAGCAGCAGGCTCTTGGCTCCTCACTGATGCTGGGGTGGAAAGGCTGCTGAACAAAGGAATTCCAAGAGCTTTTCATTTTCATGAGTTATTCAGCTCCTCTTTCATTGATGAACTGAGTTCCTCAACGAAAGAGGGGTTATCTCATCAGCTGCAGCCTATGTGGCACTGTCTGCTTACATCCTTTGTCACTGAGCCCGAAAAGAATCTATTACCAGAGTCAACAGTTGTATTGCCAGTGAGTCCTTCAGCAGCCTGATGGAGAGAGTGAGGCTGGAGAGTCACCTTCCCTCTGTCCCCAGGCTTTATTCACAGGGAACATTCTGCAGAGGTGTCAAGAGAAACCAGAAGCCATATTAGAAAACAGACTGGAGACCTCACGATTCATCAATGAGCTGAGTGAGGCAGCAGAGCTTGATTTACACGTTTCTGAAAACTAAATGAACTTGCCTCATGGATCATGTGCTGTTGTGAAATAGGACACACCTGTCCAAGAGTTTTTAATCTTTTCAAAAATCTCTGTAAGTTTTACTTCTGCAATTGTTTCCCTTCCCATCACATACTTTTTACTTAAATGACACATCTGCTCTCCCTGTAATAACTTCCCTGAAGGCATTTCACAAGCTGTTTATTATATGAGGTCTTAGTGTGAGTTGTCCTGGACCTTTTAAGGAATTTACTCCTATAGGACACAGAAATGACCAAAGGAGATTTACAGTCATCCTTTGCAAGCATAGAGAAAGCCAGTCTTTGCGTAAGCTATTTCAAATAAAACTGTTACTGTGAGCTTGATGGATATTAGTAATGTAATTACCTTTTCCACAGTCAGCTATACTAATTTAAGTATAGCTTAAACTTATTTTTAAACTTACTTTTTCTCCCCTGAAGGAGACCTAATTATCATCTATGTAGATATGTTTTAGGTTTGCACTCTGGATTAATTTGCTATTACTTTTAGTTGTTTGCTAGTACTTTAGTACTAGCTAACTACATTTGCTAGTACTTGAGTATTTTAAGACTATTCAGATGTGATTCTCTGATTAATTTGAATTTTTTGTAAGTAACCAAATCCCTCTGGAATTAACACAAAATTTTAGTTCAGTCCAGTAGTGGAGGTCATCCAAAATCAGAAGATAGAGTGGAGACATTAAATAGCTATATCAGCCTGGTCAAATGGTAGAGCAGGTTTAAAAAGGTGGATCCTCTTAGTGTTTTTTATTTGTTTTCCACTTTGAGTTGTTGCAAATCTTACTCTCTTGTATTTTTCCAACCTAAATTTCTACACTGTTAGTGCCACTGGGAACTATTGGTGAATCAAGAAAATCAAAATGGCTTTTCTGTGACATTTAAAATGACTTTTAAAAAAGGTGTTTCAAACTCTCTGGGAATCACTCTGTTAGAAAAAATTGTAAAATAGATTTCAGTGCCAGGAGCTTGGCAGGAGTTTGACCCAAATTATTTCAGTGCAACCTTGGCGATGGAAATCAAAAACATATTTATCAAGGAGAGAGCTGAATTATTTGTTATAGCTGATGTTATGTAGAGTTTTTATTTTTAATGAACAGTTCTCCAGCAGTAGATGTAATGTAAATGTAAAAGTACACACTTCTGCCTTTGATGACAGTATATTTCATCTGCTTGCTGTAGATCACCTGTGATTTCCCTTCCCAGTTTTTAAGAAGAACTTTCACTGACTTTGTTATTAGCAGTCATTGATTTTTCGTGGTTAAGATGCTTAGCATGAGGACATGCTTGATACATTGGGGGACTGAGCTATTCCCATAACCCTTAATTTAAAATGCCTCCCTGGCCTGAGGGAGAGCAAGATATACAACACCTCCTGGCTGTTGGGGAGGTGCAGGTGCTGTAGTCAGCATTCTTCTCTCACGTGACCACAAAATATTTATGTTTGTATTTGCATAGAGTGCCACTTATGAATGGTGAGTATGGCAATTTCCCATTGTTATTTGATTATTTGGCTGAGCACCAGGGCTATCCTGAGGACTTTTTAGGTAACTCTTGTATATTCCCTGATTGGCATGTCTAATAAATTCAATAATTAAACTCTATGGTGCTATCTGTGCAATCACATAATTTTATCTGTCCCATTTGCTTATCTGTGTCTCCCTCAAAGCTCTGAGTGTGGATGAGAGAACTGCTGAGTGTTCAATAAGGAGAGTTTTATGTGTCTATGAAGTTTACTAAATTTGCATCCTTTCACTGCCACCCTTACTGACCTCAATCACAAACCAGTCTATTGCATTTGAGAAAAAGCAAATGTTATTCACACTCCCAAATGAGACTCTTTCTGCTATAAATATATCTCTTTCTGCAGTTTACATAGTTTTCCTTTCTGTTCTCATGTTGAAATGATATTTAGATGTTGTATTTGAGAAAGATAGTGATTTTGTCAACTCTTTCTAGCTTTTTATCCCTATCACTTTCAAACACAGATGGGCCAGTCAGTTTAGGATAGACACAGTTTACTTGAATTACAAATATAAGAAAGTCATATGACTCATTTTTCATCTTTATTCTGCAGTGCAACCTTCCCAAAACCATGGGCAGCTTGGAGTGTGTTCTAAAATAATAGGAGATGTCTTCATGTAAGCTTCAGTAGTTGATTTGTTGGCAAAAGTTTTCTGTTGCAACTTCATGACCAGTGAAAAATTCTAATTTATCAAAAAAAGGAACAGGTTTTTTTTTTTTTTTTTTTGGTTATTCATTCAAATCTGAAAGTGATCATAGGACTATTTTTATAAAGACATGCCTGAGAAATAAATACTAAAGAGCAAGGCAGGTTAATTTGACAAGTAACTGGGAAAAATAACTGGAAGTTGCAGGGCAGTTGAATGTGACTTGCTTATTTATATTGTCTTCTTTTATTTGCAGTGTAGTTTTACACTTCTTGAAACAAATGTTCAAATTTGGAAGAAATTGTTCTGTAAGCTAGATGTAGATACAAACCCACTTCAAAACTGTCTTGCTTTTGATGCTATTATTATTGTGTTTCTTAACTGCTTAACCAGGCTTGCTTCACTGGTTTTACCTCCTCTTTATGGTAACTTTTTTGCAATTCTAGCTTTGCAAGACCCATGTCCATGATATAATCTTGTATCAGTTGCAAAATAGCCATTGTTTTAACTTATCTAATGCTGATGTCTTGGACTTTCTTGCTGTCTTTTGTTCCTGCTGTGAGTCAGTGGGTTGCCGAAATAGTTGAACAGTAATAATTTGGCATAGCTCTACTCTACAAGAAAGTGAAGGAATTTGATGAGAGTTGTGAAAATGCTGGGGTAGGAGTGGAACCATCCTCATGGGCTGCAGTGTCCCCTCTGTGACCCCTGAGACCATTGTGAAGCACCAAAAGCTGCCAGGCTCTGTCACTGTTGACTTGTATAAAAGTTCATCAGGGACAGAGTTTTCAGTGCAGGGACCACACTACTCAACATCAGTTTAAAAATGATGGTTGGTGACACTGACTTCTGATGGGTAAGGCATAACAAGGGTAAAGGTTGTGTGAATCTGATCGAAATTTCAAAGGCTAAGAGAAGATACATGAAAAACTACCTCAATAATAATAGAAGCTCTATAATTTGCAGTGGCTGTGCAGAGGTTTGCTGTTAGCATCTCCCCCAAAACAGGTTATATTTAGTTGGGAAAATTAGATATTTGTGTGGGTGCAAAAGAACAGAAATGCATGAGGCAGCTGTAGCAAAACTGAGTGGATGCACAATGTGTAGTATAGCCCTTTCCCAACTGGTCTAAATGGAAGATTGGAGTGCAAAATAACTTTCAAACTTAGATAAACCGTAACACATACTCTGGTATTAATATCATGCTGAACTTTCTGAAGTTCCTAAAGTGCATTGTTGGAACTAATTAATATGCTGGGGTTTTTTTATACTCCAAAGACCTCAAGTTAGTAGTGTGATAATTAGGCTGTGTTTTGTATTTGGATACTAATTGGAGATAATTAGAAATGCTGAGGTACCATGTGGGTTAAATGGGCACCATTATTTGAGCTATTTAAAGCATTTTAGTGGTAGCTGATAAAGTGCAAAGTAAGCTGGACAGAGAGCTTCTTTTCCTTTATATGTTAAATGTGCAGGCATAAATAGAGTTACATTTTCTTCTCCAGTTAAAGGAGACTGAAACTCTCCATAAGATGCTACTTGGATTAATCAACTACTGCTGACAGCAGCATCTCCTCGTGGCTACGTGTGTTAGGCTTTTCAGGAATGAGCTGTCATTTTGTACTTCATGCTGGGGTGAAAAAGAAAGGCAGTTTTTAACAATGCTATGCCATGTCAAACTGCTTTCCAGAAATCCCATTTTTTTAAATTTTTCTAAGTTTAAATTAAACTGCCTTTATGTTCTGCTACTACTTTCTGTTTCGTCTTCCCCTACTGCCAAAAGGTATTCGGCTCTCCCTGAGGTTTGTGTCAAGAAGTGCTTTAATACAGTCTGATGTCATATATAGGCTCTGGCATGGACACGATCTGCAGTAACAGTAGC
The DNA here is from genome assembly GCA_020086605.1 of Lanius collurio. Lineage (NCBI taxonomy): Eukaryota > Metazoa > Chordata > Aves > Passeriformes > Laniidae > Lanius > Lanius collurio. Next base: position 30,740,598 of record JACBWW010000003.1, read on the forward strand.
AACAAAGTTGGAGAAATTTTAAAATACAGCAACAAAAGTTTTCAGAATAATTTGTGTCCTATCTGTTCCAGACATGTTCTTGAAGTTTTGGACACTAATGCCCTGCAAATCAAACATTTTCAGTATCTCAAGTAAAAAAAGTCTTTATAAATGAAAGCAATAGGGTGATAACCTGGTATTTGGTAGGAGTGTTGAGAAAGGATTTTTCTATCAGCATCTCTGACTACTCCACATAAAAACTGTTTCTAGCAAATTTTCCTTAGTATTGCATTGTCCTCAGTGCTTAGAACATACACATTTTTCTGAAAGGGCTATGTTGCAAGTCACTATAGGGAGGGGAAAAGATAACAAATTCACATTTGTTGTAATGGCATTTTTTGCCATTTTTGAGGAGAAAGGAAAACTGATGCTGAGCTATTCTGAAAACAGTAGCTTGCTGAAGAAAGGGAGACCTCCAGCCCTAGGGATATCATAATACAGAAGAAAAGTTGTTTCCAGTATCAAACTGTACAATATTTAGAAGCAGGTGCCCTTTGGGTAGGTTTTTAATTTAAATTGCTGCATGGGAACCTCTCATCATTAGGGAAGAAGATCAGATGTAGACTATGCGTGAGCAGAATACTTTCGTCCTAGGACCTTTTTGGTGCATGTAATGAGGAGAAGCTCTTACTGACTGAAGTATGAGAAAAAGGGAATGAAAAAGTTCTGGTCCTGATTTGAGTACCTTTTACACTTGTAGAGGACACTTAACAGAAAAGCGTTGTTTGAACCTACAGTAAAATACTTGTGTGATTTGTATATTCAGGGTCAAGTTTATGGACTGTGATATCACAGAATGGGTCAGGTTGGAAGGGACCAGAGTGGGACATCTGGTCCAACCTCCTGCTCAAGCAAGGACATCCTAGAGCACATGGCACAGGGCTGTTATAAACGAGGCTCGGACTCTTGTTAGAAAAAGTCTGCTCGTTTATTAAAAAAAAGAACAGGCAACCGGGATAGGGAAGCCCAGGATAAGCCCAAGCTCCCTCGACAAGCCAGAGTATTCACCGCACTGTAGCACGGTGGGCCTTCCTTACACAGCGCCGAAGGAAAGACCTAGAACTCAAGCTCTAGGGGTTTTTAAAGTCTCTGTCTCTCTATCGATTGGTGCACTTTTGGATCCACTTATTGATTGGTCCCTCTTTATGTTTTCTGATTGGCTCTTATCAAGGTGCATTCCTAGCCAATCGTGCCGGAAGGGCGTCGAATGATTGGTTCACAGTCTGTCCAATCCAGAGGGGCAGTCCTGAGGTGGTGATGTAATTCTTCATAAAAATTCCTTTGATATTGATCATCAATCCCTTTTTATCCCGTACACCCGAACGCACACTTATTAATTCTCAACTCTAACTTTATAATCAACCCACACAATCATGCTCTTTAAATTTTAACAATAATTTCCCCATTTATAACAGGGCTGCATCAAGGCAGTTATTGAATATCTCTAGTGTGGAATACTCTACAACCTCTCTGGGCAATCTGTTCCAATGCACAGTCATCCACACAGTAAAGAAATTCTTTCTCATGTTCAGGTGGAACTTCTGTGCATCAATTTCTGCCCATTGCCTCCTCTTCTATTGGTTGGCACCACCAAAAAGATTGGTTGGCTCCAGTCTCTTGACACCCACTCTTAGATATTTATTCACATTAATAAGGTCCCCTCTCAGTCACCCCTTTTTGAGTCTGAACAGGCCCAACCCCACCCCGCCCCCCAGCCTTTTGTTGCAAGAGAGATTTTACACACCCTTGACCAACTCAGTAGCCCTTTCCTGGACCTGCTCCAGGAGCTCCATGTGTCTCTTGTCCTGAGGAGCCCAGAACTGCACACAGCACTCCAGATGTGGCCTCACCAGGGCTGAGGAGAGGGCCAGGATCACCTCCCTCAACCTGCTGGCAATGCCCTTCCTAATGCAGCCCAGGACACCATTGGCCTTCTTGGCCACAGGGCACTGCTTGCTCATGGACAGGTGTTCCCCACCAGGACCCCCAGGGCCTTCTCTGCAGAGCTGCTGCTTTTATCTTCTGACTGGTGTATACTGGTTGACATCACACTTGAAAAATCCTGAGAAGATTAACTGTTAACTTTCTTAACAAGTTTTGTTGAACTGTGAGTGCAAACAAAAGCACTTTTTTTTTTAATCCTTGAGAACCTCAGGAAAGACACAAGTTGTTCCCCTCTTTTTGTGCATAGGAAAAATGAGAACATATGGTCCCAGACTGATCATGAAAAGAAAAACAAGTAAGTTTAAAGAGTGTTTTCTAACCCTTTGCATCACAGCATTCTTTGCACTTGTACATTGGGACTGGGACTGTGTATACACCATGGTTGATTTGTAGTTGTGAAGCAGTTGAGAGATATGTCCCGAGGGGAAATGAGTGAATTGCAATTTATGCAAGCCCTTTTTTCATAAAGCCTCATCAGTTTTTGCTATGTGGATACTAACCTCTATGATGGTAGCTGAGACCAAGCTATCAATGAAATGTGGTCATCAGTAATTGCTGAAGTAGTGATGAGAAATGACTGGAGTTATCCAATAATATTGATAGTGGAACAGACTGTGGGATCCATGTAGTTATCCCAAGCTAAGGAAAGAGGAAAAATTTATGCTCTCAAAAAATTGGAGCAGAAAAGGCTTATCTTGAGGAGCTGAAAGCTGGTGTGGTTTGAGAGGTTGCTGTCTTATGTGAAACTAATAAGGTGCTAGATCAATGCCATACAAGCACAGATTCTAGATTTCAGTGCTGATGTCTTTTACCTATCAAAACAACTTCTGCTAAAGGCAAGAAAAAATTTGGAAGAGCATTTACAAGTAGATTTTTTTAATCTTGAAATGAAAGATGTTCTTTTGGTGACTTGATTGTTTTTCTTTTTTTCCTTTTTTAATGAAAAAACTGCTTAAAAGCATCATGCTTATATTTGTGTTGAGTAATCTAAAGTCCATGGGGAAAAGTAATTCCTTATTGGTTATTTTTAAAAAATCTTCACATTGAGATATTTGTTGTTGAACATATTAGCTCAGTAAGGCGTTAGGAGCAGCTGAAGTGACAATACCTTGTGTAAACATTGCAGAAATTGGTAGTACTTATAAATTTATATATGTACGTAGTCACATATCTAGGATTGTATATGTCAATAAGTACTGCCACTTCAATTACAAAAATTCAAATCAAAAGTACAGGTTCTGTTTGCTATTGATCAATAAAGACTGATACAACATTTGACCTGTCCAGTTATGCTAGTAGTCAGTCTTGTGTACAGGTAGCCCAATGGAAATTGGTAGGACCTAAAAGTCTTGAATTTTGGCCAGTCTATTCAATGTATCTGATTTAAAATAACTATGGGAATTTGGTGTTAGTTATCCGATTTAAAATTTTCAAAATTGCAGTCATGCAATTATCTTTGCATAAAGACAATTAAGGAGATGACTGTATCAATATTTTATTGTTGGATTAATTGAAAAAATGGTAATAATATCCTAGTGCTATTAGTACTATTGTTTGCAAAGTTTTTAATTGTTATGTCTACACATATCTAAGTCAGCAGATTTAGGAAAAAGAAATCATTTAGCTTTTTTTATCTCAATCCTTCCACAGTATTTTGTGTCCTCAGTGATGTACACAATTCTGTCAAAGTACAGTATCCTGAAGTGTGTAGCTATGTTGGTACAGCAATAAAAGTCAGATCAGGTCATGAGAAGATGTTAGATCTTCTTTCTAATTGAAGAACAGAAAGCTGACCTGAGCAGTTTGTTGGACCTTCTGGAGGGGAGCAGTGAGTGACAGGAAAGTTTCCAAATGGTAGCTTTGGGAATATTGAGAGCCACCAAGAAGAATACAAACAGCTGGATGTTCAATTTATGCCATTCAATTTCCAGTCATTAATATAATTTAGTGTACGTAAGTAGGACAAATATTCTTGTTATTATGGTTTTCATAGGGGAATATTGTGTATAAAGGCCTGAGTTGATAGGTTTTATTGAAAACAGAAAACTTCCAAACCCAAGATTTCACAGAAGACATGGAGTATTTGTGACATGGGTCCTTTACTGCTTTTTCACTCTTAACCTACAGTTTTATGAACTATAAGGGGGCCAAGTATGGCGTCAGATCCCTATGGAAGCAGAAGAAGTGAGTCAGAGAGAGAATGCCCTCTGCTTTGGTGCCTCATGGATTTCGTGGCTGAGTTGAGGCCATGGAAGGAGTCACTGTGCTGCATGGGGATGCAGCTCTAACAGTTTCTTTTCCTCCGTTTCTGTTTCTTTACAAGTCATACACACAAACTAAAGATGCTTCCCCTGTCTAAATAGAAAGAAACACATTCATTGCATCTGTCATTGCTGGTGTATTCAGTCATGTGTTAATCAGGTTCTTACTTCTATCTTGCTGTTTTTCAGCCCAACTGAAGCAGCAGAAGGCATTCATCATGTACATAAAAATGTGGAATTTATGCCTGATGGATTGGTCTCTCACCATTCTTCTCAATGTGACAGTTTATTATGTTACCTTTTGCATTCTCTTCTGCACATGTATTCCTCCTGTATTTCTCTCTCCCATATACATGAGCTTCTTAGCTAAAACCAGATGACAAGTATATATACTGGATATGTAAAGGAGTTTATTTCTATGTATGCTGCATTTTTCCCCATCAAGTGAGGGCATTAAAACAAATTAGAACATTGCTTAATGTGGTGTAAAATTATTGCCATATGAGCAGTCAATTAACAAGATAAAATTCACAATAATGCCTTAAAGGTGAAATGTGAGAGCTTTTAATAAAAAAGAAAATGTGGGAAAAAAAAATCCATTTTGGTCCTCAAATCATTATCAGAGAATACAGGAAAGCAATCATGACAAGTATATTTTATTATATATGCCCTACAGATCTCTTCCTTCGTTACTGCTTTCTGAAGGCTTAACTGAGTACCCATACTCACTAAAGCTGATAAAGTTTGTGCAGGGAAGGTGATTCCAGGAGGGTAGACCCAGAGGAGTATTCCATCACTGGGTGCAAAATTTACCTCTTGCCTTTGGATACTAGAAATTGCCTCCTTTTTCTTGCCTTATAAGAAAGGACAAAAATATTTCTGGCTCCAGAATGAGACTGAGGGCTCCGAATTAGAGTGGGGGCTCTGAATTCAGAGATGCAGGCTGCACAGGTGATAAGATGCCAGTTCTCCTAGGGACCATGACAGTCAGCCTCTTCCCTTCAGTGTTTGTGAGGGAAGTGCAGATGCTCACCATCACTTACTGCTGAGTGTGTGTAAGGTGCCAAAGGTCTGGCAATCCACCTAGAAAGCCTGAAGTCCCTCCACTAGCAGTGCCTTCCTTACTGGTGTGTTGACATTTTCATATTAAATACAACTTATACCATAGTTCCAAAGAAAATTGCTGCCTTGAAGTAAATGTAATCTGAGCAATCTGGCAGGTTTTGTCTAAACATATATAATGTACTGAGCTTACACATGAACCACACTGCTGTGATGTTACCTATCTTTTGGATGTGCATAAAGTATGTTTTCTGAAAATATCAGGGTATCCTAATGCCTTCTAGAATGTAACCTTAAAATTTACCATCTTATATTCTTAATTCTCTGTGTGAGCACTGTTTCCTTTGAAAGAGAGGGGCAGTGTATTGCTTGGGGACATTTACAAAGATGGTCCAAGGTCCAGGCTCAGGCCCTGAGTGTGGTGTGTGGTCATCCCTCACCACAGCTGTAGGTCTGAGGCTTGACTTAAAATAGTATTTACCAAAAGTCCACCTAGGAAAAAGACTAGACAGAGGATTCATTATTTTAATCTTGACTCTTGTGGTATTTATTTAATATGATCTCAGGTGAAACTGTACCTGAGTCAGCAGTGTGTTTTTCTGTGTTGTCTTCTTGCTTTCCGAAATACTTAGAATTTTAAGTGTCATGATGTCCTGCATACAGAAGCCAGGGGATTTCCATGATTCACTTCCATTTTTAAGTCCAGTATGTTTTTCTAAATCAAAGCACATTTCTTAAAATGCATTTTAGGATCTGTAAAGAAAAGGGATTTGCTCCGTGGTGCTTTGTTCATGTATGTGTATGAAGACCTTTGTTTCTCATATATGTTTCTCATACTAGTGTGTATGCAAGTTTTTATTCAAAATTCTGTGTTGGTGCTGTTCTGATGCAGGCTTTTGATGTTCAGTGAAAATTTTGTTCTTTATGTATAAATTCAAGTCCTAAAGGCAGCCTTCCTGATTAAGAATGCACTTAACTAAAAAACAGTAGCTTCCTTCCATTGTACAGAATAATTTTAACAAATATTTAATGTGTAATGGATGCACAGAAAATAATCAATTGGTCAAAAATTTTGCTAATATTTTGTCCATTCAGCATTGATGTTTTCTGCAACACAAATTTATGGTGTCAGTTATACAGAAAGATAAAGAAACAGTCTCTACTTGAGGAAGCTTAAAGCCTAAAGGATTCATGTAGAAATGATGAAACATAGAGCTCAACAAATTGAAAGCAAATCAACAGTAAACTTTGATTTGTGTCTTACTGGACTTAAAATTTAGAGGCACTTACTGACAATGCTTCTGTCCAAGCTCCAGTGATGAGAGAAAAACCAGTTATAGTGTTAGAAAATGTATGTGTTTAAAGGGATAACTGTAAAGAGTCTGTTACAAAACTGATAGATTTCTTTTGATACTGATAATAATTTTCAGAGTATATATTGTGCTGCCTTTCCTTTTTAAATGAGGTTATAATTAAAAATGTATTACCTTGCTTGACAAGCAGAGTGCTTCCTGAGTGTAAGACTTGAAGCCAGTAATGTATGGTTACTATACCTCTTTGACCTGTACAGGAAATCTGCCTGACTGAGAGAAAGATTTTGATTGCAAGAACAAAATGCAAAATAGCTGTGCATTTTTATTTATTTAATATTTGATATTTTTTAACATCTCCCCCACTGAGGCTGTAGAGTTGTGCACTTGTAAACCTATTTGCAGGCGTTACTGTATGTGGTTTGTGGAGTGCACAATTTGATGTAGTATGCTTGTCTTTGCAGATGTCTTTGTCTGAAGGATTTGATTGAATGAGTTGTCATATCAGGAAGCTCAGTAAGTCAATTTGTCATACTGATATTCCTGCAAAATACATGAGGACTGAGCCAAGAGCTGCTGTCTTCCAAGAGGTGTTTCAATAGTCCTGTCTGATAAATCAGATTCAGTTAAGTGCTCTATCTTGAGTTTCCTTCCACTCCGGCTTTAGCTAAACTATGAAGGCAGAGTTATACAAAATCCTGTCACAAACCTCATGGCTTGAAGTATGAGGAAATGGAAAGAAAAGAGACTGAGAAAGAGAGGGATTTACTTGACAGTTATCCATTATGCAACCTTTAGTCTCGTCTATCTGTGCAGAGTGTACATGGCTAAAGTCTGAAGAAAACTGTACCACAAACAGTAGGAGTAATTAAAATGTCAACTGTACAAAATTATGAATAGCAACAGCAGTGCCTATTGAAATATACTTAATTATTGCCAGGCATTTGGCAATTTCAGTCCTTTCTATTGTAAACACCACAATATCAGAACTGTTAGTGGAAGCAGCAGGTAGCTGTACCATGTCAGCTTATATGAAAAAGATCAAATTATATCTGGTAAGAACATTATAAAATGGACTTTATATGTTGTTGCATGATCAGTACATACTGTGAGGGACTGGAGTGCAGAACAGTACTGAAAGTTGTGTAATTCCTTCACTGCCTCTGAGTCAGAATCTAATGGGTAAAATGTGTCCTGAGGAGGGGGCTGTTTTAGGGCTTGCTGACCCTAGAGAGGCTTTCTGGCCTGTCAGTCTTTGCCCAGAAGTGGGAAGAGAAATAATTTACAAATCACCTGAGGACCATGAAACTGTTTTTTGTATATGCAGTCGACCCTTGTAATCCTTACTTGTTCTTTGACATTGGCATCTGAAATGCAGTTTTTCAAAGAGGATATAGGCTTTGGTAATGCAGAACTAATTTTTTGCCTTCCTCAGTGAATAAAATTGCTTCAGAAATGAAGTACAGCACATAAGTGCTTCAGGTTATTCAGTGTTTTACATAATATAGGTAATTTTGATGATGGGTTTTTAAGATCAACAAGTACTTGAATGGAAGATTATATTTCTGGCTCCTGCTATTAATCGCTTTATAGCCTTAAACCTAAAATTATTATTTATGATTAGGAGAAATTCTACTCATGATGCGTGAAGTCTTTGTCTCCTCAGTCACTGTTTAGGCCAGTCATTCTCTGCCTGGAAGAATTCATCCTCTTTTGGGCCTGATCAAAAGACTTTAATACAGTTTGCATGCAGCTTTTCTTTAATTTTTGTTACTTTAGGTAAATAATTAAAGATGATTAGGAATTTCACAATATGGATACTTTGGAATGAGAAGAAGATTGCATTTCTGAAACTATGTTTTCTTCCAGCAAATACAAGCTGCAGTTCCTCTTGAGAGAGCTAATTTGACTGTACATGTGGAATAAATTGTATGATAAGGTGGTCTCTTGGCATGTGGGAGATGCTGTCAAAGCCTTGTCTAGAATTAATCAGAATGGGAGGTTGTGCTATGGTCTTCTCCATCTTGGACAAGTGCCCTGAACACAGAACTATTTATTTTTCTCATGGAAGGATGAAAAAGGTGTATGATAGAATAAGTCTTCCCTCCTCCACACAACTTCATGAATATTTTTCAAAAACCATTTTTCTTTCCTTAAATAGATGCAATTTTTGTCAGATTTTCATAGACTAAGGCTTTGCATTTGACTTCATCTTTTCACCAGTTTCCTACACATACATGTCATGCCCTACTGCATTTTAGAACTATCATTACTATATTTAGAACCGTGTTCTTACCATGGCTTCCTATTGTGGTCTCAATCCTGTTTGTAGCTGTATGCCATTGAAGAAGCTGTACATTTAATTAGTTAGGATGCTGGTAGATTTTAGCTCATCAGGCAGGCCTTCTTCCTGTTTTTATTTCTAAATGGCTTTCAGAAGAATGCTGTTTTCTTAAGCAAGAAGGTTGAACATGTCTTAAGCATATTGAAAATACTTTATCTGAATGAGAGAAAAACAATTTTGTCAGAGGCTGTTGATAAAGTGTGAACAAGTAGCTACTGAAAGTGGGAAAAATCCTTTTCTTTTAAATGGATCTAAAGCAGTTTATGCCAGCAGAATTTCTGGTTTAACATAATTTTTTTTTCTGTTTATACATTTCTCCTCATTTTAGAAGAATGTGGAATAACCAAGCCTGAATATTTGATGCCACATAAGTGGACCTGCATGGGTGTTCTCAGTGGTTATATACTTTCACTGCACTCCCTGCTTTCCAGTGCAGAAAGATCATTTTGCAAGGTAAAATACCATTTTGACTATACCCATCTAATTTCTGCCCTCGCCAGTGAGATTTCCAACAGGGCTTCCAGGTGCAAATTAGATTTCTTCCATTATCAAGAGTAAAGTAAGCGTTGTTAGATCAGTAACAGATCATCAGACATCTACCATGTAAAAGGTACACTGGGCTTTTGTCACTGCACTCTAGTGACCCAAAAGCAAGATGGTTTGTTTTGCCATACTTTGCCTTTGCCTTTCAGCTCTGGCAGATGAAATCATGGGCCACATTTAGAGCTCATCACTGTTGACCGTGTGGTTGCCCACAGCCAGCTGTTCTTTGTCAAGCTGCAGTGGGACAGCTGTACCCCTGCAGCCCAGGGGTGCTGTTTGTCTGTCACCAGCACCTGCTGCTCCCTGGGCAGGGAGGCTGGCAGGGTCATGCAGGGGAATTGCCCTGGTCCCTTGGCCTGGCTACCCAGGCACCTGAAACAGAGGAGGCTTCCTTAAGGATTCTCCCCAAGATGAGAAAAGTTTCAAAAAATGTTTTTATGGTTGAATGGTTGTTGGAGAGAGAGGAATGCAACAAGGTTGGGAGTATGCCCAGAACAGTGGAGTCACAGATGCCTCCTCAGTGAATCTGAGTTGTGCCTAAGTCAGATGGGCAATGGAGCTTTTGATTAATCCTTTCCTGTGGAATTACTTTCTAATAAAGCTTCAGGCGGGTGCCTGAGTACAGCTAATACCTCATTTTCAATTCTTCTGGTAGTGCAGCATCTGGAGGAGATCAGAGGAAAATGTGACTTCTTACACCATTGGTTTTCACTGGCACCCCTCACCTACAGAGACACAGTATATTGCACTCCTCCAGCCTCTGAGCCTCGTGTAAATCTTTACTGTTCCCTTTCTCTTTTTTTTATGATATCTTTCTGATTTCTGCTGAGGATAAATAGATGGTGCTTCTGTCAGGTACTTGCTAAAGTACTGTGAATGAAGGTGCTTTGTTGGTGACCATTCTATTACCTTGAATGGGTTTTGGCATGAATGTGCTATTTCTCTTGTACTTATTTGTTCTTTCTTCTTTCATTTGGCTGGGTCTCCTTATGCTTTTTCATATCTATCTTTCTTCACTCTTGCCAGTTTCTTCAGTATTTTGCCGAATTTCTACTTTCTTCTCCCTCCTCAATCAGAATGTCCTTTAATGGAGCTCTGTGACCAAGAAAGAATTTTAGAAAGAAGAAATGGAGTTATTTGCCCTTTTTACACTTAATTTTCTCTTTTTTCTTTCTCTTTGTGGAATTAGAATTAATGATTTTTCACTCTCACTTTCTTTTTTTTTACTCAGAGGAGTTATTTATTTGAAAACAGGGAGAATTTAGAAAAGAGATAGTTCTAATTGTTGCAAGAGGCAGATAGTTGCCTGTGTCTCACTCTGCACAGGGTGGGTTTGGCTTGAGAAATCCTGAGTTAGGACTGCAGATGTTCTGTCATCTAGAGCACATAATAGCAGGTCTAGATGCTTCTATTACTCCTGCATCTCCCCTAGAAGTTGTTCAGAAACCTTTGTAGTCAAAGCCTTTGTTTACTCCTGGTTTTTAGGGTTTGAAAAACAAATATATTTACTTGCTTTTAGTCTTTTTGAACTGGAGCAAGCTCGCTCTTTCTTAGTCTGCTCAGTTACTTGTCTGGTTTTAGAGACCTTTATGCTATTTACATATTGAAGATTGTTTCTCTTGTTGGCATCACCTCTGAAGTTTTATTTTCATTATAGATGATGGCCTCTCATTTTACGTCCTGTTGTTCTTTGCGCTGAAATACTAGGAGGGGTTTGAGTTTGTCCTCTCTGCTCCTAGAAGATATTTAGAGGTGATTCTTTTTTTCCCTTACTGATCCTTTACATAACACTTTCTCTCCAGTCTATGCAGTTTAGCTGATCAATGGTGTGGCACAACAGCTATAATGTGTGAGTTTTGAAGAAAACCACATGTTAGAAATGGTTTGTCTAGCCTAATCACCAGCTTATTACATATAACCTCTTTTCAAATAATCCACAACCCCGTGACACTGTATTCATGAGAGAAAATCCAATTGACTCCATTTTTTCTGCATCATTAACAGACTAAGCACGCACAGTATTTATTTAAATCAAACAGCATGTTTTATAACAAAACCAAACAGTGATGTCCTCTACAGATCAATGACAACAGTCCTTCAGAACCCACAGTTTCCCCCATCATTTGCAGGGTGGAATTCTAATCTGTACTTGTCAGCCACTGTGCTCTCATCCTCAATATCATGAAGTATTTGCTTACTAAGTATATTTTCAGTGGAGGGTTAAGATATGTACTGTCAGTATAGCCCTGAAGGCTAAAGCCTTTCAAATTTTGAAAATGCAGCCTTTGTTTGGCAGCATATTTGTCATCAGAGTTTGAAGATGTAGTTCTATGAAATGAAACATTTTAAGGCAAATATGATCCCTGAAAATCACCTACAATACAGTTTTGTATGCAAGGTGGGAGCCTTCCAAAAGACTGAATCAAATTAATTAGCTCTAGCTGTGTAGCACTGCTCCTGCCTCACTGAACTGAGAGCTGAACTGAAAGGCATGGTCAGACTCCACAGTGCTGTTACATTATTCTGCACCTCTGGAAAAGTCTCTAGTGTCAAAACCAAAGAATATTGCTGCTGTCAAAGGAAAAAAATGGGCAGAACTTTCTTCTCTCTGAATGTTCCTAATGTTATTTTGCATTTTGACCCATAAAATGAGGATTATTCACAAGTTTTAAAGAATTACAGACTTGGATATATTATGCTGCAGATTTAGCATTCTTATGCAGCTAATAAGCAAAATTGTGGGAATCATGACACCATTTGGGCCAGAATCTTGCTAAGTGTCTTCCAAAAGCTGCTTCTGTCAGATTAAATGAATGGCCCCTGCCTACCCACTGCAGTTTGATTGGTGCTTGCTGCCTTCAGTGCTGGCCTAGCACTGACTGTACGGGAAGAAATTTCACCTGGAAATACGATGCATGCAGTTGGTGCACCTGCCAATACCACACTGAGGGTTAAAATACTTTCCCAGCCAGCATGAAGATTAGTGACCTGTGAAAAGAAAAAGCTGTGAGACGCTAGTCACTTAAGGTACAAACTGCCGTGCAGTTTCAGCAAGAGGGAACAAGAGAATGATGCAAAATTAAAAGTTGAAGAATTACTATAGTGAACTTCTGAAACATGCACATATTTCTCACTGTGCTATGCCTGTGTATGTAGACAAATACCTGAATCCTAATGCATTCAGAGTTTGTGTGCTGTGGTTGATTTTAGCCATCACACAAGTCCTAAAGGACAAATACAATTTTTCTTTGACATTTGCTTCTGTACTCAGATATGGAAGAGAATTATTTTTATAGGCATTTTTCATTTTCTGAACTTTTTGTGTGGTTACAATCCAGAATGGAAAATTATGTACCAGTCTGGTTTGTGAAGGTGCTGTGTAGTTCTGAGGGAAACTGTTTTGGCAGTGATTATATGGCTGAATGTTTTTTAATGGTGAAAAAAATACATGTGAGACTTTTGTGACCAATTTTTTTTTTTTTTAAATAAAGGAGAAGAGAATATCTCTAGAAGAGTCTAATATCCTAAATATTTAAAATGACTTCATGAAGTACAGAAGCCAAGCAACAAAGAGAGTTGCACTGTAGAGGATGGATCATGAACAGAGGAGAAAAAACACAAGATGATACAGGGCCGTTTGCTTTAGCCAGAACAGTTTCTCTAGGGCAGATGGAGAGAGGTTTTTACCAGGGCCTGCAGTGACTATGATTTTACACTGAAAGAAGGCACATTTAGATTAGACACAGGAAGAAATTTGTCACAATAAGGGTGGACAGACACTGGAACAGTCTACCCTTGTGGCTTCTTCATCCTTGGATAAAGGCCAGAGTGGAAGGGTCTTTGAGCAACCTGCTCTAGTAAAAGATGTTCTTGTGCATGGCAGGTAGATTGGAATAGATAATCTTAAAGGTCACTTCCAACCAAAGTCATTTTGTAGTTCTAATGTTCTGTGAACACCAGCTGTTGATTTCATCAGGGGCACTGAAGGAACAGAGAGACATAGAAGAAAGGTCATAGTGCTGGGGCATTGTATTGAAAAGCTTCCTCACAGCACCTCAGTACTGAAGGACAATAATAAACAAAACATAAAGCTATGAATCACAGCCATATAGCAGAAGATCTTGCTAAGATTTTCCTTCCTCTTTGGCTGAATAAAACTGAAATTGCTGGACCAATTGGATAGAAACTGAACACTTAATTAATTTTTTTTTTTTAAGTCAAAAAGAAAGAAGAGTTAATAACTGACTAAAGTTAATAGCACTTTTGAAAATATGTTCTAGTGGGACTTAGTTTTGAATAAAACCTTGGAACCAGTTATGATTTTTTCCTCCCTTTTTTAAGCATCTTGTCCTAGTAAAGGCCAGGCTGATAAAACAGAAGCGATTATGCCATGTCTACCTTCACTGAGTCCTCACAGTTTATTCTGGAACAGGGAATTCGCAGCCCTCTCAACAGATAAATAATTGCTATATTGCTTTCAGAGTCAGTTAAATAATACAGAGCCACCTTACTGGCAGATACCTTAAACTCCATTTACCAGGAAATCTGTAAAATACCTTCAAAAGACAAGTCTAAAAAATTCATGGACCTAATACAAACATTGGTTTGGACATACAGAATTTCCCAGTGCCTTTCTCCCAGCTGCAGCAGTCCTGTGTTGTGGTTGGTAATTGCCTCTCTCTTTTCTTCCTATCCTACAGGGACAAACAAGCTTTTCATCTGTCTCCTGCTCTGCTTCACAGATGCTAGCCATACTCTTCTTGCGATCAGTTATCTAAATGATTAACATAATTAAGTTAAACTCATTGAAATTATTCCAAAATTGTATTTCGCTTGTAGGTTGTTTTGGCTTGGAAGTGGAGCTGGTACTTCCAAACCTCCCTTTATTTATTTTTTTTTTTTCTGTTTGTTATAATTGTCTTCCTTTGATTTCTTGTTTTCTTTATAGATTATAATTTTAGATCACTGGAACTCATTTCATGGACATGTAGAAACTCAAGATCATAGGTAGTGCCTTACTTAAAGCACAAAGTCCTTTCTCTCTGAGCAGTGTATGGAGTTATTGATGACATGTTAAGTTTCAAATAACTGATCAGCAGTATAGCAGCTCAGCCAATGCAAGCAAGTGATGCTGTCTCTACACATAGCATACATTTTTTGTGAGCGTGTTTCTGTATTTCTCTATGGGCAGACAACAGGGAAAACAGTTTTTTAAAGTCTGTGTTTGAATAAAATTATTGCTTCTCCTAACTGAACTGGCTACTTAGCTGAAGAAGCGCAAACAACATGAATTTGAGAACAGTAGCGTCAGTAAACAACTTGCCCCTTTTTCCTTCTCCTATTGACACAGATTTAGATTAGCCAGGTTGTCCCTATTTTTCATAATCCCCTGTCCTTCAGATATCTTTCTGCTCCAGAAGTACCACAATGCTTCAGTAAATCGTAGTAATGCGGTATTAGAAACTGAACAGACCTGTACTGAGACAGTTCCTGACCTGACATTCTGGTGATTTAAATAGAAACAGTGTCAAACTCTTGTGATTGTACTATTGTAACAAAACCTGACTTGTAAACAAGTTGTGCAAACCCATCTGTAGAAAAAAATTTTTTGCTAGTGTACCATTTTGTATGCATAAGCTGTGTAGGTGGAGATAGATGACTCCTCGCACTGATGGAGCAAAGTATTTTTAATTGCAAAATTAATTACAAGAACAGAGTGTTGCATTTAATTTCACCATGTAAAATTGCTGAGAATGAGCAACCACATGGGAGAATATGGAACAGGAGGAAAAAGAGGGGCTGGAGAAAAAATGTAGTGGCAATTTGGACTTGCTTCCTACTAGTTAGTCACTACTTCCAAACCAGGGGTATGCTTGGGGTTTATTTTGTTGTGTTTAGGGTTGTTTTATTGACATGTGAATGATGCTGCTAATTGTCTTGGCTGCCTGCTCAGTCAGGCTGGGCTTGTCTCCCCGAGTGCCACTATTTGGCATTACTGTGCAGAAGTTGCATTCAATTTTTTTTCAGTAATTTGGGGCCCAGAACATCATCTAGATGATTCTTCATACCACAGGTGTTGAAGTGGTTCCTTTTGTTTAGCAAGACAAAACTGAATTCTAATGAAAAAGTTAATGTATTGGAAAATTACTCCAAATGGAATAAAATTGCATTTTGCTAACTAATTAAATTTATTTTTCATCCTTTAGCATAAAAATATAATCATTTACAGAGCCTGGTACTGCTTTGCTCTCAAGGCCTTCGGGAGATGTATTGGCCTCACTCTCTATTTTACTTGCTCTCCATTTAAAAGTTTGTTTCAAATGCAGACCAGCATTTTCTGTCACAAGGATTCCTGCACTTCTCTTTTTGTTGTCTGGTTTCTTTGTGTTAAGAACTCTTGCTTTCCTTTGCATTGTGTAGTACTTTTGTGCTATAAATCTTTGTTTCGTTGCACCATTGGAACCTATAATCTAAGTTTAATCTGTCAGCAGTAAAACGTTTGAGTTTTACCTGATTCAGAGATCTTTTGTTGGAGGGAATTCAACATTTTTGTTACATTTGTTACAGCTTACCATGAGCTTTGATTTCACCTTGTAGCTATTTGCTTGGAGAAATAAGAACCCTGGATAAGAGGTCCATTGGGAGACTTGGAACTGCCTTTAAGACAGAGAGCTTCTATATCACCTGGTTTACAAATGGGTGGCTTTTGGCAATGTTCTTGCTGGAGCAGAAGGGCTTTTGGGTAGCTCTTCTGTTAAAGTTACTGCTACCTCTACTATTTCCTTTAAGATTGCCAAAACATCTAACACTTAATTCCATTCAATTTTTGGGGTATTCAAGTTTAGGGAGCCTGATGGGAAGAAGAAAAAAAGACTATGTGGGAATTTCACCCCTCTTTTGTGAATATGACAGAGTAATTAATGTATCTGTGCATGAGTAGCTGCTTTATTTAGTGGCCTGTTACCATACATGTAATGAGTGTAGATGGAAAGAATTCTAACCTTGCTATTATCATGTACATTGGGCTGAACATTTCTCTGAAGTCAGCTTAAGATTTGGGCCTTTTGAGTTTTTAAAAAAACCATACCTACTTGGGGCAGTGTTCAGTTAAAGTGAAGCAAAGTATGTTTAACAGGGCAAAGCACCACCTTTACTGCCATTTAGAGCTTTTTATAACACCCGTGTCAATCTGTTAATGACCACTCTCTGATCAACCGTGCAGTATCAGGCATGATTGCCAAATTATTAGCACCAGCCTGACCACAACATCACTGCTTGTGTGTGTGAGTAGTAGTTTGTGCTGGAAGTAAAATCCAGGAAGCTGTCATGAGAATTGCAGGGTTTAGTTTGCTGACCAGTAGAGTCACAGGGATTGTTTTATTGGTGCCTAATAGCCAATTCTTCCTTTAAGAACAGCGTGGCCAATGCAGGAGTATTTATCATTTCAGAAGAGATTTTGGCTGTGCAACCATATTAAAAGTCCCAGTAAAAATTTAGACTATGTCCTTCTTAATCATCCAAATTGTGCTAGACCCTGGATAAGGAATACCAACAGCCTTTTAATCCTGGTCACTAATTTTTAATGCAGATGCATTTTTACCCTAACCCGAGGCATTAGAGTTAATTTCTACCTGTGTATTTTGAACTGAATTAAGGTAAAAAAAAAAATGAGCAGAGAAAGTACAGAGCAGAACAAAATAAGCAGAGATGTCTCAAAGTGGTGGATGGATTTCAGTAGCAGCAGTTGTGACTGGAGGACCTTTAGGGGGAAGATGGCAGCTGTACCTACATGTATATCAATGGCAAAGAACTCTTGTATCAAAGAGTAAGTAGAGAGAGTAATATGTCTTGCAATACATGAGCACTAAAGTAGAGTTTAGTATCCATGTGGTAGTCCTGTTCTTTTCTGTGGCTTTGGCATTTCCTTCTGGTACTTTGCCATTCCTCAAGAGCTGCTGGATAGCTTTTAGTCATGCTGGCTTAATAAACATTGGAGAACCCTTGCAGCTAGTTGGGAAAAAACACAGATTAAATACAAAATGTAAGACTCTAATTCTTCTTTAAGCCTAGCTGAAGCTATTAGGGTATCATGTGAGTAAAAATATCTAGTGGTTGGCACTCTGAGCAATGTCTTGAACATTTAAAGAATAATCATACACACTTCAATACTGGGAAATAAAAATAGAAGTGCCATGCCCAGGCAGATTGTGTAAGTCAAGGAAAAAGCCACAGATAGAATTGTTGTCCCTGCTTTCTCTTCTCTCTTAGAACACCACCTGTAGTTTCCAGGCAAAGAAGAAAAGCCACCAAAGAAAGCTGAACAGGGCTGTCAGTCCTGGTAAAAGTCAGTGGAGGGAGTAGAGAACGGATAAAGGACCACCTCTTACTTAAGCTCAAGGGCTGATACTGTGAAATAATATTTATATGCTGAGATCTGTAGGTTGCTTTAGTTATAGTGACATGGGACAGGTAACAATTAGAGAAAATTTCCATAACATAATTAAGAGATAACGTGTTGCTGCTCTCTTATTTTTTTCTTTCACTTGAAAATTCTACATTGATTTTAATTAAGCTTGTCTTGGACTCATGACCATAATCAATGTGATTTTTCCTCCCAATTTAACATCCAGCTTTGCTCATCAAGGAACTTTTCCCAGGTGTAACATGCTCCAGTTAAGAAGTTTCATTTTAAGCTGTTCAACTACTAGTTCCTAGAATGACTTAAAAATGCCTTCAGAATATAGAACTAGGGCATGAATGAGTACAATTTTTCCAAATTAGTAAGTGCATATTCTCAATTTGCTGTGAATGCTTTACTTTCCACAAAAAGCAGATACTTTAAATATTAGGTTCCTAGTGGAAAACATTCAAATAAAGCATTTTTTTAATATGCCATCTTATTAAGAGAAAGGGAAAAAGGAGCACTTGCTAAAAGCTTACTTATAAATTTGAATAATCATTGTAATTTTTGTTATAACAATTTGAGCAATCTACTTGTTGTTTCTGGAATCAACATAAAGGCTTTTAATCTTGCATAGTAGATAGAATAATCCTGCAAGTGGAACCATTCGGTGTTGTTAGTTAAACCAAATTGCATATGCTTGAATGCTGAAGAAAAAAAAGTTTCTTTTATAAGGGATTTTTCAGTTTCCTTTGTAAGGGATTTTTGATTCCTTGTGGATGTTTCTGCTAAGACTCAGAATCTGATCACTATTTCTGTAGAGTCTCATCCTTCCTATAGCAGGAAGTAGCATCTAATTCCACTGACTTTCAATAGTTTGCTTTGTTGCTTGGTGAATTTCAGGCAGTGACCCGTAGTATGGTCTCATGTCCTTCATGTGTGATTAAATTTAGCTAAGAGACAAAGGATCCAGTAGATGTGCAGATAGTCAACAACTGTGTAATGGAGGGCAGCATGCTAATAAAGTCCTTTTGCAAGTAGAACTCAGCTCTTTTAAATATATGGTTATTAATTTCCTCGTGAAAATTCTCAAGAGCACTTATCTGCCTTTTCAGTGCCTTTCAAATATTAACTGATTTCTTCTGACAAACCTGTAGTAGAAGTTATTTTCCAATTTTTTTTCCCGCAGGATAGTTATTTCCTTCTGTTGGAAATCTATTGTTATTTAAATAAAATACAACCTGTGTGTTTTTCATCTAATTACCAAACATAGAAAGTGTAAGTTGTGACCTTGAAAAATTTAGATTAAATTACTTCCAAGAATATCCTTTAATTCAGGTGCTTTTAAAGTTCTGAATATTGTCTGTAACATTGTTTTGTAACGTACAGCAATTTGAAGCTTCTTATGTTCACAGACTAAAAAGTTGAATAATTTTTCATATGCACAGTTTAATAGCACTGTGAAATAAGGAAGTGCAATTGTTCCCATTTCATGGCCTGTGAAGTATCAGACTCTTAGCTAATGGATTTACATTGCTCTGGGATCTGAGCTGGCATCTCTGCGTGGTAATCCACTTCTGTATCCACTGTCCTGTACCCTGAATTTCCTCCAGTCTTACTTTTAACACTCAGCTGAAGTGCTTCAGCAACAAAAGTCTAATCTTACTCTTCAGTCAGTGGGTAATTAGAGGTCTAGATCTGTTACAGTGCAATTAGAGATATAGTTGCTGTAGACATAGTACAACGTATTACATGTAGTGTATAGGGTGCCTAAATACAAATTAAACTTAATATTGTGTACTTCTGTATTGCCACTGATTGCAGACTATTGTTTTCCCTTAGATTAAACTATGCTCAATACCTGAATTGCATCAGCAAGTAATCCAAAACCAGCAAGGAGGTAAGGAGCAGAGACTGACAGCCAGCCATGGGCTAGAGCTATTAGTATGAGACCTTTGCCCTTGTCTTCTAATGCAGCTTTTGTTTAGTGTAAATACAAGGAGTGTCAATATGAACATTGCAAAATAGATCTGTCTAAATAAACGAGGAAGAAAATAAATCCCCATGACCCTGACATACTTCTGCAGGCCTCAGAGGCTCTTTGATTAAGTAAAGCTGTCACCTACCAGTGTTATCTTTTCACTTTTATTTTACTCATTAATCTTCAGTACTGCTAACAGTAAGACATATTTAATGTGTACATTAAGTCACTTGTAGCCCTTTTATCTGTAGATTGCTGGCTCTTGTCCAGCTGCTGTAAAAGTGATTAAAATGTGTTATCATCTCATGGCTGCTCAGTGGCTGAGACAGTCCAAGTCCTCTGCCAGTGTATGAATGCCCACATCAGCTTGGCTAAAAGCAGTCTTCATCCAGTTTCTACGAAATTCAGAGTCTGATTCTAATATGTGGAAAGAGGTCAATGATGCTGCACTTTCAACTCCCATCCCTATTTCTGTTCTTGTCCACTCTGTTCCTATGAGGAGCTCCTTGGTCTTCAAGATTACCAGTCAAGGAACTTCTACAGGCTGAATGTTACCTAATTGTAATCCTTTGCTAATCAGGAAAAACTTAACTTTTACCCTTTAATAGCCAGGAATGATATCTCAGTTAAGTTTCGCTCTGGTCCCACTGTCATGGAGGTTTTTTTTAATTGTTTAGGATCCTCAGGGCTGCCTTGTGGAGTGTTCAGCATTCAGTCCCTTACTTGGGGGCTGCTGCTGTGAGATCAGAGAGCTGAGTCTGGCAAAGCTGGGTGTTCATGCGTTGGATGGATCCTGGCTCTTAGCAAAATTCCAGTTGAATCAAAGCTTCAGAAAAGGTAGGCTGGAGGCACAAAGAAACTCCACTGAAATTGACGATTTTATGATTTCCAGCTTACCTACCAGGAATTTAAGAGCATGGAAAGCTAGGGAGCTTTCAAAGAGGCTTGGCTGTCTTAACAAAGAAGAAGGGCTTGATCAACTAGATAAAATTTCTGGGTTTGTAGTTTTCATGATAAGAAACTGAGGATCTGGTTCTGAGCAGTGGAACTACCTGTTCATCACCTTCTGAACTTTAAAGTGGCCAAGAAATGGCCTTTTTAACCATGATTTTGATGTTAAAGTTCAGTTCACTTAATTTTAGTCTTCTGTGGCTCTTGTAAGTGCAGTAAGTTTTATTTCTGTATCTTTCTGCTATGAGTTTATAATTTCTCTTTGACTTCCAGCTAAGGGAGAATGTGCAGAGAAATCATAGTTGTTCAGGTAGAAGAAAAATATGTATGAACTGCCTGAATACAGAAAGTATTAATTAAGAATGTGCATTATAAGTACACTTCTTTTCTAGAAGCCCGTGAAATTGGTTGGTTGAAGTAAATTATTTTTTTCTTTGCAATGGGAGTTATGAAGCAGTGTAGATTTTAGCACTCAATGTACTGTAGATTAATTATAGTCCTAAACCCATCAGATTTTCAGGAAAGAGAACCTGATCCCTGAAAGGAATGAATGGCTCCAAAGAGAGTGGAATTTGAGTATGCTGGTAAGAGGTTGAAAAAGAAGAGCTTAGTCTCTCAGTATCTCACAGGATTAGGCTCTTTATTCTTATTCAGGATATGCATCTTGAACAGTGAAAGTGAATTGAGATCTGGCATGGTTGGGAGCAGGTAATATATTCAGAAGTCTGTTGAAATGCATGAAGCTTAGTTTAAAAATAATTTAGATAAAGTTTATTGATAAAGAAGGAGTTGAAACATTTATAACATTTGCAAAAACATTTTAGTATATTAAGTTTAAAATCTATGCTTCTTATTGAACCTCTTGATTATGCAAAGAAAAGCACCAGTTTATAATATTCATTGAACCATTAAATGGAGTCCAGCAAGCGATTAAAATTAATAGGTCAGCATGAAACTTGGGTGGATACAGAGGAAAAAGCCCAGTGTGACTTGCTGTTAAAATGCTGCATCTGTTTGTCAAAGGGAATGGTGTAGCCTTCCTATTTGGGCTTATTATGATTCATTGTAATCTTTCTTCCAAAAATTTTGATTTCTTACTCAGTGGCAATATTTTCTTGTAGTAACAGGTAAGGCATAATAGTTATGTTTGCAATAAAGACCTACACAGAGGTTTGCCAGCTTGAAAGCCGTAGAAGAGGTTGTAGAGCCAAAGGAAACATACAGAAGAAGAAAAGGAAACAGCTGAATGTGTGCTGTACTCAGCAGAAATGAATAAAATGGAATAGAGTGATCACAGTTCCTAATTCTATCTGAGTAGACCGATGCTTTGGCAAATGAGAAATATGTAAGATCAGGCAGGAGGGTGTGCTGGGTTGCTGCTTTCCTCATTTATGTATTTTGTTTCTGAGAAGAGTAGTGCAGTCCCTGGTCATGAATAGTTTTTGACCCATTTGCTTCAGAATAAATGACAGATATGTCTGGTGGATTGCACCACATTGCACTTCTGGGTCCTAGTGGGTACCATTCTTGATGCAACATTAATGAACACCTGCAGCACAGCAGGGAGCAGGCTGGGCCCCCAGTGAAGCAATTATACTTTGCTGCATGTTCTGATCCTAACTGGTGAGTGTTTGGAGTCCTAGCTGCCTTTCCTTTCTCATTTATTACTGTAGACAGGTTTCCTATTTCTATTATATCTTGTTGCGGCTAAGCCTTACAGATGTGATGTCAGTACTCATTTGCATTCCAGGGAGTTAGATAAAACTTTTGGTATGAGTAATATATGTATTTTGAATTAAAATGAAAGATCACTGGAGAGACATTGAATGTTTTATATTGTGTTCTAAGTCGGCAATCTGAAATGACAATAAATTGTAAAAAAGCCCGACATAGTTTAATCTGCTAGTAACAAAAAAAAAGGCACACAGCTCCATGTCTGGCTTTAACTGCATTCAAATGACAAGACTGGATTCTTATCACAGTTAAGGAAGAATGAGTCTGAAATAACTTTTCTGAAAGTGTTATTGTGGATTTACACCAGCATAATGGAGAACTGAATATAGATTTTGAATTTAAATCCTTTCCCCTTTCACTTAAATTTAAAAGTAATTTACCTGAGCCTTTTGCTATACCAGTTCTTAAGTCTGGACAGCTCATGCTAAGTGCATGATCCTTTTGAGTGACAGCAGGAATACTATCCAGAAATTAGGCAAGGGTGTTTAGAGATGTGATTAGTGCTAACTGAACTCATGTTGAAACCTTCTCTCAATGCACCTGCACCACACCTTGACTCCTTTTGAGTCACCACGATATTCCTTCCTAATGCAGTGAATGTCCTCCATTTCAAATCATGTATATTGCTTTTCTCAGGAAACCACAGACTGTTGGTGTTAACAGGGAGGATGGTGGTGGATTGATTATTGGTTTGACCTAATTAACTCCATGATGTTAAACAACAGTCAGTGGTAGAAATAGCTTACAAGTCTGTCTTTATTAAAGAAAGTAATTGGATTCAGATCCAATGGTTCATATTACCATTCAGATTCATCTTAGGACCCACTGTGGCCCTTACCCAGTCTGTGATTCTGTCATTCTGGAACCTGAGATGCCACATTGCACTGCTGGTAGGAGGTGGACAGGAATCTTTTGAGGCACAAGTCCTGAAGTCTTCCTGTTGACCCAGAGGGATTTTTATGACTGCGGAACTGGTCTTCTGGCATGCCAGAGGGAGGGTGTGATGTTTTGAGGTACAGAGCTGCACCTGGTCTTACCTTTGGGACAGCATGGTGTGCCATCTTGGTGAGGGACCATTGCAAATCTCTGCAGCTGTGCAGGACAAAGAAGGCAGATTTTTTTTCAGGAAATTCACCATTTTCATTGATTGGAGTATTTAACTTCTGAGGAAACAGGAAGACCTCAGTGTGGCTGTGGAGCTGCCTTAGCTCAGGTAATCTCAACAGGATGAATTTATAGATATAGCAATAAACCTGCTTTTGTTAAAACACATGGCATGGACATGGGAAATGAACAGTGTGGCCCTTCATGAATATTTAATCCTCATTATCCATCTGCTTCATGCGTGCATATATATATTTATATACATACAATCCTTATGTTAAGGATGCTTATACTAATGTTCCTTAACAACTCTTAAAGAGCTCAGAAAAAGCTTAACCACAGCTTGTCTACAGCCTGGATGAATGAGTGTTCCTCTTATTTTCAGGCATGTTTTCACTTATCTCCAATATCTGTTTTATTCCCCACTTTTGTAAATCCTGTCTTTAAAAATCACCTGGGATTTAAAGGTACAATATTACCCCTTTATCAGTTTAGCTCAGCTGAAATCCAGGATACTATACATAGGCACAAAAATCTAAGAGTTTATCCTTTCAGATATGCATTAGCCCTGGAACAGAATTAATGAAGTAAGGATTCATTAGGCAGAGGTACGGTAATTAGGAAGGGAATTATCTGTGCCTTGCAAAAGAAGTTTCCAAGCTTTGTAATTTTCTTTTTAAAGTGTATTTGGTATTGGTAAATAAATACAGTAATTTCTGACCAGGAACATTATGCTTCTCTGAAAAATAATAAAAACATGGATTATATTCCTATACAATCTGTGCTTTATTAAGGGTAAAAATAATACTGTGTAATTGTGTAGTTCATTTTTAATTGAAATAATAAAATTACTTATGAAAATGACTATGTTTTGAAAGACTACAAGTTAAGGACAGAGGAGTATGGATCATTTTAAGAGTGTGGAGCAGTTAGAGTTCTACATGAAGTCGTGGTGAGCTCTAAGCGTTCAGCACCTATGAAACTCAAATTTGCCCAACTAGTCAGCCAGCCCAAGAGTAGAATTCAATCTCTTCACCCTCTTGTCTATGCTCAGTCCCTTAGGCCACATGTATGTTTCAATATATATATTAAATTACTAAAATAATAATTACAAATCCATATGGTAATTGGTTTTAGTTCTCTTTGATGTGGATTTTGCAGAATTATGGGTCAGTGCCAAGTGTCTTGGGAGGTCATGACTGGACTCATGGGGCTGTCACTATGGCAACACTGATGGATGCAGAATTTCCAAGCAATGGATTGACAAAGGAGAGGGAAAAGAGGACTCTTGTGCATTATTCAGGCTGTCAATATCTGTTCAAACACAGGGAATACAGATGGGGTGCTTCTTAATACAGTTATTATTGTATTGTCTTGGCATAATAATGATGCAGTAAAAACTATTGATTAGCAGCTGAAATCTAGAAATAAACACTCTACTGTATCCTAATTTTGTTAGTAGTTGCTCTTCTATCTGTCCTGTGACTGCTGCAATGTGTCTGCGCAGCTAAACAAAGTAATATTGTATAAAAAAGTGTTATGTTTGTGATTTCATTTGTATTTTGATAGTGAGCAAGTGGCCAACTCTTCAAGTGGTCCCTTATTTCCTGCTGGGCTGGCTAACCATGTTTAGAGATGGGCAGGAACTCCTTGACAAAGCCTAAGTCTTCAAAGGCACCTGTTTGTTGAAGCCTAAATATTTACACACATTTACAAACTTTCAGTACAATGCAAGTATGAACCTCCTGAGTTTTCTAATTTTCAGAAGGCTGTCCTAGATGCATTGCCTCTGAATCAGTGATTTTAAGCCTCTAGTCTGCTTCCTGAGCTGGGAGGGTGGGAATCTGGGAGAGCCAGAGCTCCAAAGAGGGCTTTTGTAGATTCAACCCTGGCTCTGGAGCAGGAGGCTCCATATCCCACGCCCAATCCCTGTTGCAGGTGTCTCAGGGCTCCCAGGTTACTGATAGTGCAACTCTGGAGCTAGAGGACTTGAGAAGTATTGCTAATCCTGTTAGGTCATAGCTCACAGGCCTGCTGTGTTCCTATACAGTTGGTCCAGGGTGCTGCAGAATCTGGTACTCTCCGCTCTCAGTTAGAGGCTGTTGTTTGAATAGAATAAATTTTTTTTCTCCTCTGAGGAGTTTCAAAAAGTCTAGTTTCTGTTTTGTGTCGGAATACATTTTGTCATGGTTCTGCATGCAGATCTCCCATTTTCCCCTAAGCCAGGCTTCTTTGTTTTGCCTTTTGCACTATCTGCTCTGAGGGAAAGGGAGAGAGGGGGAGGAAGCAAGCAGAGCAATAGCTTCATCTTTATAACTGGGGAACTCCCATATCATGGTGAAAAGAATCACTTAAAAGAACTAAAATGAGGAAATGGGAAAGTAGGGTAGAAGCTCACATTTACTAGCTTTGGATTTGGAGTTTCCCCGTGCTGAAGTAAAAGTGCAAGCCCCAGACACAAAATGTAAGGAAAAACTCATTGCAGAATATGTGCTGATGTCTTCCTTATTTTATTTATTCGCACAAGGCTGCACTTGTCAATCTGTAATGCATAACTTTGGTTACTGTGAATCTAAATGGTGACTGTAATGTTTTCTTTGTTGTTTTGCTTCTGCTGCTTTAGATTTCACTCTTTTGTAGTGAGCTCTGTATCTCTGGCGACCAGCCAAGAATTGTTTATCTGAGATCCCCTATTATAAAGATAATGTGCAGTTTAAAGTGCACTGTATTTAGAGATATTTGGACCAGTGATTATCTACACATTAAAGGCATAAAAGAAGAAAATGAAGAAATAAACACTGCAGGAGGTATATAAATAGATACTTAAAGGCTTAAAATGGTTCTTTTTGCTTTCATATTCATATGTCTTAGCACTTTTATAACTTACAGCTGGCAAAATGGCTGTCATAGAATGTTTTGCCAAGAGTTCAATTCATCAAACCTTCTGATGGAGCCTCTTAAACTAGTAAACATTAAGTCCTCCAGAAAGCATATTTGGCAGGGCACAGACTTTATTGTTTGTTTTTACTTCTGTGCACAAAGCTGTCACTTCTTTATTTGCCTTTCTGTTTGTCATGTGTTCTCTGAAATCCAGCTATTATAAAGCTAATGGTAGAGGACTTTTTGCTTCAGTAAAACCTTAGGAGAATCAAATATTCCCTAATGCTCTAGTCCTGAGTATAATGTGTGCCCCCAGTGAACTGGGATGTTTATGTGTTGGAGATAACGTCACTGCTAATTTCATCTGCTTTGTAGGAAAGCAAACTGTTGGCCTTTGAAATGACTGCTATAGAGATCTGGATTTTAAAAAGAATCTCATGTGAGTCTGTGGAATCATAAATAAGAAGGGATTGAAAGGCTCCATCCACTCCATCTATTGGGCATGACACAGGACCAAGTATGCTTACCTCTTCTTGATAGGTATTTGCTCAGTGTGTTCTGGAAACCTCCCAAGCTGGTAAATCTACAAAGCTTTCATACAGTCTGCATGATTGTTTGACTGTGCTTGTCACTGGAAAGTTGTATTTTCCCCTCAAGTCTTTTCTGTTTGGCCCCTGATGCTTTTTAAGTTATTGCTTCTCTTTCCAAATTCAGAGCAACTAGAGAGGTTAAAACATTGCCTTTCTTTTTATGACTGCCTGTTACATATTTGAAGAATGTTATTCTACCTCCCTTAATTCTGAGCTGAGTCTTGATATTTTTCATTCTTTTGATGAAGTTTTCTAGATTTGGTCTTTCTTGCTGTTGTTTCTTAATACCTTCTGGTATGTACACATCTTTCTTGAGCTACCATGCTCAAAATGGTGCAGCACTCCAGAAGAGATTTTACCCAATCACAGGTGAGCAGGAGATTGATTATTTTGTGGATCTCACAGGTGCCAATCCTCATTTATACATTCCAGGTAAGGTCAAACTGTTAGCAGAAGGAGAAGGGAAAAAGGAGCTCTTAAAGGCCAAATGTCTTTCACATTTCTCAAACAAGTGGTCCATCAAACAGCATCGGGCTAATCTCATGAGTAAGACATGCAGGATTCTGACTTCAATAAATGCTATCATTTTATGGCATCTCAGCATTCTAAAATACATTGAGAGAGTTTTAATGCATTTTCCTATCTGATTTTAATTTAATATAGTTTCACATCTGACTAGGTAGAGATAAGTATGCTAGTTATTTCAAAGTTTATAAAGTTGCTAGGTCAGTATTTTGCAACCAGGTTTCATAGTAGTCATCGTAACACCAGAGTTCTGACAGAGTGCAATATGCAGCTGTAACCCATGGAGAATCATATTAGCATTTTTGTATTGCTAATTCTGACAATGGTAACATACTTCAGTTTGATAAGAATACCATTAAAGCAGCACAGGCCTGTGTCCTAGTTTCACATTGCTTTAATATTAATGGCAACATGCCTAAGACTAGATCACATCTAAATGTCACTAGAATTGGTGGGTGGACTAAGATGAGAATAAATTATTCACTTACAAACAAGTTCATTAATGATTTTATGTAAGACTTTTAACTTTTGGGAATGGAACTTGTATACCTGACAAGAAATACTAAGTATGTCTGGCAGGAGAAAACTGCAATATGGCTGATTTTTTTGCCAATCTATGGGAGTAACAGATGTCTATTTAGCCTTTTTTATGTAAAGACATAATTTAAATCTAACCTCAGACTGTAAATATCAAAGATATTTTAAACAAAACAGGAGTGTTTTTTTTATTAATTCAGGGAAAGGTCACCTATAAATATTTCATAAGCAAATTCATTAATTTCAATTACACATAGATTGTATCTAATCCAATCACTCTTCATCTCAATTACAATTAAAATATAAAAGGTGCTGAATCCACTCTGGAATATGCAAAGCCAACAATTAATAAAGTAATATTTCAAATGAATTTTACAGGGTTGCTGTTTATATGAAATACCTTGAAATTAATAAGGACGGGTCAATTCCTATTCAGTCTTGCTAGTCTTGGATGTGTTTGGTCTAAATATGATATTTGGCCTTTTTTTTTTCTGTTGTCCTTTGATGTAATGATACACATTATGCAAAGAGAAAAGCAAAAGAATGACACAAAGATTTTCTGTGCTAGAAAATCTAAAAGAGAAGATGAAATATTGAAGACATGTGAATGAAAGGCATGACAGGCTTCTTTCTTGTACACCTCCCAGCCCCCTCTAACTGCATTCTTTGTCTGAATGAGTTACTAATTTCTCCCTGAGTTCCCTTCCTCTGAGTGACACACTGCATGTATAAGATATCAGGACTGTGAATCAAAATGTAGAATTAGTGTATTGAAATGATGCATCTGTGCTCAGGTTTTGGGTTTTTTTAATGTTCAAATTTCATGTTTAGATTTTCTCAGTCTGTCTGTCATGTGTAGCTTTCACTGATCTGTCACCATTGCCTGGATAAGTGTTTTAATTCACTCTCTGCCCAAGGAAGTGGAAATTTCAAATACTACAGTTTTGAAAAGGCCAGCTCTGGACTGCAGGCACATGCCCAAAGTTCTCCAGCTTGAGAGGTGAGGGAGACTGTTCTAGAAGCCATCCGAACTATTCTGAACAAGAAAGAAGTTATGAATTTTCAAAGATGTTACATGTAATGCACATTTACTTCATATATTGCTCAAAACTGTATTGCACAGTTGGTGGGATTATGAGAAGTGTAATGGAAAATGTACTGAAGTTGATGGGAGCCTCTGTGTTAAGATCAGCCCTTTAATAAGAACTTTCTGTTCCACCATGCAGGAAACATTGACCTCACTCTCCAAAATCCCAGTATGGTGGTACTGTAGTTCTGGGATCCAATCCTAAAGGTAACAGACCTGATGTGCTGCTGTACCATAAACCCAGGTTTTATAAAAACTCCTTGCTCGATGAGTATGTCATGGCACTGGTGCCTGAGAGGAATAAGACATATGTAATTACTGATGCACTGTGTGTGAATGGCATCAGGCTTCCACTGCCAAGGTGACATTACTGCTGAGTTTTGTTCATCCTGCAGGTGTGCTCCTGAGGGAAGACACACCTCAGTTTTCTGTGCCAGCTTTGTAAGGGATGATGCAGGCACCAGTGCTGGTGTAAAGGTTTCCTGCTTTCTCTGGGAGCTGTCACAGGACTCCAGACAGCACTAATGGTGACTGGAAATTGAGTGAGTGAAAGAGGGTCAGGATGAGCTCTGCACTCAGGCAGCTGGAATTGAGTTTCAGAAAGGAACCAGCTGGTCTTTAAACTTCTCATACAGTTGTTAGGAAAACCCTCTGGTACTCTCATTCCTGCCTTTATTTTGAC
The DNA here is from genome assembly GCA_020086605.1 of Lanius collurio. Lineage (NCBI taxonomy): Eukaryota > Metazoa > Chordata > Aves > Passeriformes > Laniidae > Lanius > Lanius collurio. The sequence goes on from JACBWW010000003.1 coordinate 30,770,573, forward strand.
ATTTCTCTGTTGTGTTTTACAATGAAGCCTTCATTGTCTTTTCAGTGATCAGCTTTGATAGAAGTGCAGCATGGTCTGTGAAGGCCTGTGGGACAGGACTTCTTTTATTCCTGAGCTTTGAGTTACAAATGTCTTCCTGTATTCAATTACTTGTCTTGCTACATTCAGAAATATCTGTAGAGAAATGAAAGCGGTTCCAGGGGTCTCCTCTAGCGTCATATGTATTGCTTATTTATGCACATATAACTGAATAGTCTCAAATGTTCATGCTGATTCTGGCAATAATTTCTCATTAGAATGTTGATATTTCAATCTTTCTGAATTAGGAAGAGAGGCAGGAGTGATACAAAGGCGAAATAAAAATACTTATTGTCAGTTAAGCCACATAAATACCTTAAGAAGTACATACTTCTATTGCACAAATCTTGATTCTGCCAGCAAAGTGTAAAAAATAAACACGTAGTATGCCACGAGGAGTAAATCAGATTAAAACAAAAAATCAGGTTTAATGTTTTAGAATGAGATTAGCACAGGGAAGAAGACTTTTAAATATGATTATAAGCTAGCTGTTATGGGTTATTTACTTGATTTGGGATGTTGAGGAGAATGCGATATTAATCTTTAACATAGTTTAAATGTTGTGGAGGAAGTTCAAGTAGTTATGGCACAAAGAGTGGAGAAAAAAAGGCTTCATCCAGTATGTAAGTTAAAAATTGTATTTAGCATAGGTTAAAACCTCTGCAATTTTTATGAAATACTTGCATAAAAGAAAACTGAGCTGAAAGACACTGCAGAACGTGATGAGGTCTTAATTGCATGTCTTAGGTCTGGAAGACTGATACCTACACAGTGTATTTGTCTACAAACAGAAACCAACATAAAGTTTGCCCTTAGTCTAGAGTCTTTATATAACTGGAACTATTTCAGTTTGAAATTTGAACTGTTTCACTGAAGCATAAATTTAAGACTAAATATGCTAGGCTGAAAGACCACTCCATTGATGAACTTGATAGGAAATTTGTATTTCCTTCACAGGGGTGATGATTTTGTTTCTTGTGTAGTTAAAGACTCCAACTCCAGAAAAGTAAAAAAACTCAACCCTACCAAAACATAGGTGAATATTTGTTGGTAACTTTGCGATGATTCATGACCTGACTGAATCTTACTTGAAAGGCCTGGAAGTATAATCAGGCTTGGGCTGTCTCTAATTACAGAATGAAGGTGTATACAATTTATCCATGGTTGTACATACAGAATTTCTTCTCTTCTGAGTGCAGCTTTTGTCTGTATAGTTTACTTCTATAATGGGCAATTACTCTCCTGAAAGCACTTACAGTTAAAAAAATGCTGACTATCTGACAGAAATATTCTTTGAGCTGGTTTTTATAGGCTGAGATGCTACATACATACATATTTAGTTTTTAATCTAAAGTACATCTTCAACTGAACATAGAAATTTCTGAGTTTTTGGTTTTTCTAAAATATTGGCATGGTAAATAGATTTGCCTCTTTCTTCTCCAGCTAGAGGGCTTGATGGAAAGCCTGAAGATGAGAATTGAGCCCAAGAATAAGCAAAGACTGGGAGACGTTGCAGGCAATATCCAATTGCCTGAGGGATCCAATAATTTTTAAGGTGCTAGTCTGTGTTTAAGAGTGCTTAAGTTTATTTAGCGGAAATAAGGGCTAACCAAGTAAATTAATGATTTCAAAACTAGTTTTACTCTTTACACATGTAAGAGACAATGCTTAGAGCAAAACAACAAATGTATCTAGTCAGGGATGCCCATTTAATTATCTGCTAATTATCTGTTGACTTCAGCTGGGAGGTTCAGCCTATTCTTGGTGTTGTATCACTTTTACATGTAAAGGGCAGTCACAGTTTTGCTGTGGCACAGTGCTTGCCTGCAGATTAGAATACACTTGGGGAAAGAGTGTTTGAAGGGGCAGAATGGTGAGTTCATAGTGCTGCTTGTAAATTTAACAGCTTTTTCTGTTCCAGGTAATGTTTTGTGTCAAGTTATGTCCACCAGTATGTTTCAGGAGCCAATGATGGATCTCTAGAAGGTGTGATGAAGGTGTGCATTAAGGAACTGCATTATTTTGAGAGGGACTGTTGTGGGTTATCTGTAAGGAAGAATCTGTCTGTCATGCCAGAGTACTCAATGGTCAGGTATAAATCCTATCAGGCTAAGGAGGTTTCCGTCACATTTCAGAAGAATAACCAGTGCAGGTTCTGGGATGTTGTTTAGACTGATGATAGCCCTTCTGATAATGTTTCTTTGAAGGGATAGAGCAGGAGGACTGAGGAATGCCCTTCTGTTTAAGCTGCATAACTGTGTAGCAAGTATCGTGTCATTGGATCTGAAATAAATCAGTGATTCAGGCCCATGAAGAGGGAGATATGGCATTGTAGACCCATAATGTGTATACTAAGGCTGAAAGCAGAAGTAGCCTGGAGAGAGGGCTGATGGTTTTGGTAGCTTTGATCAGCACAATTTTTTTGGTCCACACTACAAAATTTTGTTGATGTAAGAAGCCACAGAGTTAGATAATTATTTGTGTGGTATAATGACTGATATTCTGTGCTGCTGTTCATGAAAAAGTTACATTCCACAGGCAGTAAAATGCATCTCCTTATTCAAAGTTCTTGTTAAGCAAGAGCATGCTTTGTTTCCTCTGTTTCACTGTTAATGGAAATTTTTTCTTCCATGCTTTCTTGGTGGAGGAGAGTGGTCAGCACTGTGTGTAACCTTTGCTCATCACCAGTGTCTGAGCTCTTCAGCAGCCAGCATGGCTAATGTTTGTCATGTGTTTCCTCAGTGGATGCTTTATCCTCAGCTAATGAAGCAGGGGATCAGCAGTGTATTTCAGTCATTTCATTGTGGTGATTGAAGCTTGCTAATTTTGATTTTTAATTGGGTTCCTTTAAGGGAATGTTGTCTATATGTCAGACAAGTTGATTTCAAAGCAGTAACCTCTGTTCTAAGAAGGGGAAGTAGCAAGACCTGTGAATTTTCGTAGATATTTAAAGTTGTTATTTTAGGTTTTCGGGGGTTTCCCCGGCCCGGCTGGATGGGGTCAGAGGCTCAGACCCAAGAAGCCGTAGCGGACCCAGAGAGGTGATCCCGTGAGGAACCGTCTCTCAGGGGATCGTGGCTTCTCTCAGCCTTCGGCCGGGGTTGCCTGCAGAGGATGCCTGGCTCAGCAGGCTGTCAGCTCTTAGTGCAGAGATTTCAGCTTGGCTCTGCAAGGCAGAACCCCCTTTGGCCAGGCCCGGATAGAGAGAGAGGAGGAAACTCTCTGGTGGTTCCGCAGAAGCAGCTTTATTATCGCATCTTCCACGAAGGGGTGACCAGGGGCGAGATCCTCCCCGACTCGGGGCAGAGGAGTCTCTTTTATGGGGGTACAGAGGTGGGCGTGCAAGGGTGAGAAACCAATGGGTATTGGGGTATGTTACATACAGTTTCCTAGAGGATCTTAGATCTATCTTTTCTAACTAAAAAGGCTCTTTGTTTCCCCAAGGGGGGCCTGGAGGGGGATAGTGCTACCTCCTTATCTCCAGGCCTCCCTGTCAGGGCAGGGAGTTTGTCAGACCCCGTATCTTTTTGAGATGTTGCAGCTGTCTCTATCTAAACAAGGCCTTCCTGCCAAGACAGGGGCTTGTCAACCCCTACAGATATTCAGAAAGTTCTTGCCCAAATTCCAAACCATATTTCCAGTCTATGTCAATTTTGTCTCTTCAGCCTTCTCTTGTACCACCCCTGATGCTGTCATTAAGCACAGTTGTCATCTTGCACTGTTACAAGTTCTTAAACTTGAAGAGCTAAGACAAGACCTTGCACCTGATTTGTAATTTCATGGAAATCAATAACAGATAACAAGTAAAGAGCTTGATTATCTCATAGTAACATATTTTGCAGAGGAGATGTGTTGTACTGATATTTACTAGTTGGCAATTGCTAAGCATTGAGGGTGTCATGTCCATCTGTGTCTCATTACCACGGTCCAGACAAGATATGATGAAAATGTGAGCAATATGAGTCACGTCAAGAGTCATCTCTGTTACAGTGGCCAGTCCTGTGTTTCCAGGAAAGGTGAAAAACGTTATTTGCTACTATAGGGAAAGTTAGTTTCAGAAAAGAAACCAGGATTGGGTATCCAAAAAAGGTAACCAAGAGGCCATGTAGTGCCTGCTCTTTCTTGTGATCATAGCAGTTTCATCTGGGGGAGTCTGAGCAAGGAAATTTTAAAACTTTTCTTTCTCTGCTTCCAAATCACTTTGGCTCTCATTATCACTTCAAGGAAGATCTGTACTCTTTTCCTCTTGTGAAGAAACCAGTAAAATGAAATGCAGTGCTCCAAAAGTTATTTTGCATTTCTGAATGTTGTATCTAAAATCATGAATTTTGAATAAAACTACTATTGTCTATGTTGAGATTGTTCCAAAAGAAAAGCAGAAACTCTCATGCTGCTGGTGTTGAAAGCATACTTCTAGGACTCTGTTAGTATTTTATAATTACCTGTGTAAATAATGCTTAAATTTTTATGTATGATTGAAAATAAATATGACTCAAAAATAAATATCTATTTCTGATTTTTAGATACATCTGTAAGTACACTGAACAGTGTTTGTAAGAGAACAGCAGATATTGTATCAAACTCTGGTCTTACCAGGAAGAAACTGAATACCCATTTACTGAGAGTTAGTGTCTTGTCTGTAGTACTTTGAGGAAGACATTCAGATGTCGTGCTCTCAGCTGACCATACTAAATTACTATAATTTTTTTCTATTCTATTTGATAAAGGGAAAATAAGAGTAAAAACAGGTGGGACCACCTGCAGTGAAAGTAGCAGTCCCTTCATTATAATTGTGCCAGCATTAGAATTTGTGTTTGAAAGAGAGTAAGGAAAGTAAATTCATAGGAATTAGTATATTATATAAAGGAAGCAACAACAGAAAACTCAACACAAGAAAATCAAATTAATTTCTGTACTAGACTGACATTAATTTGTCATAAATATAAATTTCTCTGCTGGAGAGTCAGCTTGATATTGGGTGATGATACAAACGTGTACTGACCAGTTAGACAAAATCAGCAGCAGCAATGATAGTCTCCATGGTGACACAAGAGCTAACAACAGACCAGTTATGTAAAAGGGAAAAGAATGCTTTTTGTTGCCTTTAAAAGAAAGGACCTTCTCTGTGACAGTTTGATCAGCTTAGAATCTCTGTTCACCTTTGGAGAACTAAGAATGCAGTACATTGGTACTCTTTCTTCTTTTTTTCTTTCCTTTCTTTCAGCCCCTCCTCTTCCTCCACATTTCTTTATCAAGACCCTATCTGGCAGACTGTTAAATGTACTTATAAAGCACAATTCACTATTGGGTTTCAAACAGTGAAATTTGAAAGACTTCTATTAGGAGTCTTGAAACAGTTTCTAATTTGGCGAGACGGTTTTCTACAGGAAAAAAAATATTTAGGCTGTAATCATACTTTTGTGGAAAAAAGAAGAGATATCAGTCTCTGAATTTCCAGACTAGGGAACCTAAAAATAACTGCTTAAATCCATCCCGAAGCATGCTAAATATTTGAAATTATTAATGTCATAACTGAATACAGCATACTTCGTGCCTTTGCAAGAGTGTTTTGCTAGAAGCAAGTAAATGAAGTGAAAAAACTGTATGCACAGTTTTGAACTCTTGGCAGTAGCGAACTGCCTATGACTTAAGAGATAGCATTTCAAATGCACACAGTAATACTGAGGTTATTATTTCATTGCAAAGTGCATGACTGGGTGGTGCCATGTGATGCTGATAGGACTGTTTAATGACGCAACTTTATCCTGATCCCACATATTTGCTCAAATTACATTTCAGTAGAGCACCATTTCTGGTTGGTGGATTCACAACCCCTGCTATATGACAACAGTGCAATCCTGGAAATCAGAATTATTTCCTTTATCAGATGAAAAAGGACAGGTCTGCCTCTAAATAGAGGCAAATTAAGCACATTGCTTATGGTGGAGCAAAGCAGACAAACCACTTTAATCAGGAACCCTGAAAAGTGAGGTTGTCAGCTAGTGTTACCATGATCTTCAATTAATGGGTGAATGAGGTGTTACTGTCTGCTGAAGGAGGGACAGAGATCTTCACAAAGGTTACTTCAGTTATCTTTTTATATTCTAACAGATGCCTGCTGCTTCTCCCTCTTCTTTCCCAACAACCATTTGCCTAAAAGGAATATCCCAGTCCTCACCCAGGTCATAAGGCATCTTGCTTCCTGGCAGGCTCATGTTATCTATCTCAGAAGCCTTAAACTGGCTCTTAGCAAAAAGAACATAACACTCTTGTATCTGAGTCTTACTGACTGTGACAGTGTCACTGTTTGTCATATTAATAGCAAAGACAAGTCATTCTAGCCACAACATGATTTTATTTTTATTGATCTAACCTATTTGGAAATATCAGTTGGAGTATGAGGACCAGGTTCAGAGGTACTGACCTTAAATACTTCAAGCAAAAACCATTATGAGTACGGTTTTCAAAAGTTCAGTTACTATCCCTGCTCCTGTGTTTGGAAGAGAGTCAAGGCAGGAATTTATGTGGATGCAGAGACATATTGTGGCAAAACTAACTGGCACAACTCTAACCATTTCTAAGTTCATACTTGCATGTTTTCATCCACAGGTTTGCAGAAGCTTGATTATTTTTCTAGTTTTTTTCCATATAGATGTCTGTTCCCTCCTTCCACTATTGTGGCAAAGGACTTACATCAACGCACCACTAATCCTGGGGTCATTATTACCTGAAACTTTAGGTCTAACTCTAGCTAGGATTCTGTCTCCACAGCTAGTATTGGGAAATTTGGACGTTTTTCCCTCTTACTCATATGCTGGCATGGGATCATTCTCAGTCTGTCAGTCACAGGCTGAGGTCTGAACACTGCCCTGCAAGGCACTCAGGTAAATGTTCATTAGTTGAGTTACCCACTGGTGAAATCTGTTCTGTTCTCTTTGAAGTCTGGGTGTTCTATCTCCTAGCTGCATGGTCCAGCTAGGAGATGTCTCTGCCTAGCCATTCCCAAGGACATTTGTGTTTCTAGGGGTCAGCTGATTGCCTTGGGGAGGAGTGTGATATTGTAATTAATTATCACATGTATGAATCATGGTTAATCTTCAGGAAAGTGTGACTGCAAAAAAAAATTCCTAAGGGAAAATGGATATATAATTATAAATCCCTTTGGAGAAGATCCTTACTCAGTGAAAGGAATTCATGAGATGGAGGTCATAGCCGAGAATTGCATCCAACCGTCCAAGAATCCCACCAGATTTTTTTCGGAAACAGAAAGGAAAGCTCAGAGGGCCAAACTGAAAAATAGATGGGTTTAAACAGAACTTTTTTACATTTCTGTAAGAAGAAAACTTTTTAAAATTCAGTTTCAGATCTGACACCAATGATTTGTAAGTAAATAGTTGATAAAATACTTTTATTATTTGTTTTTCATTTTAATAATAAATGTAAAGGAGATTTAAGGTGTGGGGTTATGCAGTAGCACTGCAAGGAGACTGCAATGTACTGCAATAGCATCCTGCTATAATTATGCTAGTAAACTGTTGCATTGTACAAGCTCAGAAATATTGAGTAGTAGTGTTCTCTGAAGGTGTGTGGGCTGTTTCAGCATCTGGTAGAACAGATTTCTTTTTTGGGAGAGAGAAGGACAAACATTAGGCAGACAAGAGCTGTGAAGAATGTAGGAAAATGCTTGATCCCTTGGGATCTCCTACATATCACTAATAGGTGATGTATTACAAATGTGGTGTGGATAACAGTAGTTTATCACCAGCAAAACTAATGAGTCCTATCTAGGTGACTGCTAGACTATTCTATCTGCTCATAGGTGTCAGCTATGAAGGAAAAACAATGAAGTTAGTCAAACAAAACCACCACAAGTGTCTGGAGCTTAATCATAAGAACCATGAAAGTAATATTTGTCAAAGGACAAACAAGGACTTAGAGGTGTACTTAGTGCTTTCACAAAATGAAGTTTCTGTGCAAACTTCAATGCTATCGGGATTCTTCCTAGGAACAGAGCACAAGAGAAGTGTGTGCAAGAAGAGCGGACTTAGCTCTCTCAGTTTGAAGGTATTGGCAACACAGCCTATACTGACAATGACTTTGTGTGTAATAGCTGTTGCTTCAGATGCCATATCAATCTCTCTCTCTCAAAGAATGGATGATGAAAGACACTTAGTTTTTTTTTTAATTTTGAGTATGCAGTTATAATTTCTGATGTGCGTACCCTTCCCCCCCCCCCCCCCCCCATTTACAGGTGTACAAAGTTAAAATTCTATGAATACACTTATGGACTAGTATAAATAGTTTTCAATAGTTTTTTTTCAGTAGTTTTCAATTTTAAGGACACTGACATAAAAGGAACAAGCAATGAGTGTAGAAAAATAAAACAGAATGGCAAAACCACATGAGATTGGTATAAACTGACTAATGTTCTCAGAACATCATTGTAGTTGTATAAACATTTCAATAACATTTTCTGTCATCTTTTTGATGTGTAAGACATATTCAAAGCAAGCTTCTCTGCAAACTTTGGTCAACTTCAGAGTTCTGTACTGAGTCCTTGAGTTTGCCATTGCTGACATGTAAGAGGCAAGAGTGCAACAGCTGAATGTGCAAGTACACATTCTCCATTCAGATACAGTAAAGATTTTGGAAGGTATCTGATGGTCTATGATTATCCTCTCCATAGTCTCATACTTGAAATCTCTTATTTGCTTGTGTTATATTGACTGTTTTTAATTTTTTTGTTTTTTTTTTAAATCAGCTACAGTATTTTTTTTATTCAGGTGACTTGACACCAGAATCTCATTTATTTTCTGCTAATGTTGTTGGTGATTATTGGGAAGACTGACAGTAGCAGAGGCTTAGAGCTCTAATTATCTTTTTTAGACATTCAAAAATATTTGAAACAACTTTTATAAAAAAGAGTGAATTAATGTTTTCTGCAAAATACAACCATTCTGATTATAGTTGATGAGTAATTTGCTTAGATAATGGAAGAAAATCCAGTATTTTGTGTAGCTCTACTCACAAATAGAAACAGATGAATGTGATGCTTAAGAAAGTACAAATTGTTTTCTTAATGACAAACACGATGTGATGATAGATTTATTTCAACTCTTTGTGTCATGACTTGAAAGACTATTCATCAAAATTGACACTTGGAATAGAGCACTATTTGGAGAGAAAATTTAATCATTCTTGAATGACCACCAACATTGTTCTCATGATAAATCAGAGGCACAGCAGGTTCAAAAACACATCGAAAAATCAGCATTTATGGTCTGTACAGGATATGCCAGGAATTTATGCATTCTCAGTGTGTATTTCACCTCTGAGAACAAAGTCCAGCTGAGAACTTTAATCTAGTTTAATTTTCAAGTTTGACTTTTCTTCCCAGAAGACCTTGTCTCTGCTCGAGTCTCTACTCAAGCCAGCATAATTTGAAGAAGAATTTTCAAAGCATATGCCTGACCAAGATTACTTTCCTATATCTGCAAATATTTTTAATGAACTGCTTCTGTGTCAAAAGGAGATGATGCCATGCCTTTTAATTTGGTGACCCAGAAAACTCTGTGATGTTGATGTGACCCAAGGGCTTGTGCATTAAAATTAATCTGTGACAGACACTGCATATTAACGTGATGCTTGATACCTTGTCATAATAGTTTCAGACTTCATACTTTTCATACTGTCTCTGATCCTTTCTGGAGAGCAGAGTTCATGTCTGGGAATAGCACCCTGAAAGGAAAAGCATGAGTTTTGCAGACCAGGACAAAATTACTTTCATTTCTGAAAAATATGTACTTTTGGTTGCTGAAATTACAGAACACATAATTCTAAACTTGAATAAATATATGACTGACCTATTCCTGCTGTTTAAAATGTTTAATGAGACACAGATAAACAAGATGGTTGTTGATGGCAAATTTTCCTTTATCGAGCATTTATGACATTGTTCTAAAGAGAGACTTTCAAGTTTCATGCTCTTGAATTGACCTCTAATTGAATTTGCAGTTGCTGTCTTTATTTTCCTGCCCCTGCCCACCTTGACGTCCTCATATGGTTTGGGTTGGAAGGTGCCTTTCTTTCCATTTATGTAGTATAGACCCACAAGATGGATGAAGTTAAAAAGGTGAACAGAGCCTAGCCATTTCTGGTGTTAGCAAGACAGAATTGTCCTTCTCATTTGACAGGAGGAACTAAGTTCAGCTCACTGATAAGGCATAGAATTAACTCCCCATAATGGAAAACATTGCAGTTTGATGCCGACTTACCGAACGGGCTCAAGGTATGTCAGGGCAGCTTCAGCTAGGGAGTACACAAGAAAAGGACTGAGTGTGCCTTAGATACCTGCACACCCACAGCCTGAAGCCAGTCCTGCCTGCTCAGCCCATATTCATAGTCAGGAGGATTGTGGCATTAGCTGGGAGTCAGCAGCTCTCAGGAGGTGTGTAAGTATCACCTTGCTAATTCAAGGCAGGAGGAATCGTGGTGGTATCTTTATAAGAAGAAGGTTGAAATGGTCGCGGAGAACCCCTTCATACTGACTTTTTGGGATTCCAAATGTTGCATAACTATGTGCTGGCCTTCTTTTTGCATTGATTTTTGTCTGCACAGCTGAGCAGTAGACTGGCATGCTGTGTCCTCATAGGCCAAAGAGGAGGAGCTATGGAAACAAGTTGCACACACAGTGCTCAAGCTCCTTTACCCTGTGAAGGCAATGTGGATCTTGTCCTCTAATGTTTACTAATGCCATAGCCTTTGGGAACTCATGATCTTGTAGGATTTGTGGTAGGCATTTTAAAAGACAAAGCTAGGTGGCATTCTGTCTGGCTATTGTGTGGTATGTTCTTCCATACGAAATTGGAGTTTAGCCATTACATGAGGATTGCCTTGTAAAAGACAATCCCAGTGTTCCTTGTTACTTCTGGTGGGTTTTATTTAAAGGCACATAAGAAAACCAGCATGTTAACACAAAAGAGCAGATTGGAGATTTTATTTTGGGATTGTTAGCTTTATTTATTTCATTGGTAATTCTCTTTTATACTTAGAAAATATCTTATGAAAGAATTAAGGACTTTTGTTTATTTTTACCAATGCAGAGGATATCTGGAGGAGTGTTTTCAAGAAGAAAATTTACAGTTTTGAAGATTCAAGTCAAAATACAGCTGAATCACCATATTTTTACTCAGTTGTTACATATAAAGTCCTCTTGAGCAATGCTGGTTTGGGGTACATGAAATGCTTTTAAAAAAGCGTTCATGTCTTAACTGTATTTGTTTTTGGAAAGGACAGGTCACTCAAAATGGTAGAAACACCATTCTAATTCCATTGTGGTCCAGAATCCATATGCACAGGTGTAGTGGGTGAGATACAGTCATCACCTCAGAGGTAAATTCATTGTGCAGCTGAGTGGGTGAGCATTTGGGAGAGTGGAGTGTGGCCAGCACACTCTATTTCATAATCCACAAGTTCAGATTTTGTTTCTTAGCATTCTGTAAACTTGTGAGGGTTGTAACTCAGGTGCCTTATGGGTACCTATTGATTATGATCTTTGTGCAGTAATGATCTATATTCAGTTATATGGCACCATCACTTGTTTCCTTTTTATGCAAGTAAAATACATTTTCATAATTTAATCTTTTATGTCACTGTTTTCATGATCTATTAACACTGCGAACTGTAAATCTGTGATACACAAAGATGGCATTGGTTTTTAAATGAGAAAATCAGCTTATTTTTGGAATGAAGAGCCTAGTAGCTTTGAGAATTAAGTGAACAAATCAGGCATTGGAAAGCTGAGATGACAACATCAAACAGTATAATGAACAGAGCAATCATTCTAGGAACAACAAAAGAAAAGATAACAGTGAAGTTTATCTTTGCCCCTAGGGAAGCACTATGAAACAAAATACAGGATTGCCTGTTTTCATTAGTGAGTTAAAAAAACCCCAAAACACAGCAAAGAAAAAGAAAACACCTAGGAAAGAAAATTTGTTTTGCTTTTTAGATTATTTTTCCTGAGATCACAAAAATATATAATGTATATTAAAGTTAGCACTTGGTGGATTTTTTCAGTGCACAGTCTTTATTTTTATTTACTCTTGTTAAAATGATGAGATTGTAACACTGAACTTTTATTAGTAGATTCTATAGCTGTTTGCTATATCTCCACAGTGGTAGGCTGGAAGAAGATTTCAGAATGAAAGACTGTAGCACTTGATGAGTTAGTTAAAAGGACTGATGGATTTTATGTCCAAATCACAGAGAATCTGCAGAATCATGTACAGTACTGTTTCAATGCAGAAAAAAACTGTGCAAGGATGAGTTTTGTTGAAATTTCTCTAAAACCTGAATTTCAGACTTAAATCCCGGGTTTGAATTTTCTTGGGTCCAAACTAAAGGAACAGTTTAGACAAACCTCTAAAAGGTAAGCAATATTCCTTCACATAATGGTGTATGCACTTCTGTCTTGCTGACTGGTGGCACATCAGCTCATCTCTCTGAGCTCTGGTGTAGATTGCAAGCTACAGCAGGTATCTCTGTAGTAGACCATGTCCAAACATCATAATTAAATCAGCACTGCACAGCCGAGCAGGCTCCTGAAAGTGCTTCTCTGGCTGTGTTTCAACAGCCATAATTCAGGAGAGTGGTTTTCTCTAAGTTATATTTGATCTAATTTACTTTTTTTAATTATTATACAATTAGTGCATGAAGCAATGCTAAGTTCTTGCCTCACGCATCTCCCAGTAGAAAGGACCGGTTCTTACTCAAATCAATGAAAGGTTACCATCAGTTTTGATTAAATTTGTTTAGAATTTGAAGACAGTGTTTCTGGGGTTATTGGAATGAAGAGACGCCAAAATGGAGAGCTGGCAGGTTTCTTGGGCTTCTTAGGAGGTGAGAGGATGGGAGTGCCAAGAGAATGGGTGAGACACGGCTCTTTGGTGCCAGGTTTCGTAAGGCCTGTCATTCATATCAGTAAGGGTCTTGATACTGATCCCACTGCTAATACTGTTTCCTTCCTTGAGTTTTGAAACATGCCCAAACTGATATTAGATAACTTCATCTTCTGTCTTCATACAGGATAACATCAACCTTTATTATATGCCTGCGCAGAATTAGTTACAAGTGTAGCACATCCAACTCCTTAGAATCATTCCCAGGATTCTTCTGATGTGCTTCCCCTTCCTTTGGTCTGTAATTCTCTCAACCTTGGTTCTGGGATCTTCGGTTGCTTTATGTCTGTAATTTGCACCATTCCAGCAGACTAAAATGGAGCCTAACTTTCATCTGTGCCTGCAGATATTGCAGTAAGAGCATGCTTTTTCAGATGCTGCCTTTACCCAGTGAGAGCTGAAGATGGTAACTATATCCAGAACATTATCCATGAATATTTTTTATAAATAGAAACAGTGAAATCCATTCAATGAGTTTTCAAATCCCTCACTCAGTCACTGTTCATAAATTTTTGAATGGATGAAGAGTCATTTGAATTTATTAAAATATTAATGAACATTGACTAAGTTAACATGAAAGTATGGGGAATGTTTCATAAATGAAGAAGCACTCATTTATATGTGAGTACTATTCTTCCTGTCCAGTAATGTGTTGCTGCTAGAACATATAAGAGCTGCAATTTGTCATCATGTCAGGAGACGCAGTACTGTTATTTTAATGAGTAACATGAAAGCACAAATAACAAATGTGAATAACACTGCGAGGAGTAAGATGTAAATTTAATAATATTACATAAGCGTTTCTAATATTTTCACACAAATGGTACAATAAGCTATTTTGTTTTAGAAAAAATATTAAAAATAATTTTTAAAATCGTATATATGTATATATATTCTCTGGAAAAAGAAAAAGAGCAGAAGGCTGTAGTCAACAAATTTCATTTTTAATAATCTTCTTTAGTATTCTCAAATTTGAAAAGGATTGTCAAAAAAAAAAAGACAAAGAAGAAAAAGCATTTTGAGGTAAAATGGATGCAGTGAGGAAAACTTTTAGGGAGATATTGTTAAATAATCCCATGCTTATAGAAGGTGTTTTGTTCATACTAAAAGTTTCGTCTCGTAACAATCTGCCACATAAGGAGTCACTCAGAACTCTGACATGTTTACAGTAGTCCCAATTCTCTAATTGTTCTTCTCTTGTGGCACTGAAAGATTCAAGTGACATGGTTGCCTCCAAATGTTAGACTTGCTTGAGAATACTGTAAACAAAAATTTTCGTTTTCATTGACATTTGTGTTCCTCTCTTCATATGAACTTTTGCCAACTTCGTATCTTCTCTAGTAAAATCTTCTTTTATTTCCTTGCCCCTGAGCTGAGGGTTAAGTTAGATCTCTAGAGGGTAGAAAAACAGAGAACCTTTTCTGAAAGGTGTGTAAAGTTTTAAGCATTTACAAGACTAAGCTTTTCTTAATTTGGGAAAACTTAATTATCCTTTTATTTATCCTCCTTTAATGGTCAGCAACAGGGCTCAGAAGATTAACAGTTCAAAATTTTACATTTCTATGACTCTTTCTAGGGGATTAAAAGTATTTAATATTCATCAGGTAATTAGTAAAACCTCAACAAAAGCAAACACCATTTCCCACCTCCCCTGCAAACTTAGCATCCAGGCAAAGCAAAGCTAAACTTTGTACTTTTCTGCATTTGGAAGAAAACCTAAAGACTCATTACCTCATCTTCACTTCAAATTCCCTTCTTGGTGACAGGGTTGGTAGATGACACTTGTGAATACTTCTGAAAATTAGACCATGTGTTAGTACCAAAATTGGAGTTGGAGGAAAAGTTGCTTTTAATGTGTTAAGTGTTCTTTAAGAAATTGTTAAGCTTTTTTCATTTTCCTTCATTTTTCTCTTTTTTATTTTTTCTTTTTTCTTTTTTTCTTTTTCTTTTTTCTTTTTTCTTTTTTCTTTTTTCTTTCTGTTTTCAGCTTTCTTTTTTTTTTCTTTTTTTCTTTTTCTTTTCCTTTTTTTAGTGTTTCTTCTGTCTTACATACCCCTTGGGAAAAGAGGCACATCCTTTTCTCTTGGAACTAGCAGTGTAGCTGCAAAAGCACATACCAGAAATACAGGACTCAAATAATTCCTACCCACTTACCCACTGAACTAGGAGCAAGGGTGAATAATCCTCAGTTTCTACTATTTATAGCCATCTGTTTTTGCATCAATAATTAAACACTGACTAAACCTAGAAACCAGGACAGGGAATTCCAACATCCCAAAGACCGTAGGAGACCTCACTTTCTCACCATCTTCAGCCGAAACATTTTCATTTTACTATTAAACTGTGTAAGGCAGGCACCATGGTCCAGAGGGTGTCATAATTATTGACATTTGGGCACACCAGACTCATATTCCCACCCCAGAGAAGAATTCATTAGACACACAAAGTGGAACAGGTCACCCCACTCACAATGACCACTAATTTGTCTGTAAGTGCATGCCCATGGGCCTTGAAGACTAATAGAACAGTCTGTAGCCTGTGTTGCACAAATTTTCATGTTCAGGAGGAGTATTTTAATTTTCATCATAATGGCTGTACAGGGTAATTTGTCTCTAACCCTGCTGTGGACACAACTGGGAAAAAACCTCAGCAAAATGGAATTAATATTTTTGCAGAGTTTCATTTTCATCAGATTGGCTTCTTTCTGGAATAATACCTTCTGGAAAATGTTTCTGAGAGCAAGCCCTGGATACCTGTGTGAATCCTGCATGAATTGAAATCACCCTGGAGGGTAGGCTGGATTTTGTAGCAGTCTCCCAGGGCAAAGGAGAGGGAGTTACATCTCTGTCAAGTTTGTGGCTAACATAGTAATAGTAGATGGATTTTTGACTAAAGAACACTCAGTGAAGGTTTAGCAGGTGGTGAGAAGTGACATTAACTGTAATTGCTTTGTGCTCACCTTATGTTGCCCCACAGGTTTTTGGAGGCCTCCGTCTGCGACTCCCCACGTTATGGATGGATTGTCACCTTGGGGCAGTGGTTACCCTTCCATGATATGTATGCTTTGCAGTATACCAAAGAACTAAGCAAGCCCCAATGGTGGCTTTTACATGCATCTGCAAAATAAATAATTCAGCCCCAACAGTAAAACGTATTTTCTGCTGGGATTATTCGCTGGTGATATGAGAAATCTCATTACAACAATGCCATGGGATCTATTCTGTTCTGCCTCTCCATCTTTCCTCCAGTTTGTGAGGAACACGACTTGTCTCAGATTTGCAAAGTGATTCGATGATTTGCTGATATTTGTAGAATGGGCCAGGGACAAAACATGAGAAATAAAAAGTAGGTTTCTCTGCTCCCAAGGTATTGCCTTTCTAGTATACCTCTCTCCTTATCACTTCTCTCCTTTTCCTTCCATTAGTTACTCTTTCCCTCATGCAGTTTAGCTCAGCTGACCTTTTTCTCTCCTGTTTCTTGGGGATATGGCATCTATTAAAACTGAAACAGAGGCACAAAAATATCTGTACTCCTTCTGTTTTGACATCATGCTTCTGATCATGGGATTTTAAAAAGTGAATAGACTGTTCTTTCTCTGTACAAAGGTATATTTTCTCCTTTCAAGTATGACTCGCATTGTAGCACCAGGATGGCTTACTCTGTGGAGTGGTTGCTGGTTCTCTGTTTGCAATTTTATAATTTTCTCTACTTCCTTCAGGCTTTGCTTTAGATTTTTCTTTCAGCCCTAACTTTATTTTGTTCTTTCTCCAGGTTTCACTGCCACGTAAAAATAATAAGAATATTCATTCCTCTGTACCTTAGTTGCAGTTGCAGCTTTCGTGTGGGTTTGGTGAAGGAATCAACATGGCCTTTATTTGTTTAACGTGGCTGAACAATATGGTCAGAAAAGACAGGCCTGTGCTTTACAGGTATGCTCGTCAGTGGACATGCTCATGACTAAAACCAAATCCCCTCTAAAACGACTCAGTCAGGGCAGAGGCCAAATTTTCTTCCCATTTCATATGTGTTTTTTCTTTCAAAACTCCCTCTCAGAACAGGCACAGGGTTTCACACTGCTTGGATGCTAACAGGCAGGGCTTATAAGGCTCTGTCTGTGCAATGGTATCGTGTGGGAAATTTCACCTAAATTTTAGCTTCAGAATTTGAGTTCAAAATATTTTAACCTATTCTTTAACCTGTTTCTTCTTTTACAGCTTTGCTATCTGGCTAAGACCTGACTTCAAGATGCTTTGTTCATAGGAAATGGTTTTGATATGTCAAATATGTTGTTGAATATCTGACCTGAAATCTTCTGTGTTGTTGGTCTTTGCCATGCAATGCTTGACATGCTTAATCAGTCAGCATGATACACAAGGATAAAAAGTGATATAGAACAGAGCTGTATTAATTGAAAATCTCTTTCTGCTAGGATTTGTTGTTTTACTGACCATGTTCAAAGTCAAGTACTGTGGAGACAGTACAGTCAAGTTGTCTAACACTGTACTATTCTGGGATAAGGTTCTTGGCAACAGTGTACACCTTCCATGTGAGTGTCAGGAATTGCCAAACAGTGCCAAGTAGACTTGGAGAAGAGTTAGAGAAGTGGGAAAGTGTGTTTTAGAGGGTATTTTATGCAAGAGATCCCGTTATCTTTATAATCAAAACTGTGAAGCAGTGCTCATTTGTTATGTGAAGACAGGTTTATTTTTAATCTATCACTGTGAGTGATAGATGTAAATTGGATGCAGTCTGATATCTTGATTTTTCTTCTTACATGAAAAGGAAAATTAAAATTTTAAGATAATTTGCATGAGTAATAAAGTGACATGGGAAACAGAGACCAAAGAACTGTCATATGAAAGGAAATTTTATTTAGTCAGGTTATGATCTAATTTTGCCTCTAATCAATAATGACACAATCCCCGAGGAGAGGCAAAAAACTAAAGTGTAAAAGGAATTTCTTATGCACAAAGATCTCTTTTCACCAGGAGACAGTTGATATAACGCTCAACTGTATGTCCACATAATCCAAAGCTATCAGTCATGATTTGGTCAATGTGTTCAAAATCAAACCAGGCTTATTTTAACATTGTGAACATTCAGGCATAAATGGATAAATGTGAATAAGACCATTGGTGCTAGAGGCTGGGCCTTGCTGGGAGAGACTAGAGCTGCATTGTCTGGGTATATTCTGCCTTCAGATGACATATGGCTGAAAGGATATCCATGTGAGCAATGAGAAGGTGCCATACAGGGCATAACAGCTATTTAAACTGTGAAAAATGCTTTTACTGATTTGTCAATCCACTCACTATGTCGAGTGGGTGGGGAAGGCAGAAGGGAAAACTATGCATTTCGTGTTTTTGTCCTCTTGGCCATCCAAGCTTCCTGTATTCTCTCCCCTTGGCCCTGGTCTCTCCTGCCTTTTTCCCTTCACCTTCATGAGAATGATTTTTACAAGCATCTGGCTAAAAGTGGAGGAGAGGACAGTTACCTGTGGGGTGACCTCAGCTGCATGCAAGGCCCAGAGACAGCCTTCTGCCTGCTGGGGCTATGTCCTGCGCCTACTTTGCCATGGTGGGGACTCAGCTTGTGCTCTGTGCAGCTGGGTGCTTGCCTTTGCTTTTTAGTGTGTAAACAATTTTGAGACTGGTCTTGTCTTCTATTGGATTAATATATGAATTTTCTGTATGAGCTTGTGGATGTTGGGGAAGATATCCTGTCCTTAGCAACAGCCTCTGGCTGCCAACTTAAGGAGCTGATTATCATGATGATTGAGTCTTTCTTAATTGTCACAGTATATGTTAGCAGACAAATGAAATCTGCAACCTGTGATATTCAAAATCAGGAAGGAAGGATGTACTGCAAAGATTGACAAAGAATTTGTCAGGGAATTTAATGTGTGCTACTTGTTTGCTTCTTTGGGGCATTGTGGAAAAACTATTCTTCAGGAGAGATGGGCTATGAAAAGACCAGTAAATCAGTATGATATGTAAGGTGCAATGAACAAGAACTGACAAAGCAGGAGAAAAACTTGTTGAGGCTTATTTCATTGGTAGGGTTTATTAGTGAAGGGGATGTAGAGGATGAAATATGATGGCCTCTGATATTCATCCTGTAATTTAGTGTGTGCATGTGCACTGCTCTGTTTTCCTTTCCCCCACATTATGCATAATTCAAATCTTCTATTCTTTGCTGATAGGAATTCAGATTTATAACAGTTTTAATTTCTGATCTACTCCTGGTACGTGCTATGTTTATATATTATGTCCATGTATTAGGCCTGTTATAAAAAGCCCTTCCTCTCAAAGCCTGCATATATATTGTTCATAATGTGTATGCCAAACATGTCTTGATACAATTACAAAATAGAGTTTCTAGCTCCTGACTAAACATATCTGGTGCATTCTCACACTTAATGCATGAAAGTTCAGCATTCAGACTGATTGCAGTGTATGACCTTGAAGACTTTAAATGACCAGGTAAGTATTTACTGTAAGATCATCTAGTAACGTGTGGAATTTGGCTGAATGACCTTTTCCAGCATTTGTTAGTTAACCAGCTCTATTTAACATTGGAAGCATGAGTAAAACAATATTCTACCATTGATATGCAGATTATCAAACATTAGCGTACAATTTTATTTGCTCTTGTTTCTGCAGTTCTTAGGGTCCCATTTTCCTTATTTCTTAGGGCAGTAGGGAGTATCTCCTATGGCTTAATTGAAGGGATCATTTGAACAGCATCTATGTTCTTGAAGTTGAGAGGTGATCCTGGGTGCGTCATGGGAACTAGGAAGGTATTGAAGGACCTGTGGATGGGTGCATATTATTTTAGTACATGTGTTGCAGCCCTCCCTGAAAGAATATTTCAAATATGGATAGAAAAGTAGTAATTTTTCATAATCTTGTGGGATAATGATTGGAATTTGTTCGGTACCTGGTTTAAAAGGAGAAAATAGACTTTTTAACATAACAATTGTAAATGAAATGAAGTATGCATGAAGTTCAAAAATTCAAATATATTATTACTCTGACAGACTCAGGAATCCTGATGGAATTCAATACAACCATATGCAATTTCAGGCATTTAAAATATTGAATGTAAAACTACAAAGACATAAAGGAATAATTTGTATAAGCTGTCAGTCAGAGAAGAGATACATGTTGTACAATTTTTTCCATTTGTCATAACTGAAGAAAAAGAGAAGAGATGTCAAGGCACAGTTTTGGAAATGTGGTTTATTTTAAGGGCAAAATTAATGAGTTATGAATCACATGGTTGCTAATGAAAAAGAGACTCTTTCACCACAAAGTCCTTCATTTAAATCCCAGTCCAGGTTACTGTTGTCACCTGAAGACTGCTGGGATTCTTTTCATCCTGATGATAAAAAACAGCTTGAGGTACTTAAAGCAGGAAGATAAAGTGGATAGATGTAAAGACTTTGTTGCTCTCTGATGTCCTGCAGTAAGCTAAAACTCTTTGAGTATCACACTGCTACCTTTCTGATACACATTCTGTTTGTCCAGATGTTTTTTATGTCTGGATTTTAACATCATATCTTTATCACAGTCACTGTGAGACCAGAGGTCATCAATAAATGTGAGTTATTAGTACCATGAGAGAGACTATATACTCAATACTTATTGCAGGCCATTTAGAGCCAAACACTTTGTTATACAGACTTTGTTCTTTGCCTTTCTCAGACATGGTATAAAGAAGATTATTATGAGCAGAAATCACATTTCTTTTCTTCCATCTGAGGTTTGAATTCATGGGTTTAAAGTTTTTCGAAAATCCAGCTAAAAGAAGGAACACCAAAGCTCTGTTCATTTAACCTACAATTAAAACTTTCAGTTTTTTAAGAATGTTTCTGTCCTCATGATCTTCTGCTTTAGGCAGCTTGCTGTATTTTGATTTCTTTACCTTTTAGACTGGAAATAATAACTAATTAGAAAGACATAAAACATCTAAAGCCTGTAAGGCACTGCAAATTCCAAAATGCTCTATTCCATAGGTGTGACATTACACTGAGTTTAGCTATAGTCAGAATAGCTGTTTTGTTATAGTTCAGTGATGTCCCTCACAGAAGGAAAAATAAACTTTGGAATATACTTTACTGTTCCAGTCTTCCATTCTTGCCTGCTTTTGGATAATGCATGTTGGATTCCAAAAAACAGAGTAAGAGATTTACTGCATTCCGTAATGAGTGACTGAAAATGGTTGAACTTAAAGTGCACCTTGGAAAAGCTCTAAATCCCTCCACTCATTTGGCTCTTGCTGTTTCTGTATCTTGCTGAGCTGTTTGTATGAGGTGAAATATTTTTATTTAACTGAAGAGTAGAGTAAGTCAACCTAAGGTTACAAGATTTCCATTTGGGCCTGAAGGAAATTCATTAATGTCCACAGCATGTGGTCCTCTCATGCTAGGACTGCCACCTGTCATCAGCTTAGCCTGAAAGCTTTGACTAGCAGAAATGTGTGGGAGGGTATGTATATAACCTGCAGAATAAAAAGAGCATTATGGTCCCAAGGGAAAAAAAGTGGAGGATATTTGAATAAAACTGTCTTTTAAGTTTCCCCTAGTAAGTGTCCAGTTAAAGCATGCTTAGAATTTTGTAGTTTTTAATTTTCCTTATCTGCAATCTCTTCCTGTGCTGGCTCTTTGGTCTAAGTTGCCTGGAGTTCAGAAAACATAAAAAACAGTGGCTTAAAATGTGTAAGAGCCTAATAAAGAAAAATGAAGAAGAATTAAACGTGATTTTAGTAAGCCCCGCCAACCTGGAGAAGTCCCCTACTAATAAATCAGAAGACCAAAGGGTTCAATAAATGAATCAAAATATGTGTCCTGTGCCATTACTAATAAGACACTGCATGAAGGATGGGATTTTGTAATAGAAAGTATTGTTAATACAGAAGGCTCTTTGCAGCCATTGGGATCTTTTTTCCTTAATAACTGTGGTGCCAGTTGGCCTGGGATTTCCTAGGTAATATTCTGCATTTCTAATGAAGTAATTTATTGAAGCTACTGCAGGGATGTGCACACTCAGGTTTTTGTTCCTGTTGTTTTTTTCAATTACCCTTTTTAATGTAAAAGGGTCAAAGGATAAATATTTGACTTGGCTGAATCTCCTGTGAGTCTACAGTGCAAGTTCCAGCGTGTTTCTTTCCAGAAATGGATTCAGGGGAGCTCTTAGCTGTAGTTGTGAGCTCACACCCATGGAGGTGTAACACCTGGGAGAGGATGTTGTGCCTGTCTCAGCATAGGAGTTTGCAGGAGTGAGGTTCTTTCTACCCATTTAATAGAAGGTTCAACTGCTAGGCCAGACTCAACTGGTGTAAATCCATATTGTTCCAGTCGTGTAGTAGAAGGTAGAGTGGCAGGTGCCAGCAGAGGCTCTATAGCACCCTTACCAGCCTTGTGGATGTCAGCAGAGGGCTGATGGACCCGTAGCATTTCTCCACTGTGCTGCAAGGAAGTGTGCCTCCTTTCAGTCCCACAAAGTAACTTGCTTTGTCACTCTTCCAGGTGCAAACTGATGTGTTCTGCTCCTTTAGCATAGGTCCTGACTAGGGGTATTGGGAACTTCCACAGAATCTCTGTTGCGGTCATGAGTTGCTGACCTGCCAAAATTGAGGTTGGACTGTATGAGTTATAGTGCTGTCAGCAGACTTTTCTACCAACAGTAGTAGAATTTGATTTGAAATTTAATTAAGATAAAAAATATTTTGTATCTTGTTAAAATTGGTATTTAGTCCTATGTGGTGGATGGAGAGGGATGACTGTTTCTAGCATCTTGACCCTTTCTACTGTTAAAGAGCCTCTTGTCCTCTGGTTTCATCACCACCTGAGGACGTAAGAACTGATCATATGTGAGAACTGAAGACAAGGCAGACACAGTTAGTCATTTTGTTACTTAAAAAGGCTGTTCTCAGAATTTCTAGTTCACTGGAGAATTTCTTGGAAGGAAAAAAAGGTTCAAGTTGGATTAAAAACAAATTCTGAACAAACATAAGTGTTTAGTGAAAAAGCAATTCTGCATTTTTAGCCAGCTTTGTTCTGAGTAGATACCCCTTATTCATTATATAATCACTTGAATCTCATATTTTTTCGTATATTGCAGGTAAAAGCCAAAACCTTGGTTGAGTTAATTGGCTTCAGTGACATTACTGAAGGTACAAATCAAAGCATATTGTGTGTACTTGAGAACTTCTATTTAAATCATTCATTCACTCTTCTGAATAGTGCAGTTCAAGCAGAAAAAGAGGAGAAAGCTGCTGTTTTCTTTGGCTTTTTTTTTTGTTTTTTTTTTTTTTTTTTAGAGAGTATGAACTGGCTGTTAATCTCTGACACAGAAGAAAAGGTTGTTTAGATGCTTCTCAGATTAATCTTCTTTTGCTTAAATTTTTCTGTCCTGTTTAATTTCACATTTTCTTGCAAAGGAATTTTCTTCTGAGCTTCTTTCATATGGCATAGAAGAACAAGCGTGACAATTTATTAACTTTACAACATTTCTTTGCCTGGTTTCAAATATGAAGAGGAGGCATTTTTTGATCATGTAATTTAACAGCCATGGGCTTTAGACTTACCTCAGTATGAAGTACAATATGCCTTCATGTTTCAACATCATGTAATCAATAGCCCCCTATGTGATAATTATTTTGGAAAAGATTATTCCGTGTTTGCCAATTTGAGTTGTATATTAGTGAAAAGAAGCCCTATTTGGAGGAATATCTCACCGTATTGAAATGACTTAGATATTATTTGAGAAAAGGAGCTTAGCTCAACACAAAATAATGGTGGAGTGAGTCATTAGGACAGAATCACAGTGTTTTTACACCAACAGCTTGTTAGGAAGGCTTGTTTGCCAGCACACCATGACTTAGAGTTACTCCTCCTGAAAAATAACTAAAGAAAATTTACTGTTCATTGAAATACTCTGCATCCTTCAAAGTTTGGAACAATGTGATTATTATCTTACTCAGATTCGTACTTAATAGATCTGCTTCTGGGTAAGATAAAGCTATATATATTTAAAGGTGGACTGCAAGACTTCTTTCATCCGAGTAAATAAAATACTTGCATAAGTTTGTTCTCTTTCATAAAATTGTGTTCTCCTTCTCACTGAGAAGCCTTTGCCCCTCCTGTAGGTGTATTTCATACAATGGTTGCAGGAAGATCTTGTCACCAATTCTTTTTTTTCACCAAGGAATCACAGTTTACGTAAGGCAAAGAAATATTTTAAACCTAGCAGATTACCTTATATTTCAAAATAATTTATTTCATTAATAGACTACAAATGCTCATGTGCACAGCATGTACTAGTGCCTTGTTATTTCTGTATGTTAGACAAATGCTCAGAAACCACCCAAGTAACTGCAGTATTTTCACTATTGATCATGTAGTGATTTCCTGTCCCTTTTGTTTGAGAAGTTTAGAAATAAACCACATCTATTTAACTCCATTTATGGCCAGTGCAGTTGTAAAAAAGCTTCAGTAACTGTGTATGGATCTCTCTGTACACTCAAATTTGACTGTTAAAATTAAACTTTCTTTTTCTGTCCTTTAAGAATTGACAATGTAAAGTCACATTTTCCTTTTTTTTTTCCTCTTTGTTGGTGTCCTTTTTATATGTCATTCACTGAATTTAGATTTCAGTCAGGTAAAAAGCTAAACCGAAATACGAAGGAAATAGTGTCAAGGAGTTGGTGTTTGTAAGGTATGCCAGTGTGCAGATATGTAGTTATCCTGCTGTTCTTGGGTTCCTGGTAATGTCTCCTTGTATGATTTTTCACCAGCCACAGTAACCTTGTCAAAATGCACAAAATGCAAAAAGTGCATTTCACACAGCACCTTGATCTGAGACATCTGCTGAAGTATTAGTGGTTGGTTTTTCCTTTTGTGCACTTTTGTCATGTCCAAATGTTCTTTATAAGTTTTCAGATTCAGATTTAATCTGTGAATCACTTTTCCTCCATCCAGTTCTTAGTGAACTGGGTTTCTTGGGAAAATTACATCAATCATCAATTGACAGCAAGAAGGTCAATATAGAAGAAATGCAAGTGTTGATGCAAGAGCTTTATCACATTTTTAATCTTGTTAATATGACTTATTTCAACTTGTTTAAAACTGAATCTGAACATGTTAATAACAATGTTGCATTTTTAGTACTTACAAAAGCTTATTGAAAAAGGCTCGAAAATACTAAAGAAAATGTTGAGGAATATCTTTGTGTGTGCATGTTTGAACAAGTATCTTTGCAATTTCCCACTTTCTTAATTGCATACTGAAAAGAAATGCTTTGATACAATAGGTCAAAAGTTCCCTACTTCACATTAATTGCAAAATAAGAAAAGGTTCTCCAAGTATCTTATTTTCAGGTTTGTGTATGATTTTTCTTCTTATCTTGTTAATACTTTTTCATTTCACCAAATGACCAGTGAGTCATTTAGTCCAATCATGTAGAAGAGTTCTTTACTCCGTAAGTAGTAGTTTTTTCTGCTCCCCTAGTAGGAAAGTGTAATTGCAGTGAAGGATGACGCGAGTTGAGGGTGCTACAAAATATCAAAAGAAGTTTCAAAAGGCTTTGAAGCAGAATGAAGTTTTCTCTCATGGTTGTAGGCTAAATCTGCGTCTTGGAAATGTTACATGAACGCTTCCTAGTAGTTGTGTGATAAGTAGTCAGAATGAGAAACGAATTAACAGTCTGCCTGTAAAAACAAGTCTGTTTTGTGGGGTTTGTGCTTTCTGAGTATTGTAATTTATTGCTTTGCTGCTGAAGGAAGCCTACTTCATTTTTGTGGAACTTTCCATGAAAGATTTTGCAGCAAGGGTGGTAGACAAATAGTGGAGAAGAGAAATGCAGATGAAAACTTTGCTCCCAAGTGTTTTCTTAGTATTTTAATATGAATCAGGCATATATTAAAGGACTAAGGATTTCTCTGGAGCTGGAATGTAATTATCAGTATGTAGGGAGAAGTCATGAAATGGGAGTGGAATATTATGGGCACTTGATGAAGAGAAGGGTAAGGAGCGCAGAAGAGTCATAAGGAAAGCTGGTGTAATGAAGAAAGGTGTCTCTTAGGGACAGGTATGAGAACTGTAAGCATGATGTGGATGAGAGAAGCTGCTAAAGGATATTCAGAAAGTCGAATTGCTTGTTGATTATGAATATAAACAAGAAATTCAGAAAAAAACTAAATTACATACAAATAATAGAATCATACAATTGAGATTGGAGGGGATGTCTGCAGATCATTTAATCCACCACCCCCTTCACCCCATGCTCAAAGCAGGATCAACTAGAGCAGACTTCTTTGAACACTGTCCAGTCAGTATTTTAATAGCTTCAAAGATTGAGACTCTGCAACTCCTCCAGACATCTTATTCCAGTGCTTGACCACCCTCACACTACAAAAGTGTTCAGGGTCGAGATAAAATTTCTTATTTTTTATTTTATTCCCACTGTATATTGTCCTCCCACTGGACAGCACTGAAAAGAATTTGCATCCATCTTTGGTTGCCCCAGTACTCGGTGGCAGAGAAGGAAAATGAGAAGGGAACTTTGAGGGGCAGCTCTTGAGCTGAACACTTAATTAAGCAGTGCTGAAGCCATCAGCAAAGTATTGCCTACTGAAGTCAGAGTAACAGGTCTTTGTACAGTCTTTGTAGGGTCACATTAAACACAACAGACCCCTCCATTATTGGCTCCTCAAAATGCAAACATTTTAGAGAGCTCTGGAATTTGGCTAGTATCCAAAGTTAAAAAAAAGTAATCTGAATGCCCTTTGTAATATTCTTTGCTGTTTCTCTTCAAAACGGCTAACTGGTATTTTGATTTTTCTTTTGTATAAAATACACTGGATAAATTATACATTGGGCAAAATTAATTTATTATATAGTTCTCTGAGAATAGCTTGACTACAGTGAAGTAATAAGAGGTGCATTTGACTGATAATATTTACATACTCTCACAAGGACCTGATGTTTTTCAAGCTGTGTAATTGGAAACCAAACAATTGCTGCAATAGGTCAACAGCTGTACATCAACTTGTTAGAGAAATTATGGGAAGTTCTCCATGCTGCTGCACAGTGCTTTGTGAGATTAAGCAAGGTCACAGACTATGAAAATATGGAAAAGCTTGTGTGGCTTTTCTTATCTCTCCAGTATTTTCATCATGAATTTTAGCACTTGAAATATATATGTTTTGTTTGGTTTGGATTTTTTTCTTGCTAGTTTTATTTTCAAATTGCTTGAGAAGATCTCTTCTTGCAAATTTGGTTTCTACATAGGCAAAATATATGGCTGATGTAGTAAAAGAAGAATTTTGCAAGAAAATGATTTTTAATCTCCTCTAACTGCACATTTTCTGTCCCTCATGGATTAGTAATTTTATCCCACTCCAGACTAAATGAAAAGACTAAGTAACAGAGACTTCTGCTGGGCCTAAAAGATTTTTCTTCTTTCAGTCTATTTCACTCAAAAGTTGAATAAGTTAACTCATGACAAAATTCAGTATGTTTTAGGAGACTGCCACTAGGGTTGAATATATCAATATATTTTCATTCTGAGGGAATTTCCTCATGATATACAAGTCTTTCTTTCACACTTTCAAGACAGAGTCTTTAAAAACCAAGAAGGAAGTAATGATAAACTCCAGTAGGGTGAACAAGGCAATGGTAAGAAAAAAGGGGTATGTTAGAATGGCTCAAAACATTTATCATATTTCTACAGAAAAAATTGAACAAACGTCTAAGAAGCAAAAGGAAGCTAATGACCTAAATGACTCCTGTGTGCCATATTAATTGTCATTTCCGGCCTCTTGTTTCTGAATGGGGACTGCAAAACAGCAGATGGAACTCAAGATTTGAAATTAAAGCAAGAAAATCTGACCTAAGTACAGTCCAGGTTATGAGAAAAACAGCTGTCCAAAAAAAATTACCAAAGTGCTTGCTTTCTCAAAAAATATTTTAACTTCTTCATTACTTTTAATATCTTGGCTTCCCAGCAGAGTCTGAATTTTATTCTGAAGAAACATGTTAGCTTTATTTTTAATGAGGAGGTTGAACTGTTCTTGGGAAGGTCTTGAGTTGAAATGGGGTTAACTGTGATACATGAAGATCTCAAGTTGTATATTTTGGTCATGCAGGATGTAAACAGCTTTTTTTCTTTGGCTTGTAACACAAACAGCTGTAGCTTAAAGATCAACGGATGGCTAACAAGTAAAAAGCTGTAAAGAACATGCTATCAGCAGGAAGAGTACAGGAAAGTGGTAAGTAACAAAACCAGTTATTTTGTGATAGTATGTGATTA
The DNA here is from genome assembly GCA_020086605.1 of Lanius collurio. NCBI lineage: Eukaryota > Metazoa > Chordata > Aves > Passeriformes > Laniidae > Lanius > Lanius collurio. The sequence goes on from JACBWW010000003.1 coordinate 30,798,924, forward strand.
ATTTATTAATAAGTTTGTTCTGTAATAATCCAAACAAACCAGAAAAATACTTTTCAACTCCCACCACGAAAATTATGTTCCTGTTGGTCACATGATGCCTAGTCCAACATACATAATGTTTACAAGTTTATTCTTAGTGAATCACTTCTCCTCTTGAGAAATGAACTGGTTCAAAGCTGATGTTCTTTTTTCCTGGATACACACACCAGCCAGACTAGGGAACAGGAGATTTGTGGTAAATGAGTATCTCCCCCAAAGATAAGGAACTACTTTGTATATTGATCTTGTTGCAGGGAGTCCTGATCAAGGACAGTTGAGCAAGAATTCAACTGACTGTAAGGTTAATTTATATGATTTTTGTATAACAGTGACGTGTAAACTTTGTTGTTTTGCTAATGGTTTAGCAACATATTGTGCTTAAATTCCCAACATAGAATTTAAATAATGTTTGATACTTTACGTGGGAACAGGAGTGCAAAGTGTTTGCCCAACTAGAGTATACTGTTACCAAGCCCATCTGTTTCCAGCAAGAGCTAGTACATAAGAATCCTTCTCATCTAATTTAATACATAGATGAATTTGCACTTTTCTTTCTAAACCTCTAACCATTTTTAAGTGAGCAGCTAGGAAAAAAAAATTTGCATGTATAAAAATATATAAGTCTTGTATCATTGAACCATAGAAGACATCAGGCTAGAGTTAAGCTGGTCCCTCAGATCTAACATCCCCATTACCCATTTCCTGTGTCTTCAGGCAAAAGCTGATCTTTGCTTTCTGGTCTGTGTGTCCTCAGCGGGTCACTACCAAATACTGACTGGGGAAATAACACGGACAAAGACTTTGTTAGGATTTTTTGCACCGTAGCTGTTTTCCTTTGTCACCTGCACAATTTTGACCACAGATGGGAGGAGGAGAGGCCCAGAAGTCACCAGCTTATGCAGAGCTTACTAAATATCTTCTTAAGACTACTTGATGTCTAGGGAGGGTCTGGGGTTCCATAGCACATTTTGGTGGGGGTGGTGGTCCCCAGATCTGACTGATCCTGTTTTTCTAAGCTTATATGACCCTTCTCAGGGAACTATTCTTTCCTTCAGATCCATCAGGTATTTTATCCAACTGTTTTTGCTTCTACAAGATACTTGACTTGAGGCAAGGATGATAATGGAAACTCACAAACTGGGGCAAGAAATTGAGGAATGCCCTGGATAAAGAGTAATTTGAGTCCATAACATGACAGTGACAGCTGAGGTAGAATGTCAAGTGAAATCTACTTCCCACAGGGCCACTATTTCCAAGCAATGTCATTTGTAGCTCATTACCTGTGCTCTGCTTTTCAAACTTCTTGTGGAACTTACTAATTCTTATATTTTTTATTGTCCTAAGAAGAGAAAGGGAGAATATTTTCCCGTTAGTCAATTTCGGTATTTTAAAAGACCCAGTGAAAGCTTATTTAAACTAAATAAGCAAAAAAAAAGGTGAAAGGATAATAATACTGATTTTTATGAAATAGAAGTCTACATGATCAGTGATTAATATTAACAAATTTCCACAGCAAAAGCTGGAGTCGCTTTTAAGTTTTGCCAACAAATGCTCAAGTTCTGATAAATTCTGTCATTTACTATACTGAAAAGGTCTTTCCTACCTGTATTCTACTGTGCCAGATGAATCTTGCATTAGCATTCTACATTTTGCATACAAAGAACCTTGTATTTTACTTAATCGGGGAATCGATTCAAAACTTGTTCTTTACACATGGCTGATTACCTCGATAGGTTGTAAGGTATTAAATGTGTGAAATAGTCTATAAAACAGCTCCAGCCAATTAATTCTAATTTCACAACTCCAAAGAGGAGTTTTTGAAAGTAGCTGCAAATACTTTGTTAGCGACCTTTCTGATATGTGCATCCTACCTGTCAATACCATTTATTACTCCTGCTATTTAATTGCTCTTTTATTCAAATTAAATACCTTCCAGCCATTTAAAAAACTGAATTATGTTGCTTCTTCTTGCAATTGTCACACTAGTTAATTAGCTCTGGGCATGCCTGAGTGTCTGAAGAAATTGGTAAAATGATTTGTAATTGTTCACTGAAGTACAAAGAGGCACTTTAATAAAGCCACATAAATGCAGGAGAATAGATGCATATTTCACCCTAATTTAGGTGAAAGTTTTTATTTTATCAGCAAAAATTAGAAAAGCTCATTCATTTTATATGCAAGCTATGTGCTCATCATCTCTGCCTGTACCTGAGCTTAGCAAGGTTATAAAATATAGTGAAAACACTGAAAATATAAAATGGGTTTTTATAGAAACAAACTGCCAAATAAAAATTTAAAGAGTTCCTTCTGTCCAACCTCTGACATTAAATTGATTCTTAACACTAGCTTATATTGTAACTGAGATATTTGGAGATATCTGAATATTACAGCATCTGGTACCTTGAGATGTGTGCAGCCCCAAGCTCCCAGCTCTGTGTCACAGTACACTTAAGGTAGCTTTAGTTCTCTTCACTGACACAAAGCAGCACTAAAGCCAACCCAAGTAATCAGAAGAGAATTTCCCTGTAGACTTCTTCTGGTAGTTGCGAGACCTGAGAGATACAACAGTATTAGACAACACTTTTTCTTTCATCAGTCTTGTTCCTTGCACTTCTGAGTGCAAAGGGGAAACCCAACAAGCTTTCAGTGAATCCCCCTGAGTGATTTTGTCGTGCATGTTGCACAGGGGATGACAAGGCTTTAAACTGTGTCATATTTGCAATGGCTGTGTCTAATTGTAAACCAACACACAACCAAAGTTAATTTAGTCAAAGAAGAGGATTACACTGGTCCGGACGTGGGGTAATTTAGTGTGATTATTCTCATTCACAGGAAACCCCAGCACACCTCAGGTTGGAAAGGTAGTTTACTCCACCTGCTTGTTAGCTCATTTTTCCTTCCCCATGTAGGATGCACAGTGTGCACAGTGTATAGTGTACCTACACTGAGAAGGAAATGGATCCTGGAAAGCAGGAATTTCAGAAGTGCTGTTGCCTCATAGCTTGCTGTTTAGCAAATGTTCAGTCTCCCAAGGAGTCACGTATCCACTAATGAGGATGCCAAGTGCCTTGTTACTGCAAAATTTAATGTACTGCAACAGTGGTGTCAGATAATTAGCTTGACAGACCAATAGATTTTCCAATAAAACTGCAAACCTTTTTTTATTGTTATTATTTAGAACAGTCATTGTAGCCTTTTGATGAAATTAAAATCAATCCAGAAATAAAGACTCAGAGTCTGTGGGCATTCTTGTAATTTTGGTTACCTTGTCTAAGAATTATCTCTGGATGGCTTCCCCTCATTGCTTCCATGCTCACTGTAATTCAGCATTCTTTTAGAAAAATAATACATAATTTGATCAAGAAAGGCAATACAGTGTGGAAAATTAATGTTCAGAAACAGTAGCCATTTCACATAACTTTGCAGTATTGCAGATTGAGTTCTTCAACTAACAAACTCTAGTCTTTTCTAACACTAATTTTAGTCACTCCTACTCAATTTATGACTCTTTTCTGAACAAAATTACTGTACAAAATATGGCAAACATGCTTTTTATTCACAGTCTCTACTTCAAAACATAATTAAAATATTTGTTGTAGTTTTTGAGGATACTTGCTGCTGAAGCTGGACTGGAGTGCCACAGTCGAGACCTTCTGGGGTACATCTCAGAAGGTACAGAATCAGCTCATCCTGATCACGTCAGAGATGAAAGTTATAATAAAACCCCCATAAACTGATAAATGATTACAAGTGATGTTTATTCCCTGTTACCTCATTAGGTGTTATACTTTATCTGCATGGCATAGGAAGAATGTTTTGCATTAAAAGGGTGAATTGCTTTCCAGGAGGCATATTTGTACTGCTCAGGTCAGGGCACCATTGCCACCTTGGATGTGCAGGGCAGGTGTGGGTGTGGTGCCTTAGCAGGCAGTTGTGTGTGACAGTGACCTAGGGAGCTCAAACCAGTTCACCTTGTTAGTTCTGCACAAAATAATTGTCAATTACCTAGAGTTTTAACTGGGTATTACTTAGTTAAGCAATAAACTCTGTGAAGTTTTCAGCCAGTTTTTTCAGCTAGCTTTACCATACAAATGGAACTTGGCAAGTAACTGTGAAAGGAAACATGGACAAATCACTGTGTGGTCAGTGAAAATGCAGATGTTTCTTCAGAACCCCTCTTGTAGCTGCTGAAGGGAGTGGAGGCATCACAGTAAAATGTCCCATTACTGCCTGGCTTAAGGAAAAAATAACCAGTGGATGCTTTCCTTTGAATTACTTGGCCCAGGACAGTTTTACCTCTGTTTTTCTTCCTAGTGTTACTTCTAGCGTGAATCAAGTTTCAAAAGCATACCTGTGCCTTTGTGGTGATCTGCAGAGTGGAGTAGGAAGGTGGACAATTGCCCTGAGGGGGCACGAGCTTCCTTCCATGGGCAGGTTTTCTCTGCAGGTGGTGAGGGGTTTTGCCTCACTACATAAAGTTGAAAGTCTCAGACCTTTCCTCGCTCTGCCTCATCATTTTTCCCCCCTTTCTCCAAGATTACACATTATGTGTTTTTTTTTTTTCCCTGTGCAGTCTAACAGGGTCACAGACACTTTAAAATGGATTACAGCACCACTATGGGAGACAAAGGAGAACACTCTGATGGCAGGATGAAATGACATGTGGTTTGGCTATGAGTGCAGAGACAGCTTTGATTGAAGTGAAGCACAGGAAAGGCATAAGAGCAATCACAGGGAACTATTACAGATCTCTGAGGGCAGAATAAAAAGGCAGATTAGGAAATGTTTATGCAGGTGGAAGCAGAGGCTTTGTAAAAGGGCTAAGGACACTAAGCACAGAGAATATGTTCAACTGTCCTTTGAGTCAAAATTGTGTTCTTTGTAGGATTTTAGTAGGAGCAATTTCAGAAAGGATTTTCATGATCTGCATGAAATCTTTAAAATGTTTCTGATAGAAATTAGTCAGATGATGTGTTATCACTGCATCAATGGATAAAGAAATTTGTTAGCAAGGATGATATGCGAGACAAAAGCCAATGCAAACAGCTTTGCTGCTGGGCATAAGCAGAGCAGTGTTGGGGTGTAACCATGGGAGGTGCTTTTGCTGGATACAGCTGCTTTGTGAGTCTATCCCATATGCAAATCCTCAGCTATTGCAGTAACTTTCACAGGCTAAGGGAACTTGGAGTCCAAAGCCTCCTCCTTTAGGTGAGCCCACAACACCACTAGGACAGATTAACACTCATGGAAATCCATCTGCACAATTTACTTCTGCTCGGAGTTTGCCACCTGTACTGTGGAATATCTGGTGAGCAATTTCTGAAGCAGTTAATATTGGCAAGGGATGGTAGGTAGTGACTGCAGTGAGCCCATGAAGAAAAGAGATAAATGTAAAAGGTCTGAGACAATCGGTCTGTTCAGAAAGAACATTTGTGAAGGAAATAAAAGACAGGAGGGAAATCAGGCTTGCTGAAGCTTCTGCATATGTTTTCAATAATACAGAATAAACTGTTATATTTGGTCAGGGAGCCATGGAAATCAGAGAGTATAATCTTATAACTAGGAAATTAGGAACTATAAAATGCTTTAAGTGTACAAGCGGGAATAAACATATGTACTAAATTACTGTTCAAACGAGGAGAACTACCAAGACAGCTCTTAGGCAAAGGGTGAGAATGAGAAGAAAAATGAAAAATAACTGAATCTTTGTATTTCCTACAGAGTTTTCCAAACCAGGCTCTTGCAGGTATTTCAGAAATTTTTGAAAGAAAACCCTAAACATTTATCAATGGCTTGGATAGCTTAAAAAAGAAGATCTCTTTCACTGCAGTTCCTGTTGGGCCAATGAAAAGGATTTTGAGTTTAAAAAGATGTATAGATAAAAGTGTATATTTACCCTCTCACTGTATTTAACTGAGGTCAGTTCGGAAGGTGTAGTTATGTGGCTGTCTTTATGGTAGAGGGTGTTGTTACCAAGGGAAGTATTCTTTCTTGTTAAGGGTGGATAATAAGGAAATACTTCCAGAAAATGAGTTTGGAAAGCATACTGCAATCTGATGAATAATAAAAGCTAAGGGAATTTTGTGTGCTGCCGGTATTTCTGAGTTTTGCGCTTCGGGTACTTCTCTGATTGACTCCTTTTTGTAAGAGCTTGTGGCAGAATGCAGAAGAAAAGCTAAGTCAGACTGGCAAGTCAGATTTAAGTGTGTCATGGGGTTAATTCCACTAAAGTCTCTGATTATTTGCAGAAAAGAAGTTATAAACAATGTGTAAAATGAGAAACTGAGCTACTTTGAGGATGTGTGTTAACTCAAGTGCTGGATGAAGTAGTCTGGAGTACAGGTGTTGAGTTTTTGCCTTCTATCTTTCACACAGACTCCTCAGTTAGCTCTTTCTATCTGTATGATGGTAGTCAAAGAGATAAAAATCTGCTATTTTGGGGGAGAAATCCATCAGAGTAGTGTTATTGGCCACAGTTTGACTAAAGCAGTATGAGCTTCTCAGAACAAAACAGGACATTATTTAAAAATGATAATTGGCAGAATGATCTATGACAATTACAATATAGTATCATTTTTACCTCTTTCTAGTGGGGGGCAAAGTGTTTTAGCTTTTATATTAAGCCTCCTTAGATTTGGAATGAAATGGTAAAGATACTTCATGCACATTTCTCTGAGACAAGGCTATTTTCATCTCATCTTGATAAATAAAGGCAGAGAAAGGTTTCCACTACTTCTACCACAGTCATTTTACAGATTGTGGGCTAGTGGCTTCTCTCAGTTCCCCAGTTCAAGCAGCAATTCCACTTTCTGTGGTGCTTGTGAGAGCTGAAGCAATGTTTTAAGTATGAAAGTACTTGTTAAGTGCTGACCTCAGTGTATATCTTGGCAAACAAAATTCCTTGTGAGTTTCAGTCTGTGTGATCAAGTCTTACATGTAAATAGCAGCAAGAAGAAAATTTGAGTTAATGTACTCTTTACACGTGATTAGGCATCTGATTAAATATTTGTCTATATCAGGGCTAGATTTTCCAAATATGTTGGATGTCTTTATCATAAGTTTATGGTAAAATAGATATATTTACTAGCCACAGTAATTTTTAAGTAGAGAGTAAGTTCTGTAAAAGCATGTGACAACCGTTACCACAAATATAAATACTGATTTCAGTGGAAAACAAGAGATGCTTCTTAAATATTGTCTAATTCTGGGAATTTCAAAAGCATCTTTTAATTATTAACTCAATAATGATGCTGCTGTTATGCTGTCTTAATGCTGCAGCTTGGAATCCTGTCCTCCGGTTTTGATGACGGGCTCTCTGTTCCACCCATCAGTTTCAACCAAGCATTTTATAGTGTTTCATTGCTTACTTCAAATTATACATGGAGTAGGAGGGAGAAATTAAGGCAATAAATCAGTCAGAGACGGTTGGTGTCCTACAGAAAAGAACTTTTCTGTGAGGGTTTAAACAGGGTGGAGTAAGTAGTTAAAGAATGACTTACTAGCTAGAAAAGCAGAATTCTTTTTTGACTAGTGGCCCATGGTTCACCTTCATCATTTCTCACCAGCTTTGTCATAGCCATGTGAAAGTGAGAAGTTGGTGAATGATGTTGTTAATTCAAACTGCAAACTCACAAAGGACTATTTACTCAGGTGTCGTGAGCTGGAACCACGGTCTGGTCTTTTCTATTTCATGCTAGGAATTCAGTCTGTAAGCTCAAGAACTGATTTTATTTAAATTGAAGACAAAATTAAAGCTGTGCCAAAGATCTGAGTTTGGAGTATAAGGTGATTATAGAACTTTTCTGAGGTGTTTGCAATAACAACAATAATGATAATCATAATAATTTAGCAGGAAATAGTATTTTTTCTTGTTTTTATCTAAATGTGTGGAACACTAGAGTGTTAGTCTGCATAAATACAAATAGTCCATAGTATTTTAACAATATAATATTTCTTTAAAGGAGGGAAAAAATATTTGAATAAAACTTACTGCAATGCTTATTTCTCCATATTTTTAAAGATTTTAAAATAAAAAATAACTTTATTAATGTTGTTTTTATTATTTTTATATTTTTACTGGACGAAAAGATCTATCAAAGTACCCAGTTTAGCAGAGCATATTTTGCATTTGCACATGCATCTTTTTACTTTAAAATGTTGTTCCTTGCAGCTTCTCTCTACATTCAAAATGTGCGCTGTGTGACCTCTCTGATCAACTAAAATATAACTCAGTTCATGAATAAAAGCTAGGAAGTATTAGCATGTGCCTGTTTTTATCCCTTTAGACATTTGAAAATGGCATAAACATTGAATACATTTAAAGGACTGGAAGTCTCCTGGCATAGGTGCCTTAAACAATAGACAGATTAAGCTTCTTTAATAATATAATCACTCTGAATTATTAGTCTCATCCTTCTCACTGTACAATGTTGCTGATAGAATTTTCTGTTGCATAAAACATGCTCCTACTTTATATATTATAGCAGTTAGCTTAGATCTCTTGGGAGAAATAAAAATAGATATTTATTTATATTGTGACTTTTCAACAGGCAGAAAGGAGCTCCATAAAACAGATATGCTCCCTTTGATGAATTGTAATGTAAGTAGAAGTACAGAAAATGCTGGTTTAGCTTAACTCAGTTCAGAGGCTTGTACTTTTGTATGCCAGGAGCAGCAATAGAGGAATGAGGTGTCAGAATTCTGCTTGAAAGATTTAGCTATAAAAAGTTATGATTTAAAGAAAATTGAGGCCTCCCTAAACAGACAAGGAGTATTTTACTGATGCAACAGCTGAAACTGGGGCAAACCAGGAACTTAATGAAAAATGCAGAAAATTAAGCATGAAATAATGAAAGTTTGCAGTGAAGGAGAAGAGATAGAACATTTTGTTGGATTCTACTATTCCAGCTAAAGCTCAGACCTCCCCATATGGTCAGAAATATAATCTCTACCATATGATGCAAACATTTCAGCAAAAGATGGCTGAAGAAATGAGAATGCAGAGTAGAGGCAGCCCAGAGTCGAAATAAATGGTCGTAGTCCCAAGGCACTGTCTTGAGACTTTTAGGTTCCATGATGTTCATCACAGATCAGCTTCAGAAGGAGTCAGACATGTCTATTCTGAGTGAATTCATGAATTACAGTTGAGCTGATGAAGAGAAAAATCAGACTTTATAAGTAGATGGCAGAACGAAATCTAATATCCTTCACTGCAGTTTTAAACCAGTGCCTAGTCCAAGAAATAATTCTTAGGTATTCTACAGTGATAAAATTAAGCTGTAGTTCAAGCAGAAAATACCAGCTCATCTTGATTGCAGGAAGTAATCACAAAGGCATGGAATTAGCCTAATTGGCACCTACAGCCTCTGAAATATTTTTTTTCCCTGGACATTTGTTTAACCCCTTTCTCCTAGGCAGGAATGGCTTGGAGATCACGGGCCTGCAACAGTGGTACACGCTGTTTTGTGCACAGCATCTGGCTCCTGGAGTAACCTGGCAGCTGCCTCCCTTGTTCTCCATATCACCCTCCCTGTGGTTTCTGTCTTCATTCCTCCCCATGTCTGGCAGCCAATGCAGCGTGCTCACGCTGTGCACATCTGGCGTGGAGCAGCATCCCCTCTCCTCATCAGGCTGGCACAGCTGCTGCTTCTGAATGGGACCTGGCCAGGCAACTGCTTCTAATGATTCCCCTGACAGCTTTTTTCCACTTACTGATCCAGCTTTCCTATTCACCACCTGCTTGATTTCCCTTCCCTGAACACCCTGGTTGCTCAAACCCACACATTGAATCCTCTGCTCCCAGCAGCCTGCACACTAAAGCCGTGCTAATGCTGTTCTTCCTGGGCTGCTTCCCTGCACTTCCAGTTCCACAGTTATTGCTACTGTCATTTTTGGATTTAAAAAAGCAAACTTGTGAATGGAAAATCAGTTCTCTTGCTCCCTGTTCTACTGTGTTTTGATCAGATCATATGTCTGCAGGTTAATACTAGAAATTGGACAAAGCAGCACCAAGGTTCTAAGTTACAAACTAAAGTTTGGAAACTGGGGTTTTGAACTGACTTTTGGGCCACCACTATCTCTTAGGATGGGAAAAAGATAATTCTAGTATTTGTGTCCTTGTGTTGTGGTAGGGACTGTCCCATAGGTGTAGTCAGTCTCACAGTTCACTTCTGAAGTAACAACTTCAGCAGCGAAGCTATGAAACACCGAGTGAACCAACTAACCACTTTAGAAGACTTGAGACTGCTGCCGACTTTGTTTTGGAAATCATCTCTGTTTACTGTTTTACCACAAACCATTGCTAATGAGGAATTTTATGATGGATTTCTTTCCCTTTTGGTAGGAGTTGCTTTCCTTTTCCGTTTTGAGAGAATACATACTGTATTCCAAAACTGAGTTGTTTGTTTTTTTCTCAAAAGCAAAATAAATCAAGATCCCAGAAATACCTGGAGCCTGGAAAATGCATACAGGATGTGGGAATCTGATGTTCAGTACGAGGAACTAGGACTAGGGAAAAAATATCAGTATCTCGTATAATGTATGAATCCCATCACTCCAGACTAAAAACTTCGGATACTCTTTATGTCTTATCTTTTTCCACTTAAAAAAAAAAAAAAAAAAGTGCCAGACCACAGGTGTATTTTATGTGTGCTAGGACAGTTCTTGTGGATGCAGAACAGCAATATCTAGTTCTTGAATCTGAATCAGATCAAATCCAAATATGCGTTCAGCTCTCATATCCCAGACTAATTCCCAGGCTGCTAGATGACCACTAGCACTTGCTAGTTTCTGGGTTTTTCCAAAATACTAGGATGAGCACAGGTGTTTCCAGTACCAATAAGGAACATTCTGAAATCTAAAAAAAAACCCAAAACAACAACAAAAAAAAAAAAACCAACAAAACCCAAAAATGTGTTCCTGCTACCTGTGCCTTTTGGGTGTGCATTCCAAGCCCTGATAGATTAACAACCATTCAAATGCATTGGTGAACTGAAAAGATTGTAATTCACTTATATATCCAGAATATAACATAGTGTAGCTTTAGCCTTTTAAAGCCATCTGAGGCAGTGCAGTAGGAACACCAGTGCAGTTGAAGGGGTCAGTCCATGTTCAGAAGACATTACAGAGGATATAGTTGGGGCACAGACATTCTGTCAGAAGATGGTAGAAAGAATAGGGAGTACTCTGTGGAAAAATACAGAGAGCAGGAAGACCAGAATGATTTTGTTCAAAGCAGTCTTTGTATGTGGCATCAAACATGACTCAAATGAGTAGACCTATTTCTAACATCTCCCACTTTTTGGTTCCACTGACTTCCTGTCATTTTTGTTAAATTAGTTTCTTAGCAGGGAATGTTTCAATTTTCTTTCCCTCATTCCCACTAGTCTAATGATTCTTAATAAGTACCATCTTAATAAGTACAATGAATGGGCTCCACTAATGGACAGGAGCATTAGAGAATAATGTCATTTCTGAAAACTCTTAATACATTTCACAATTAAGAAGGCATAGATTCAGAGTCTTTTTCAAATAGGAAAAAACCCAAGTAATTTGCTACACTTACTGCCCTATGAAAAATGGGTATTCTGGTAAGGAAGTTTCTTTACTTTTTCATATGTTGCTTCATTTGAATGCATCAGCTTTATGTAATCCCAGAATCTGGCTCAAATTACTCATCTGCAAATAGCAAGGGGCTGTTTGTAACAGGCCTTTATACCAGAGTTTGAATTCCAGCTAAACAGAGAAAATAATTGAATGCAAGTGATTGTATTGTTACATATGTGAAATTTATATCGGGTACTATCAAGTTTTTAAAGCAATAATTATTTTGTGTCACCAATTTATGATGTACTCTTTGTTCCATAGTTTGCCCTACATTTTGCTTGACTTAGAGTGCTCAGCTCTGTTTAAGGTGTGAATCTTAAACCATCCATTTAACCAAGCATTGCCCTTTTTACAGCGAAAGGCGTTTATCCAGTCAAGTGCAGACAGTGCTGCATAGTGAACTGGAGAAACATGAACGATATGTAGTTCTAAATTCATGTAGACTAAATTCATCAGCATGTGATTTTTGTTGCTTTGTAGGAGCTGCCTTTAGGACCTTGTGGTCAGGTAACTCAGCTGAAAGCATGAATGGAGGTATCTACAGGTAACAGTGAAGGCATGTTCTAATTGTTTTGCTAAAAAGGCAACACATAATAGTCCCACTAAATCCAACCTGTACAGATTTGTGTGCATAAAAATATGGATTTTCATGTGTGTGGTATTGAACTCTAAATTTTGAGGTTTCTTTTCGAGGATCTAATTCATTATTATGGGAACAGAAATGCACTGATTAACTACGTGTTGCGCTTCTTTCTTTCTCATTGAAAGCAAACTTTGTGTCAATATTAGTATTAGCATTCTGGAGGGAATATCCTGATTGTCTCCTCTGACTGCACTTCCTTTCTATCATGGAGCACTCTCAGAGTACATGGACTAGAGCTCCTTCAGATGAGAATAAACCAGGAGGATTCATTCCAGGATAACAGACTAGTTGAAAGTAAGCCCCCACATGCTACACCTGCTTCTACTAAACAGCACTGTTTTCTGTGTTGCTTCTATTTCACACACAAGCTTTTTTGTTCTAGTAATAAGTTCAAATGGACAGGGTGATACATTATTTTGTTTAAGTATTCTTCTTTTCAAGGAACAGAAATAATTTATTCCCAATCTCAGCCAATACTGCTGTGTGTGATTTTTTGAGTATTTGATATATTCAAGTACCTTTGCCTTGTTGTTTTACTTGTGTCCCTGCCAGCTGCAGCATATATTTATTCCTGGAAAATATTGCCTGGTCTGGGCATTTATCAGGTGCCTAAGGGGTACCTTCGACTTTGCTAAAGTTGGCATTGTTTGTACCCTTCAAAGTGGTGGATCATTTTATGCATGAGCTGTAATCGCAGCAGCCTAAATCCTCTTTTATATAATCATCTAAAATGTCATTCTTGACAATTCTGTGTGTTCTGTAGAGTCCTGGGCTAATTCAGAGCATTTATTCTCCAAGGTGTGGTGTAGTGACCAGATTCTCCATGAAGGACCATCTTTCCCTCTTCCAAAGGCTAGTACGACAGAACAGGTTAACAGTTTAATTAATCTCTCATTATTTCTTGTCACGGTTGAGGCATCTTGAGAGGACTGATAGCATCAGGAAGATAGATAACTTATGATTTATGTGATGAGAAAGACCAACATTTACTAATGTGGGACATCACTCACAGCAACAGCCCATTTCACTCTGTGAACAGTTAATATAAAACTCAACCATCAGGAATACTCTTGGCCAACCTCCTTTTAAACCTGTTAGCACAGCAAGGCCATTACTGGTAGTTTTCCCTGTTCCCTTTCCATATTCCCTTTCCCCAGCGCTTTCAGGCTGATGATATGCAGTGAGTCAGAATACATTGTATGTTAATGCTGGGGGTCGGCTGATGCTGGCTGGGGCACAAACCCAAGAAGCTGTGGCTGGCCCCCAAGAGGTGATCCCGTGAGGAGCCATCTCCCAGCGGGTCATGGCTGGGGTCTGGGGCTCAGACCCAAGAAGCCGTAGCAGACCCAGAGAGGTGATCCCGTGAGGAACCGTCTCCCAGGGGGTTGTGGCTTCTCTCAGCCCTCGGCCGGGGGTGCCTGCAGAGGTGCCTGGCTCAGCAGCCATCAGCTCTTAGTGATTCAGGGAGTGATTTCAGCTCTGCTCTGCAAGGCAAACCCCCAGGGCCAGGCCTGGATAGAGAGAGGAGAGGTCCTTCTGGTGGTTCCGCAGAAGTCGCTTTATTCTTCCATCTTCCGCGAAGGGGTGACCACAGACGGATCCTCTGCCGACTCGGGGTAGAGGGGTCTCTTTTATGGGGGTACAGAGGTGGGTGTGAAAGGGTGAGAAACCAATGGGTATTAGGGTATTTTACATATGGTTTCCTAGAGGATCAGGGGTTTGTCTTCTCTCGCCATAACCAAAAGATTCCCTCTTTCCCAAAGAGGGGCCTGCAGGGGGATTGTGTAACCTCCTTATCTCCAGGCCTTCCTGACATGACAGGGGCTTGTCAGACCCCACATCTGGAGATTGTGCAGTTTCCTTTATCTAAACAGGGGCTTCCTGCCAGAACAGGGACTTGTCAGACCCTACAGTATATGTCTGCACTTCATTTGTTTAGTGATTCTGTAAAATGAGAAGGTAACAAGACAGTCCTGTTATTCTTTGTCATGGTTAGTAGGGATTAAATTTGTTATCAAGACTTCTAGAGAGTTGAATTAATGACTGATTACACATGAAAAACTGGACCTTTCTCACCAAAATCTAACAAAACAACCATTTTGTCTGAGTAAGGGTAACTCTCAGAAGATTTTTGGAAGTTCTAAAAAATGATCCTATGAAAGGAATAAAAAATACATCAGCTGTATATCATATTGGGCCAGTTAATATAATTCAGGAAAAAAAATGACGTTTATCAAAGGAATATATTTGCAAAGTAATTGATTGAGTAAAGCAAGTGTTATTAATTTGTTCTGGCTTCTGCTTAGATCTGTACTACTTTTCTACTTTTTTTTTTTCTTAGCACCTCTCTCAGGTTTTAGTATTCTGCTCATGACTGTGACTTTGGGAGTGGGGTCCTTCTGAGTGCCTAGACATATGTAGTCATTATTGCCATTATCCTGGCAGTGGCACTGCTGGGCAGTTAGGAAAATGTTAGTCCCCATGTAATGTGTCTAGAGTTGAGATGAAAAGTGGTAGAATTTTATAGTGAAGGTTATGGAAGGGCATAGTACCAACAGCTCAGAATCAACAAGAAGTTTCTATGAATTCAAGTTTAACATGACAGGACCAATACTTTCTTCCTCTTGGCTGATATCTGTGTTTTCTGGATTCCCTTTACTTCCCTCTCTATCTTCTGTAATGTAATTTCTGGTTTATAACACCCTCCTTTCAAACTCCCATCATTGGGTTTTCCCCTGATTTCCTGCTGATTTCAACTATTGAGAGGAAAAAAAAGAAAATTGTATCTTTACTTTTTGAATTTGCTATACTCTATCCCAGCCATATTTGTTCCTAAAATTTTGGGTCTTTTTGTACAGGTATAATTTCAGAAAAAAAATTGGAACATGAAATGTGAGTCCATGCAAATGTGTACAAAGGTCCTTTAACAGATATGAAAGCCTCTTCCAGAGGCATGGTTTATTCAGCAGCACACCATGTGATACTCCATACTGTTAAAACATGTGCTATCACCATAGTTTAGTATTTCAATGATGTATTATCTGTGGTTTTCCCACAGAAAGCCTCTTTCTTTAAAAATATAAGAGCAGAAATAGGACGAAGCAGAAAACTTCTCAAGATATTATTGGTAAGCTTAATTGTGATATATTGTAAGTATGTAAATAACATGCCCCCAGGAAGTATCAAGAAATGCTCAACCTTTGTTGGAGAACTGCCAAAGCACAAGTTTGTTGTGATTTGAGCACTTACTGTGAGAGTGAGCCCTCTTATGTCCCACTAAAGTGTAAGTTTAATAAATGTGTTTCTTAGGTTACACAAGGATCCTGTAAAATACCTCAGACGTTCTCGCTAAGTGGTTTTTTATCCATTATATATTCAGACCTTCCTCTGCCTATAAATGAAAAGATGTTGATTCTCTGGATGCTGTAAATAAATATTTTGTTCCATGAACTTTGACATTAATTCAATTTCCCCTCTTTACCTAGCCTAGTCTTCTGCTCCCAGAGTGCAGTATGCTCATACCTTCATGATCTGATTGCCTTCTCACCATACAGAATAGAAGGAACATTTTGCTTTCTTTGAGTCTGTCCTTCTTGACTGCCATAGCAAAGTATATAGTTTTGCAGTGATATTTTTGGATCCACTCTTTTCTGAGTGAATCCAACCTCTGTTTCAAAGGTTAATACAGCAAATCCCATCATGCTGTGCTGGGACTGAAAAAGGAAAAGCTTTCTGCATCAGAAATCATTGTCTTGTGATGTGTTTCTAAGTGCCTCCTGCAAGGTGTAGACCTTGGACTGGAGTGTCTGAGTTTTTAAACTTAATATCAATGTCAGAGATGTGGTCTTGAAAATTTGTTTAGATTATGTGACTTCCAACTGATAATGAGGTGTAAATTTGGTTTGTGTGCCAATTGTGTGTTAGGGAAGCTATTTTACATGGTAGCGCTTTTGCTCTTGTTATTAATGAAGTTCATAATTTTCTGAAATGTAGAGAATAACACTGGGGATAACTCACAATGAAAACCTCATAGTTGGGATCAGCCTTTATTGAATTCAGGTACATGAGAAATATACTGTAAAATGTGTTTAATAGCCATTCATCCCACTACTTAACTTAAACTATTTATTTATTTTGCCTATTTTTCCTGAACTCCTGGGTAACTCTGAATGTGTGAAAAATACATGTAGTGTAGTACATGTACTTAGAATATTTATCTTACTTGCCATCTAAGACTTGCAGGCTAGGCATACTGAAGAATGCTTAGTGCTGAAAACTTGTGAGCTCTGCTAGCATTTGAAATTAACTTTTTGCAAAGAGATGAAAGCTCCATTTTCTCTCTACTTCAAAATTGGAGGTGGTCTCACTATGTTGTTGAAAGAAAATGTAAAAAAGAAACGCATTGCACTTTATTGCCTTCCCTGAAATTTCTGGGGTTGAGGAGAGCCAGATGGTGATGTCTATCTCTAATTGAGAGAAGTATGCATGAGATCTCAAATCCCAAATGAATCTCAAGAGCTTGGATGTGAGTTTCAACAAGGAGTTTGCACTCATGCAAAGGTGACACATCACGTTGCTATGTTGTCAAGTAAATTGTGGACCAACTGGAGTCAGTTTAAGCTCCCTGGTTTCCAAGGTTTATGTTCTCAGTATACAAGCTTATGCAATTAACTTGTGGATGAAGACAGTGGCAATGTCGATAAAATTTATTTGGTCTCCCTAGACCTTGATTCCTGGTGGAAATAGTCAAAGTCCTTTCCTTTCTACTAGACAGGTATATATCAATGAATTTATTTTTTCTCCTTCCTCATGCTAGGTAGATGCCTGTGCCTTTTTTTTATGTGCATTAATATATTCAGCTTTATCTCAGTTTTCTCTAGATGTCTTTCTATGTATACTATTTCTGTGAATTTGCATGAAGTCACTGGTTCCACTGAAGTTACATTCTCCCTGAGTGGGAGGAACAAAGTTGAAATTGCTTTTATTCTGATTTTTATGAGCAAGGACTCCTGGAAGACATCAAAGGAGTATGACTGGGACTTCTTTGTTGTTCCTGGTGCCAAATTGTTGCTGCTTTTCCCCCAGATGCTACAAATATGCCAGCAGATAAAAAGCCATTCCTTGGTGAGATTTGTGAGACAGTAGACATCTGAACTGAGACAGCCCATTGTAAATGACGGTGATGGAGCCTGAAGAAAAGATAGACACTACAGAAAGGAAAAAGTGTGAGAGAGTAAAAAAGTATATCTGGAGAAATACTGGCTGGTGGCTGTTGGTGTCAGTGACTGCCAGGGTTATTTTTTGGTTTTTGTGTTAAATGTTGTAAATATTGCAAAAAAATGCTTTTAATATCTAAACCACTTTTTCATAGATGACAGGTCTGATATTCATGATTTTGTGGATTGGTAGTATTAAGTATGTGAATATAGATTGGCACTACAGAGAAGTAACTGCTTGTTCAATTTCCATGGATGACTTTATGTAGATACAGATTATGAACAAAGTTGGACTACTTGTAGTATAATTTAAGAAAATTCACAGCAGGATCATGGATGCTTTGAGCACTATTCTCTCTAAGCATCTTTTAAAAGCATATTTACCTTTTTTAAAAAATTCTATTTCTTATAGAATATAAGAAAATTGTATTATTTCTGCTCTCACTTTTCTTCCCTTGCCAACATTAGGAATTTCACAGAAGGCACTCCCTTGATGAGCAATGATTTTTCCTTCTTTCTCAAAGTGAAACTACCAGTTCTGAAAATACTCTAAACACTCTGGAGTCTTCCACTGGTCTTGAAAGAAAGACCTGTCATCCTTTAAACCTGCCTTAAAACATTTCCATTCTGTCCAATAAGAAAGATCCTGCTCATTTGCTGATTTTGCTATTATGTTATATTAGTGTAATATTTCAATATTCTATTATATTAATGGAATATTGATTTCCTCCTAATATTTTGACCGAGTCATTTTGAATCTCTTAGGTGAGACTCAGCCACCTGTTCCCAACCAATCTTCTCCAACACTAATAGTCTAAAGAACAGAAAAAATGTAGAAAAAGGACTGTTCCCTTCTCTCTGCTAACTTAAGCTGCACTCAGTAGGACTACTTTTTACTTTAAAAATCAGGCTTAGCAGCATGTGGTAAAGGTAAGGGCAAAGGGCTGAAGAAGAGGGAAGAATAATAAATAGAAGAAAGGAAGGAGAAGACACAGGAAGATACATTCAAGAAAAGGGGCTCATTTAAAGGGTCACATTTTCAGAAAGGAGGACAGTGGTATCTGAGCAAAAATGTATTCTCCAAGTCAAACACATTTGACAGCCTAACACTTCAGGGACTTCTCACCTGTCGCAGTTTTCTGTGACATCTGCCCTCATGTGGCTTAGGCATTTTAAGAATGGTGTTTAAGGATGCCAGGCCTTAGTGCCCCACAGTGGTCAGTGGAAGGAGGTGGTCCCAGCACCTTGCATTGGGCAACACTCAAAAGAGTTTGTGTGTATACATCTTTTGATCAGCTAATTAAATACCATTATGGTTGGTTGTGGTTGTACTTTTCCTATACCTTACACTGCTATGGTAACTAGCATTTTTACCATGGAGGTGGTATTCTTAACAAAAATACTCCAGTATTCACAGTCATTATGTTTTTCACTGCTGGTAGTCTCAGCAGATACTCAGGGACTGTTGTGGGAGTTTTAGTGAATTGCTGTTAGACCATTTCTTGCTCTAAACACATCTGTGCCCAACACCACCACGTGTCCCGAGGCTGATGTTTTACTGGGTTGATACGTACACCTCAGAATATCAAGGATAATGATCTTTGCAGGGTGCATGTCCTTTAAAAAGGCATGTTTTATTTTCCTTTATTTCCAGCTTTTGAATCATACAGCCTGAGGCAGAAGTATTGCTACATTCAATTTTTACCCCCCAGACTATCTAACTAACACACACACACACACACACACACAGACAGACAGACACACATATATATAAAATATCTCCTTCTTGAACTACCTGATGCAAAAGACCAACTTCTGTATTTTGCAATAATTTTCTTTTTTATCATTTGGAAAGCTCTTAGTATGGTCACAATATTGCAATATTTTAAGTACTAAATATCTGTAATAGAAAGGTACTGTCTGATATATGCAAGCTCACATTTATCAGCAAATTTGAGATGTGTGTGTGTAATGTATTCTGATGATTTATATAGGATTGCCTTAGACTATTTTCCATGGTGCTGTGTAACACTTTGTGGAATAACCATATGACAGAATTTTGTCTTTTGAGGATTTTATGGAAAACATCAAAAAGGCTAAACATTACAATTTTGAGGTAAAGTTCTGAATGTGGCTCTTAATAACAGTTCTGTCACCCGTAAAGAAAGCGCCTTCCATTTACTAGTAAATATGCATGCAATAAACAAAAAAAAAAAATTCCGGAGTATTTAGAATACGTCAAATTACTTTGTAAATAGCTATTACTAAGTCAAACTTTATGCCTTTATTCCAATTGGTTGCTGTTGCCACATTCTGTTTCATTTTAATATATGTATTTCAATATGCTAGTATTCACAGAAACACATTATTCTCTAATAATCTTTCAGATATAATTATTCAGTACTTCTTTTGATTATAATACACAGTATGAATCAGTTAATAGTAGTAGTGTCAAATATAATTCAAGCATCTTAGTATTTTTTCAGATTCTATGACTTCCATCAGTAAAACTCGGCATGTTGAAAGTGAAATTTTTGTCCATTTGTCAGCCTATCCTGTTGACTTTCTGCTAGTGAAATTCAAGCCAACAGAGATAATGAAGTGAACAAATATCTTTATATTCTCTACTCATTGTATATAACAGTTGCTTTTCCCTATTGTTGAAGTGAAACACAGATCTTAAAATGCTCTTATTAGTTCACATGATAAACGTTCACCTTATTATACCAAATCACTGCTTCATAACTGCACTAATTTAAGAGGTTATGTTTTAGTTGACTTATTTTTCTCAACACTTTTAGGCCTATAGGTGGGAGAAAGGTTCCTCTTCCTTAGGGATACTGTAATATCATATATACATTATACAGTACAACAACTGAGGCATTCCATAATACATAAAACATGAAAAACCACCCATCTCTATTCAGAGAGAATTCCAGAGAATGTAACTGATCTCTCAAATGGCCAGAGCCTGCCAGTGCTTTCACTCACAAACTTGGCCATGATCCGTGTTTTGGCATCCTTCTCTCAGCACCTGTGTTCGATGCTGGTTGTCTCAGTTCACAGACAACGTGCTTTGTGTAGATCAAGAAACAAACTCAACTTCACAGGCACAACCTCCTTCAAGGTCAGCCAGATAAGCTGTCTTGCCTTTTCTGCACAGCTGCTGAAATGCATGACTTGTATCTTTCTCTTTCTCCAGGCTTTACAAGGAGATTATGTGCTCTAGAAGGAGGAGCGAGGTTTTCTTCAGGTTTGTCTCCCAGATAAATGATTTTGGTGTAGGCTTTGCTGTAATCTCTACCCAGTGTTTTAGCAAGTGGGACTCCTTGTCAACTTTTCCTGCTAAGATGTCTCTTTTCCTTTGTTTTCTTGAAATATCTTTGAGATATTTGAATCTTTGAGACCTCTGCTCCTGTCTCATATTTCAACAAGCATTTGAAATAGACCATGCAAGGAAATAGGAGAAGACACAGGAAACAGACACAAAACCATGCTTATGCACAAGGTGATTATGCACATCTTCTTAGCAAATCAGACTAAAAATTTGATGCTGAGGTGTAAAATGCAGTTTATTTATGCAAAGTGCTATAGGTGTGCTCTTACCACAGTGTTGGTTTGGGCTACCTTCTAGTGTATATGACTAGGTATTTTTTTTGAAACATAAAAACATTAAAAATTTAAAATGTTAAAAACACTTAAAACATTAGCTGTGATCGACCAATATGTGCATATGTGTATTTATATATGTATACCTTGTACATAGCATGCAAGTTGTTTGCATGCAGGAGAGACATTTTTGGCAAAACAGAGAAGGTTGTGTGAATATGAAGAATGGCTGCTGGTCTGCTCCAGCAGAAGGACTCGATGATTCCAAATAATTTTCTTCCTTTGTGTGTGCATTGGATGTTTATGCCACTAGAATTGTAATAGCTGTTCTTAACTCAGAGTACCTTACTCAAGTGTTTAAGCTCATTTCAGAAATAATTTTCTTGTCAGAATCATCATTGCAAACCTCTCTGGTATGTCTGTACTGTCGTATGTTGAATTATATAAAGCATGTCCCATTCATGGTGAAAATAACCGTAAATGGAGGGGCTCTGGCAATAAGCCTCACTTAGGATGCTAAAGCAGAACTTAGGGTCGTGTACATTCTCCCACAATTTGTCTGCATGGAAATACATTTCAGCTACAATTGAAACAGTAATAAGGATCTCTGCTGCAGCTTCTTAGTCAAGTAAGTACCTGGGATATATGCCTACTTTCTCTCTGGTCCCATCTGATTACAGTGACATTTTGACATTTGTAGTTTTTCAGCATGTATCTTTGAAAAGTAAATGCAATTTTTGAGCCTGTGCCATCATGACTGTGAAAAATATTTGTTTCACAGAACACATACAGTGTATTGTGATGATGCTTTCATCAGGTTAGCATTTCTTTCTAATCATGCCATGAAAGAATTATGTGTCAATGCAAGAAAAATGAAAGGAGCAGAGGAAGAAAAAGCTAGCACATTTTTACAGTCAGCTAGAATTATGGATTTTGCAATTTCTTTGATACTTTTTCTTGTGATGCTAATGATTCATTATCTATTTTTCAATTGCTATTAAAAATTTGAATATAAGTAAAAATTGATCCAGAGAATCCATCTCCATCAGCCTGAAAAAAAAAAAAGTGTATTAGTTTTGTATTTTGAATGGAATCATTTAAGACATGTATTTTTGTGGCTTGTCAGTAGAACTAGTCAGATGATGATGTTGCTGCAGACTTCAGCTAAAATGTTAGTTGTCAAGTGCTTTTATACTAATGCTTTGATATGTATGCATGGAAGATGCACTTTGAATTAAACTGTTAATTTTATGGGAAAAGATAGCTCATTACAAAGTTCATTACAGTAGTCGGAGTCCTTTTAAAAAGAAATCAACAACACAAATGACCCCTTGTATCAAATTCTTATTAAAAGAAAAAATTAAATGTTTAACAGCAGTGTCTAGAACACTGGGCTGAGAATGGTCAGTGACTTACAGTTGTACAGAGACATAGAAAAGGATAATCGCAGTAGAATGAACTTCATTCCTCTCAAGAAGGTTAGCACAAAACTCATTTGCCTCTTCAGTACTTACTCAAGCCTTATTTCAAAGTTTAAATTTAAATTTAATGATGCCGAAACTGCTCCCTCTGTCTCTTTGCAAAGGAACCAAGTTCAATTCCCTCAAGGATATCTCAGAACTGCCATAGCTGATTATTTGAACTGGGGAGGGGCACAGACCACAAAGCACAATCCGATAGTCTGTGAATGTGATACGTAAGTGATATATTGAATGAGACTCCAACAAGTCTACCCCCAAAACTTGCAAGATTTGAAAATAGCTGAAACCAAAGATTTATTTATTGAGCATGGTTTAGAACACAAATACAGAAACTTCTGATGGTTTTCTAAGCTCTAGTTCAGGGCAGAATAAAAGAGTAAAAAGCTGCTGAATGTGTCACAGCGTCATTAGTCTCAGTCTCAGGTCATAATATTTTTATTATAAATGGGAACTCTAATCTAAATCAAAGGAATCTCTTCAGTTTCTGTCTGTTGTATGTTTTCTAGTGAGCAAGAGCTCAAGTTTCAGAGTTGCCTGTAGAAATTTACAATGAATGTAGTAAGGCACCTAAGGGATGCTTGAAGGCATCCCCAGACATGAAATCATTATGGACCATCTCTGAAACACCAACCTTGTATTTTTATGATTATTTTAAGCTCTTCTGCTATCCAGCCGTGGGGAGTAGGGTCATGGCAAGCATTTGGAACTTCTGTGTAATTATCTGCACATACTCTGCTTCTATTCAAGAGTTTGAAGAACAGAGTTTACGAAAATTTTAACTTTTTTCTCTTGCCAAGGTTCATGGTCTAGCTAAAATGTTTCAAAATCATAGAGTAGTGCTGCTTTTCAGATTACTTCAGTAAATAACTATTGCTTAATGTCTTTTATGGGAGACAACCCAATCAATCCTGTGCTCGTATAATAGACAGTGCTCTCGCATATGAATGATTTGCTTTGAGTAGGTATTATTGATATCTTAGTTTGAAACCAACATGTTGAACATCCCCATGCCTTGAAACAGGTATTTATCATTTACAGTGTAGATGTTTTTGGACATTATTCAGATAGAACTTCCTTGATTTAACATTCAAGACAGCCTATAAGATAGCAATGCTGAGAAACTGGGAGGAGACTGTATTGGGTTTTAATCTTAATGAGCTGCAATGGTGAGTCACTCAGCAAAGCTTGTACTGAGGATCTGCACTGTCAAAATTATTTCCAAATAATACCAACAGAACTTAAAGGAAATCAGACATGCTGATAATAAAATAATCACAAAGTGAACAGAAATATCTGGGTTTAAGACAGGCATGATTCATGTGAGATTCATCATGAGCCTCAGAAGAGGGAAAAGATGATTTTCTGGCAGGCTAGAATAGGCTTTGTAGGTAGCCTAATTTCACTAGATAAGTTAAACTGAAGGAAGAAACCTTAGTGTTGAAGTTTTGTATATTTCAAAGAATAAGACAATGAGATCTTTTCTCAGGTTGTCTCCTGACAGGAGGAAATAATTACGAAAACACAATTATCTCTTAATGGATGAGGAATATAGTTTGAGCTAAGAGAAACGATGATAATTGTTAAGAAGAGAGATAATTTCTAAATCTTCTTTCCTCTCAAACCCTTTTCTCCTCTACATACTTCCTTTTAGAGCTTCTACTGTCCTAAATTTAACTAAAAGAGCAGATTATTTTAGTCGGGTTTTTTTTGAGTGGAGTCTATACAATTACTTTAACAGTGATATTTATACCAGGCATGGACCTGTCTTCTGGGATTTAATTCTTTTCTCATTTACATTGTTTTAAGCATGCTTAACTGCTTAACATTTCAAGGGGTTACTATACGTTTGCCACAGTGATGGGCCATAATCAGGGTGACCTTTTCCTTGCTGTAGTAGCAAGATGTTGATTTTGATTAACCATAGGATAGGGACAACTAACTCTTCAGCTTCTGCAGGGTTAGAAATATGGGCTGTCTTTAAAGTAAGACATGAGCAGTGTGTGACATTTGGGTGAGAGTCAAATGAGCCTAACACCTGGGCTCACTTTGAATGCCTTGTGAGGCTGACCCTACATAAATCCTAGATCACCTATTCTATTTAATTTAGCTTGTTCCCTTCATTCCAGTTTTGTTTACAACTGTTTCTGTCTAAAATTGTATAGTTTGCTAAACTGTACACTTATATCGCAGTATAAATTCTTCAATCATTTATATGAGATGTATAAATATGAAATAATTTATATTAAATACATTCTTGTTTCTTCTAGGTCTAAGTTAATTTAGATGCCATTATGTTTGTTCAAAGCCTGGACTTGTCACATTTTCTATATCACACTACAGAAACAGACCTGCTTTTTAAACAGAGAAAATAGTCTGATAATGGTTATATTTGCTTTTCTTCTATGAAAAATGGAATAGAAGAAAAGGAGAATTTAAAGGACAATGCCACAGGATAGATTAAAAAAAAAATCTTCTTGTCTTAATTTTTTCCAAAAGAAAATATACATTAGTTATATGAAAGAAGTCTTCATGTCAGCTTCATATGCCATCTTTGCTACAACCTTTACCTTTTGATCTATTTACATATAGACAGGTATCTCTATATATACAAACTCTCCTACCTGCAATTTTTCACATATCGCACACATTTCAAAGACTTATATTAACACACTCCAACTACAGATTTTGGTTGAGCCAGCTATTATTAAGCAGATGCCGTTGACATTTGGATTTCTGAAGGCTGATTAAAACTTTTCTGAAAACAAAAATGAAAAAGAATCATTGAATGTGACTATTGGATAGATTTCTACTGAACTCTCGGAGGTTTCCATTGGAAACACGAGATAACTGCTGCCTGTTTACATCTGTGCTTTCTTGCTCACCCAGACCCCTTTCTGTGTGTTAGTTCAGGAGGAATCTTCCAGAGGAGCTTCCATCCTGGAAGGAACAAGGGAATATTATAGTATTTCAGAATAGAAAAATATTAAAAATGCTAGAAGTTATTATTCAGAAATGCAATTAGATTTTCTTTTTTGCTTCATTTCCATCCCCATGTATGGAAGACAAAGACTTGGTCTGTTTCTTCCCTTCCTAGAGTCCCATAACAGTCAGAATGCACATCTCCTTTTGTCTCTCACCAACATTCCAGAAACAACACCGCTCCTTCAGCGAATGTTTTTGTTTGAAGGAGAGGATTTTCCATTTCCACCACTAAAGCTGCAGAATATCTCTGAAAGCAAGAAAGGAGATGATGAGACAAGGAAGCTTGTTCGGTTTCAGACCTGACCACTCATGCACAATATTACCTCGGATAAACTGTGTTTTTTAAGCACAAGCTTGAGCAAACAGTGGTATGTAAATTGCATCAGCCTACAAACAGCTCTGGGAGGCATTGTGTCTCGTGCTACAATTCAGAATAACTGCTTACTGGCTTCCTTTCACTCTTGGGGGATAATAATCAGCTGCTCACCTCTGTCTGTAGCAAAGCTACTAAACATCAGCACAGAAAGCCTAACATAAATGTACACTTGCTTGTCTGTTTCATTTAGCTGCTAAAGCTTTCATATCACTCACTCCTTATTTGATGCAGAGCATGCAAGTCCTTACTTGCTTTCTGTGTATTTGGAATCTTTATCTCTCATAATCACATAAAGATATAATTTTTATGTCCTTTCACTCATTTGAAGTTTGAGCAAAACTGCAGCCCATAATTTTCTGTTTCTTCCCCCTCCCCCCCTCTATTTGTAGAGAGGAGATAATAAAACTTATTCATACTTCTAAAACACTAAAGAAACACTGATTCTCAATTCTATGTGCAATATGAAATGTATTTACACCATATTTATGTTACAATGGTGTAAAGCATCCTCTCACATATATGAGAATCAATCTCAATATGAATATCACTCAGTGAGTTGTGCATGTGAAAGGGGTAGAACTCCATACTATGGGAAGCTAAGATACTAAGAATTTCATGTAGTTAATAGCTTGTGTCACTCTGTGCCATAAGATTGGATATATTATCCCATAATCATTATAGCCATATCTAAACCACTTTGCAATTTCACACAGAAATGTACTTACTAGATTAGTCTAATTTCTTGAAAGTACATGACCCAATAGGAGTCATATAAAAACCGGGCTGAAAGAGAAAACAGAATTAGCCTTCAATCTGAGTGGTTCTTTTGGTTTAACCTCCAAAACTTCTGGTTAACCCCTGCAGTCTGAAGTAAGTGCACCAGGGTAAGATCTCCTTGTAAGAGATGCCATTTTCATGGCTTCCCAAAATAGATCTGGAGGGTTTTCAAGTTTTGCTTTCCCTTTCAACATAACAACTATGATATTTATACTGTTTTATTCTAAAGAGCATCTTCCCCATTCTAGAGGAAATTGGAACTGTTCCACACCTGTTCCCAAGCACATCCTCACATTTTGTAAATAAATACATATGAGACACACACCATTCTCAGGTTGAATAGTTGAGTAGTTCCAGTATATACAGTCAAATTAAAATGTATTGATTGCACATCGGGATTAATGTAGACTTAAAGTTCTCTGAAATCACAAAATACCAATCCTTTACCCTGCCAACTCCATCTTCATTGATGCCATTGTAGGAAGAGATGAATATGCTCATAATCATTTCTTCAACCAGAACCAGATTTGTAATTCTGCAAGTCAACAAATGAGAATTAGTCGTAATGGATGGTGATATGCTGCTCAGTATGCTGTAAATTCTCTTAAGAAATGTTTATAATATTAAACTTTATTGATAAAAGTGTTCTTATGTGGGAATTATAGACATGCCACAGTTAGTATGTGGAATTGTGGAGGGGACAAAAGGATTTTCAGCAACCCACAACATTTTGGAAGTGTCAATTGCTACAAAACGTTGCTTCAGTCACCAAAGGGATTTTGGACAGTAATCATTTTCTCTTTTCTTCATCATCACAACAAATAGTTATTTCAATATATGAGAAAAAATGCCAAGAGCAGTAGTGTTGACTTACTCCTGTTGAGTGGGGAGTGGGCTTGGTGCACTTTGCTTGATATTGCCATCTCAGCATGATGTTGTTCTGAGGTCTCATCGCTTCTGGGCAATTCTTCCAAGCTGACAGAACTTTCTTATTTTCACCATGAGGCATTAGGAAAGAGAGGTTTCATCTGTTTGTCTTTAACCCCAATTACCCAATTTGAAATCCAGGGGTACAACTAATTACAAGTGGTGCCTGCTGGCATAAAGTTTCTTATTGCTGATGGAGTTTATATCTTTAAACAATCACAAGTGTTCCATTAACTTAAATACGTTTTGTCTTAGCCTTTATATAAATGAGGTTATGCAGTTTCCTGATGGAAAATAAGCTGAGACTGGATGTAGACCTTTCAAAAGGTTTGGTCTCTGGATTAGATATTTTATCTTGGTTTCATCACTAGCTTTGATTTCTCTTTTATCATAGTTACAGGACCAATTTATTTAAATATGGTATTTTTACAGATACTAGAACAAATGCAAGGTCCTATAATTTTTTCATAATTCACATCAGGTGAAGAATATTTCCCTTCAAATGCAGACCTTTGACTGTAATGTGTTTACTTCAACTCATTTATTGTCCACTTTCTAAACTGTGATTCAGATACTTGCTTAGTAAATATTGTCTGACATTTTACTGCATTTCCATGGAAATAGCAGCAAAAAAGCAGACCATTAAAATTTAAGAATATAGGCTCTGAGACTTATAGTTGTACATCTCATAGTGTTGAATATGATTTTTTAACAGCAGCTATTTATTATTCACCCTGCCTGCCCTTTTCTGCACACACATACTCATATCAGCAGAGATTTTGTAGTGATTTAGTTCCCTTAGGGTTGTGTCATGAGGTCCACAATAAAATATAAGACAAGAATTGAAGTTTGAGCAAAACTGCAACCCATAATTTTCTGTTTCTCCCCCTCCCCCCTCCCCCCCTCTATTTGTAGAGAGGAGATAATAAAACTTATTCATACTTCTAAAACACTAAAGAAACACTGATTCTTAATTCTATGTGCAATATGAAATGTATTTACACCATATTTATGTTATAATGCCATAATGGTGTAAAGCATCCTCTCGCATATATGAGAATCAATCTCAATATGAATATCACTCAGTGAGTTGTAAAGCATAAAGCAGTTTTTCACAACCAAAAGCTTAGGTCACCATTGATCAGTGATTGGCATCCTGCTGTATCCATTCCATTAATATGGAAATAAAGGAAATTCCCTAAAAAGGAAGCAATAGCTTTATATAAAGGGGTCTTTTTTCCCAGTACATCTCCTTATTTTGCTTAGCTTAAGAAATGCAGCAGGTCCAAAATGAGGAAAGACCAAAGCACGATATCTTTATAATGTTCTAGTAGATGGCTTGTGCAGTTATTTAATAAAATCATACGGAAGAATAGATTTTAACAATTCTACAAGTATTTGTCATTCCTGTAAAAAGTTCTAGAGATCTAAATTTATGATATGCTATGATGGCCAAGACCCTATACCTAGAAATGACTGAAAATTTTTGGTTTCACATCCTTTGTTTAATAAATATACAACATATAAAAACCCAAATGGCTGTACAGTGGTCACATTATACAACTTACTGGGTTTTTGTCTAAACCACGGAATGTACATCTTAGCCCTTGGGAAAGAATTTATCTTCCCTTTGCTTTCCCTTAAAACTCAAGAAATGAAGGTTCAATTTCAAGAAACAGCCCACTTCACTGAGCTTTATGTTAACACAAGAAATACTAAATTTATTATAACCAATGGTAGCATTTAAACATACATAGAAAGGAAAAGGAAAGTACATCAGGAAAAGATCAATATGTATTCCAGTATGTAGCAGAACAATATGTATCTGTGTCAGAAAATTGCTAAAATCATCAAAAGAGGGCACAGAAGAAAACTGTAGCAATGGAAATAGAGCATGGAAGTCAGTATTAACACGTTTGAAGCAAAAAGGATGTGAACAGTGATGCAGATCTCTTGATCTTAAACTAGTCAAATTGCTTAAAAATGCATAAATTACAGAAGTGATCTCTTAGTATTTCTTCTCCATTTTTGGAAAAAAATGAAAGAAATAAATGATAGAGGTTTTTGAAAAGATAATGATGATAAAACCTTTTTTTTTTTTGATCCTATGATAATTTGAGGGAATGCCTAGTACCAAATATTAAAATGATAGACATTTTGAAAAGAGCATTTATCTTTCACTCAGTTTTTGAAAGAGTTGGATGAAGAATTCTCTCAGGATCTGATCTTTGTTTTCACCGGTTTTTGGAACACCGAAGAAGTTCCAGAAGAGAGGTAATGTTCAATCATAATAGTTTAGAAGGGGTCTTAAGGAAATTATTTATATTATGTTGAATCAGTGCTTAGCGGTGTCCTTAATTGGGCACCTTATGAAAGTTCAATCAAGAAATAAAAGTGTTGTGGAAATTATGGCATTCCTCAAATGCACTAATAATACTCTACTTCTCCAAATACACTAATAATATCTCTACTTCTCCAAATGTAACCACATCTCTGGGGATTTCTGTTAAGAATACTGTGTTCAGAGGCTAAAGTCCTAATGGTTTTATAAATGCTTTGGGTCCTGTGATGCCAAAGGTTTCAACAAAGACCAACAGAATAATAATATGTATAGTATTATGAAATGTAATAGTAATTTATAAGATTTACCGGAATGCAAATGTAGGGAAGTAGTAAATAACAAAGATAAATATTGCATTTCTAGTGTTCTTGTCTCTAAAAAGACCTGTACCTCCAAAGTATTTAGAATCTTATGACTGCATATCATGATTGTTGGGATATTTTTTGAGTCTTTTTAAAAACCAGCATGATTTGATGACCTGATACCTTTACATTTCTACTAAAAAACAAGAGCTTTATTGCAGTAACTTTTAAAATGGGTTTATCACATCTCTGGGGAGAAGAACTCTAAACTTATTATGTCTGACATGCTTTTGGCCAAGAAGGACTTTAACTTATAGTATGAGGTTAATTATTACAGCATTTTTTTGTAGTCAAAGAAAGCACCTTTGAGGAAAAGTTTATGTGGCAGTTTTCAGTAACTTCCTTAAGTCAAGTTACCATTGTATCTGAAGAATCAGATTTACTAAAATCCAATTTTAGTAAATATTTCCTCACATCAAAGTGGATATTTAAGTTCTTAAGAAAGAAGTTCAGTGTTAAGTTCTGGGGAAAGAACTTCAACATTAAGTTATTTGAAAATAACTACTTTTAGTCTATTAATGCTGTACCCATAGTTAATCTCTGAAAGGTCATCTTTTACTTAAGAGACATATAGTACATAAACCTTGTTGATTTCAAAATATTCTTTTATTTCAAATACAAGAGTTTAACTCTTAGGCAGTGTTAGACAACCAAATATGAACCAATTTTATAATGTTTCTGAAAGCAAGTTAATGTAAAATGTAAACAGAGAAGAAAAAAATATATTGAACAAGTAAAATTGGAAAATACCTAAAGAGTTGTATTTGATGCAAGAATTCAGCCTTTACAATAACTAAGTCATTCGGGGCCAAAAAGCCCTGTTGGCAGCTGCAGGAAATTTCTTGGAGCTGCAAGTAGCTGTGGTGAGAAAGGGCTCCCTGAACAGTTGGTCTCCACCTCCTGCCCACGCCTTTTCCTTCTCCTGGTGTTGTGGCTGTCTCCAGGATTTGGATTCTGGCATGAGTTTATCCTAATGCTTGATGGAGATAAGTCACAAGGCCATTCTTTCCCCTGGGATGGAGGCCTCATAGCAAGTGACTGGATTCAATGTTGGTGTTCAGACTATGTTGATTATTCTGGGTGCTTCTGCAGGCATGGGAGCTGCTGTGAGGACGTCAGACACAATCGTGCCCTCCTCACATGAGTGTCCTCCACTGAACCAAGTAGTTTTTCTGAGGCTTTTGAATGAAATTACTTTATGATTATATTATTATAATTTTCAAACTTGTAACATTTGCAGGGTTTCTTTTATTCAGAGAAGCTAACTGTTTTGAATCTAGATAAATTACATGTGTGATTGAGCCAGACTTTCAGAATGAATTTTATACAATTGGTTGTACATCCAAAGAATTAGGGACACTGAATTAATTACACATACACATTTAAACATATATGTCAATATATATATGCAATTTGTATAGATATATATACTATGAACAAACTCCCTGCACATTTGGATATTTGCATGAACATGCATGAATTTGTGCCTTGTGTCAGATTTCTTAAACAGATTATAAACAAGATTATGGGGAGAAGAGCAGGAGCCTTTTGTGAGTGTCTCCTTTGTTTTAACTACAAGGCTGTTCATTAATTAAAAAAGGGTTGGGATACTTTGGGATATATTGAAGGGGATACTTAGAAATAGAAATCAAAGAATTCTGTTCTGCGTCCAGCTCTTTCAAAGACTTGATTGAATGACTTCAGTGAAACATTTTGGGATAAATGAAATGGTTTTATTTCACTGACTTCTTACAAACATAACATGGAATGCGTAACGGTAACTTCTAATGCCATAGGAAAAAGGAAATGAACACTGAAGGTGGATGAAAGTGTAACCCAACAACATAATCTAGTTACATAAACTTTACAAACAGTAAAAAAAATCACAATCATGATTTATTATTCCCAGTAGACAGACTCAGCGTTTTTCATCGATCTATGATTGGCCTTGTGGTGTAATCCTCTGTTTGTGTAATGAGAATAAATCCTCACTAAAAACAAATAGGAAGATCTTTATTCTGAAAGAAATGCTTGCAATAAGACAGAAACATAATATGTGAAGAGAAAAAGAAGATAGAAAGGTAATGGTTCCCTGTGTGCTCCTAAAGCCATGCAACATCTCCATGCTTTCAGTATGAAGTCACAGCTTTAATTTACAGTTGAGCTTGGAGACATTTTTATAGCTCTGCATTCAATTCTTTTATGTGGGCAGTACAAAGAGCTTATCAGAACAAGCACGTTTTTTAAACCACAAGGCACTTTAGGGTATATACTGTGTATCAGAAGTAGGATCCTGAATTTAAGATTAGAGAAATATACCCTAAATGGGATCATTAGAGGGTCAAAATGGAGATAAGATTAAAGGTACACCTGAGAACATACATGCGTTTTACATTATCCCTGTCCTATCCTTCTTATTTATTCTTGGCTTTTAAGACATGGATTTGCTTTGACTCTTGAGAAAAATAGAAAGAAGATAGGTATCTTACCTGGTTAGACAGGTGTTCACTGCAGAATAGGCAAATAACTAACTGTTTATCTTAATGTGCATTGTGTGTATTATGTTAAAAACTTAGAATTTTAAGACAGGAAGTCTAGTAAAAGGCTGTGCAAGTGCAAATTGAACTAAAACACAGGATACAGCCATACTACCAAAGAGAGGAGGGAGTACCAGGCTATTCTATGCTTTCTGTGGTGTGCCTGTGGTGCCAAACTGTAACTGTTCTTTTGTGTGTTTTTCTTCTTTTCCTAGCCATAAGCTTGAAATAAAAAGTGCAAACTGTTGCAGCATCCTAGAGTTGTGTTTTTACAGCATTAAAGAGGTTGATAAATACTTATTGCTTAGCAGTGGGGGGGGAAATAGAGAGGTTGAGTATGAGAGTAAGTAGAAGTCCTTGAAAATCAAAAACCTCCTGGGGCCACTTGTGTGCAAGATACTTTTAAGAGTGGATCTGGAAGTCAGCTACCATGAGCAAGTAATCTATGAAAAAGTTGAATTGCATTTGAGAAAGTGAATTTGGATTCTGTCCTTGTTCTTTTTTTGTACTGGATAAATATTTTGCATGCTTCCACGTCCTCATCTGAATACAAACAGTATTTCAATTGGAGCAGCAGTTTCCTCACTTTTGTAGAGGAATACATTACAAGAAAAAATATGATAAGTTCACAGTGGAGAATGGAAGTAGTGATGACAGCCTCTCACTCTATTTTGTAAGTAGTTATAAGACAGAGATAAACGTTGATATTTTATTCATCTCATTGAGTTGCAATGGCCTTGGAAGTAGTAAGAGATTGCAATAATGTACTCCCTGGAATTCAAGAACATTCAAGAACATAAGAATG
Source organism: Lanius collurio (assembly GCA_020086605.1). Lineage (NCBI taxonomy): Eukaryota > Metazoa > Chordata > Aves > Passeriformes > Laniidae > Lanius > Lanius collurio. The sequence continues at coordinate 30,832,623 of JACBWW010000003.1, forward strand.
GTCATACTGAATCAGAGCAAATTTTAAAGTAACCCATTTTCCTGTCTGTAAAAGTGCTCAGATTTTTAGGGAAAGAGTGCAAGAAACATGCAGGGACTTTGGGGAGGATTTTGACAGTCAGAGACTATCAGTGTTAATATATTTCCCATTTACAATCCAAAAGGTTTATTGTTTAATTAATTTTACAAAAGAATTGCAGTAAACGCAGGAAATATACTCTCCCTTCCTAGTATAATGCAGCTGACCCCTGATCATGAAACAGCATTTTATTCCCCACATTTCTCTTGTAGGGGATAAAGGATGGACAGATGGCAAAGGGCACAAAAGACAATATAAACTGCATCTTTCCTGGGTCCTGTGGTTCAGTTTGGTTCTTCAGTGAAAGTAGAGGCATGTCATTAAAATTCATCATTGCTATTTGTCTCCAAAATAACCCTAGAGCAGAACAGGTAGACATCAACTCTTAATGAAGGCCAGGAGTAAAAAGATATGTAAGGTTTAAATTTAATGTCAAAGCAGCCATGTTGTGGTATACTTCTGAACAAATAATCTGTCACCTTGCTGAGCATTAAGTACCAAAACATAACTTATGGGATACATTAGCTGTCCATTTTGTTTGACAAGAATAAATCTGCCAGCACCTTGGGGTGTGTATGATTTACCCCAAACTCTAGGAAGCTGTTAGAAATACTTAGTACACCGCATGATGGGATATACCCCGGTTCATACAAAAATACATCAGTCATTTTGATAAATAGTGGGTTGCAAAGGAAATGAGAGAGAAGAAACATACAGGGGACTTGCCTCCCACGGAGAAATATGGTAGGTTTTCATTGTATCAACTTTCTCCATATTACTCCCATTTGCTGAGTCACTGGATTTAAAGAGGTATCTTTTCTGACAGTGGATTTTCTGGAGCTTCTGCCAGATAATGGGTGTTTATCATTTCTTGCCATGGCATCAGATAAGGCAGGCTCACCTTGTCTTTACGCCTATTCCAGCAATGATAAAAAAAGAGATTACAGCACACCTTCCCTGGGGTCTGAAAACATCCTGTCACAGACTGATTGCTTAGCCCTGCTGAAAACAGGTGTGTCTCTTCAGGGAGATGAAGCTGGAATAAGTCTACAGTGACTGAAATCCACTGGATGTATAAGTGTGTGACAGCCTAATGTGATCACTGGTATTCACAAAGATACCTAGCATTATATTTTCTCTCCACGGTCTTCCCTTTCTGAACTCGCACAGTAAAATTAAATGAGGCAGAAGGTCTGCAGCAGGATTTTTTCCCTGGGTTTAAAGGCTTCCCTTCACATTTTGTACGAATCCATCTATTTTGGGTAGATAAAATGTGAGTAAGGAAGGAAGGCTAGTAACATTTTATTACCTTGGTTTTTCAAAAATTCTTTACACTAACTTTAAAGAATGACTTTCACAGCAGTAAGACTTTCAGACAAATACTACACTAAAGCTGAAACATACCTATTTCATAATCATAGTTTTGGTCATCATAATCTCTCACTTCCTGTAGTATTTGTGCTCAAATAAGATTTTTAAGTATTCTGATTAATTTCCTTTTTTTTTTTTTTTTCTGAATCTTGAAATTTAAGTCATGCTACTGAAATTTCAAGATCTCAACTCTACTTTTAGAGGAAAACAGTAGACAAAACTTTGAAGCAGACAAAATTTAGTAAAGTCAAATATGGAAGAGATATGTTTTCCAGCCTTATGTGTATTGGACAGGTGAGAATATTTTCTGGCAGTGCAAACTATGTGCATGCACTTTGTGTCTTTTGCAGAAAATCAGGCAAAGGGAACATCCTCAGGCATGCTTAATGACCTGCTCACAGAGGAGACAAATGGCATTCCAGTGTTCCAACTGCATGTGTTGTTAGTAATAGGAACGTCAGTAGTTCCATAATAAGTATCTCCAGATGATATCTTCCAAAAGTCTCAGTGTGGCCTGTGGTCCCAGTTGTTTTGGTAGGAAATACTGGAGATTTCTGTCAGCAACTGCATTTCCCAAGTGTGTTTTTTTCAGCCATGGAGCAAGCAATACTGTCTTCCTCTTACAGATGCTTGAGATATGTTTATTTTTTTGATCCATATTTTATGTTTAATTCACTTGTCAATTGATTGGTTGGTCTTACAGTTTTCTTTCCTGCAAGTATCTCTAATCCAATTCTGATTCATCTGACATTCATTTTGCTTAAGTTAACATCATGATTCAATAGAGGAAATTGCATAGTGCTGTGAAGTTCCAGACCTGTTAGAAATATCTTCCTTTCTCTCATAGAGCTGAGAGTGAATTTTGACAGTTCTACCATTTAGCACATTCACCATTCAATCATTTATGTCATCTTGTCTCTCATGTGTTCCTAAAAAACCCTATTGGCTTCACTGGGTAACCAATGCAACCAAGAGTTCCAGGTTCTGAGTTTTTCCAGGGCCTTTGCTCTAAGCTTGTCTTAGTTTCTTACTTGGTACTGTCTCCTTTTGTCTTCATTAGGAAAACTAACTTGCTCAAGTTTATAAATTTGATGCTGGTTTAGTTGTATCAGATCTACCACAGCAATAAAATCAGCATGTTTTGAAGACAGAAACAAGCATTGGAGTTTCTTGTACTTTCTAAAAGTTCCCCCTTTTCCCCAGAGACTGACACAGCACATCTGCTGAAATCACTGGAAATCATGTACTGAAAGGCACTGAAAAAAGAAACACTTTTTACTGTGAGTGTGACCGAGCACTGGCACAGGTCTCCCAAAGAGGAGCCCCTACCCTGGGAGGTATTCAGTAGTCTAAACATGGTCCTGGGGAGACAACTCTAGGTGGCCTGGCTTGAGCAGAGGGCTTGGACCTGGTCACCTCCAGAGGGCCCCTCCAACCTTAACCATCCCATGAACAATTTTTGCTCTACTAGCACTCAAGTAGGACCTATGCATTAACTTAAAAATTGGTCTCCTGTAAAACTGTTCAATCTCTTGATGTTTCTTGGGGCAGTTTGCACAGTTTTGGATGATAGCCAGGAGGTATTTCCACAGCATCAACCTATGCAATCCAAGTAGTCTGAAGGAAACATTATTGTATTGCAGCTCAGAAAAGCACAGCACACAGAAGTGTGATACTTTGCAACTAATTAAGGCTGTTGTGTTCTTACCTCAGTTGTATAGGAACATTACGTACATAGCATTAACATAAACTGACAAATATTTAAGGAGTTTTGCAAATCTTTGTGATTAGTACTCTGAAATCCAAAGGAGAATTCTTTTGCCATGGGAATCTCTTATACTGCATGATTTCAGATAATCTCTTCATTTTTGCCTGTGTGGTCCTGCTGAGCATCTCTGGATAATTAGGGATAATTACCTCCAGCCTTTGAACAGCCTTGGTGTCTTTTTGTGACATTCTGGTAGCCCCCCTGCTTTTCTCAACTTGTTTGTTCTGCTCCAAGCCTTTTGAGAGACAATTGACAAGTATGAGTATGTCTTGGCCTAGGAAAGGACAAAAGAGCTGCTGGAGAAGGTTTGACTGATGGGATTAATAGAGAGAACACCACTGAGATAAATGAAGAGCTCCACCGAACATCACTAGTTACCATCTTTTTGTAGTGTGTACTGAAATACCAGCAGTGGGGCTAGTGGAGAGTGGCAGGAATTGGGAAGGTAAAGGGAGACAATTACTGCATCTTTGGTTTGCAAGGACAAGGCTAGATAATTTCTTTTTGAATCACTGCAGTCCAACTGCTATGGAGAAAAAGCAGAAGTTGGAGGATTAAATGGAAATAACAAGACAAATGGAAGTAAGGCACTGAGAGGTGAATTAAGTTCTGTTAAAATCAGAGCAAAAAGTTAATATTAAACTATTTGAACACTTAATTTTATGAAAGAGTTTAAGTATATAACATACACAGAACTTTTACACTTGCATATGTATACCTTTGAGTTTTAAAATGACCCTGAAAGGTACCATCCCTACTTCTAAATACTTGTTTTAAATTCAGACCATAATTCATCCCTCTCTCTTATGAACTATGAATTACCAGTTTGTAACAAGCCAAAGCTAAGATCTTCCTATTTGATTCCAAATGAAAATATGCATTTCCATTGGAAAGGGAACACGTGAAAATTTCTCTGCATGTCTAGAAGAGTGCTGGCCACACATGTTCAGGGAAGATGAATTTTAGGTGAAAGAGGTGCTTTTTGAGCAACGACATTTTGGAATGGCATTCCAGAAGGGTTAGGGGAATCAAGCCAGTTATGCAGAAATAAAACTCCTTAAAAGGAGTTGAGAGTGGAGTTAATTTTGGTATTCTAGAATGTATCTTAGATGACCCAAAAGACATATTTTATTTCCCTATAGGTCTATAATGATCATTTCCCAGAACAAGTTTTTCAGTTGACAGTTTTCTAGTAAACTGTACATACAGTTATATAGAATTTCATTCTCCATTCTATGGGATGAGGCTACAAAATCACAGAAAATAATGTGAATTTGGAGTTTTATTTCTACAAGAGAATGGCCAGATCTTAGAATAAATGTAAAAGAGTGAGATTTAAAGCAAGATATGCCTATGTTGTCACCTGCCTCTAACTAGAGGATTCTTTTGTATTTGAGTATAACCTCTGACTTCGCATTCTTTTTAATCAAAACATATTTATATGTCTAGATGAGACAAAAAATGCCCATATAGCCCTCTACTGGAAGTTATTCATGCAAAAAAAAAAATTACTGATGTATTACTTCAGATAACATGAGGTCAAAATATTTGTCATGCTGCTATTCTGTCCTATCCCAACCCTTCCTCCTGGCCACATAACTCAGGAGGTGGAGGGATGATTTTGCTATGCTGCAAACAAAGAAGGATATTTCTGTATTTTACATGACAACATGGAATGATCCGGTATCAGAGAGTCTTCTTGTCGATGCAATGGCAACGTCAATGCAATCTTGTCATACGCAATGACAGAGTCAAAGGAGCCATGAGTCTTGCTACTCTGCTTGAAATTGGCATTTGACAGCAAGTGAATGACCTGCAGTGCAGGGACCTATTTAGACATGTCATCAGACTTCTGGGCTGGTGCTAAAATGCTTTTTTTCCCCTTGTGCAACTGTCAAATATCAGCAGTCTCTCGTTCTTCTATTTTTACATGGCTGGCATTCGAGAGATGCATTGGAAAGAAGTTTTCTGGGGGAAAAAAAGGGAAAAAATTATCCAGGCAGACATCTGAACTCCTGCCTGCTGGGGAAATAGGCTCTGTGTTTGTGGCTCAAATTAGGGGTAACAGCCAGCACATGATTTTTATTACTTGACTGCCTTGGCTTAATGCTTTGTTTTGCCTGAAGAGAGTTAGTGATTGAAGATACACTGCACTTTTGGAACCACAAAATAAACACAAGATGCATCATCCTGTGGGAACCCTTATGTTTCTCAGGATCTGGCAGGAATCAATTTGTGCCATTTGATATTTTATGCCAAAGCTCATATCAAACAATTTTAGTTCATTAAACTTGGACCTTGAACTAACTCTGCAACTTCTCCAGGTCCTTGTGAGCTCTGAACATTTATCTTCCTTAGTCATGGAAGGAGAGCTCCATCTGGTTTAATTTCTATCTTCTTTTAGAGCCTGCATTAAAACACGGGTTTAGAGGGCTTTAAAGAGTTATAAAAGAGATGTATTTTCGTAAGAGTAGAGGGTTGTTCCTTGGCCAGAAGGAGGATGACATGCCTCTACTAGGGGCTCTAAATACTGTTTTACCTTACAGGGATTTCAGTTCTTCTCATGCCTCGCAGTCTGGGTGCCCATCTCAGCCTCTCTTCCCTCACAGTCAGACTCTTCACACTGGCAATGGGTTGGGTACAGATCCTGCAGCAAATGTTCCCAGCTTTTTCTTTTTCTCTCATTTTTCTCTCTTTTCTTTTTTAAACCTGATGCCATAGTCATCAGCATCTAGGAGGGCTCTAGGGCTGTCAGCTTCATTGTTATCAAGTTGCCTCCTTATCTGTTACTTCCTTACCTTCCCTACTATGCCTTGGGAATTCAAAGCAGTGGTAAACAAGTTCATTTCTACCTGCTGTTAGTTAGTCAGTACATACTTCACTATTTCTTAAACCTGAGCATTGAGGAAGCCTGTAAAAGCACAGAGATTTACTGAATGTGTTCAAATGTGCAAGTAAATGAAATAAATAACATTACAATTATGAGAATTTAGTATTTGAAGATGTGAAGGGATATAATGGTTTGGCAAATGAAAACTTTCTTTTAGTCTAAATCCACCATGTCTGCAGCTTGATATAATTATAAAGAAGACAACTGTAATTTGCTTTTCCATTCTTTCTAGTATCTTTTGACTTTCTCATTCATATTAAGATAGAAATCTTTAAAGATCTTTAGCCATAACCACTTCTTACACTGTCTTTTTCTATATGTGGGCTGGCATTTAAATTAAACAACCAAGGGAGTCTTAAATGCCATTATATGCATGTTCATTCCAGCTGTTTGCAAGATTTTATAGGTCAAGCAGCCAAGGGGCTTGGTTTTAGTGTTTTGGGATCAGTTACAGCTTCATTGGAGGGTTGAAATTCAATCTTAAATCACTGTGCTGTAACAAGTTGGCGCTATGGGGTTTTATTACAATTGCTGGCTTCTTCCCTATCATGGCTACCCATAGCATGTAACTGCATTTTTATGGTGTCTGTTTGGCACAGATGTAGCTGTCAGCCTCGGGTATATCGCCCTGGCACTTGTTGTGCTCTCAACACTGGGACTATTTGATGCCACCTTTTATATCACTGCAGTCAGGTGACCCTGCAGAATAAATATTACCAAACTCTTCTTATCATGCTGATGAGATTCTCAATTAATTTTCTTTTGCCTTTCTGAGCCAGATCCTGCAGCCTTGATGCAGTCATGACTTCTTTTGACTTTGTGTTAGCTTTTTCAGAGACAAAACTGGAGGATTGGGCTCACTTTGGTGAAATACATAATGACATCATATCAAAATCTCTCTGTACATCACTGGTGTAGTTGCAAGGCTTTTGTAGAACACAAAATTAGGAAAACACTTTTCTGTTGAGAATTACCTTTGTTTTGTGCCCGTCTGATAATGTTAAATAGTGATAATAAATATATATATATATACATATATATACATATATATACATATATACATGTATATATATATATATATTTGTTAAAATGTGGAGAAATGAATCTTATTAGCACCTTCTAATTACATTTACAGATTTTAAAGATCTGGAATTTACCAGCTCTCCTTTTTATACTAGGGTCCAAATTGTCTGATGAGATCAACTTTCCCTTCATTTAGTGGAGTCTTTTGGTTCTGAGATGTTAGAGCAGCATATTGGCTTTCAAAAATAATTGAAATACTGTTTCCTTACCTGTCTTTTTTTCGTAAGCGTTTATCAAAGAACAACCGGTGAAGTATTGAGGAGTGAAAAATTTTTTCTCCTCAGGGAAAAAAAAATTGTTTTGTTAAAATACCGTGTCTTCAGCAATATTATGTGCTATCACTACCATCACCCTCCACTGAACTCATTCACCAAAGCAGTTGCCAGGATGGTGGAGAGACCTTTGCCTTTCGGAGTATTTTCCATATGAGTTGAACAGCTGAATAAGAATAACATTCACTGTTGAAAAGCAGCACAGGTGCTCTTAAAAAGACAGCATATTTCTTATTGAACTTGCCTTTCTTTTCTTTCTTTTTATACTTTGGCCTTCACTAATCTTGGCTATTGCTCTTTTATTGAGCTCCTTCAGCACATATCTATCTTTTGCTTTGTATTTTATTTAAACTTACTCAAGTGACAGCCGATTACTTATCTGTCTGACCATGACTGCAAAGATACTTTTGATCATCAGAGGTTTTTTCTTCTCTGACAATTACTTGTCAGAAAGCTAAGTTTCTCTTTTGCTCCATTAAACTGAACTTACTATAAATATTTGTGATTTACTCAGAATCTTTTCTGGCATTCAGTAACCTCCATGACACATGGTCTTATAAATGTGTTTAGTGAGCTGTTATAAGGGATTACCATCTTAAAATCACCCAAAAGCTAGTATTTCACCTGGACAAGTGAATGCAGATCATTAAAAATCTAATGAGAGTTTCTTCTGTGGTCAGATGATTCCTTTAACTGTCACCAAAGCTCTGAAGAAGGGATCTAAGTCAAACATTTAATTGTGACAGACTACACTCAACTTTGGTAATGAAGCCTCTATTGAAAGATGGTAAGTTACAGATAAGGAAGTTGTAATATTTAGCTGAGGAACACTAACTTGCTAAATAGCATTCTTCAGCTAAGAGTGATCATCTGACACCTCCCTTCCACTTCAGGTTTAAATACTCTCCCCTGCTTTAAAAACCTGGCATTTCTCTTGTGTTAAATCTTATCTTCCTTTCTACTGAAGCCCAGCCTGTCAGTAAAAGTCTGAAATCACGGTTTTATGCATTACCATCAGTCTTTGATGCAACTTACTTATTTACCTAATTATTTATTTTAACCTTCTCCTTTCATCACCTATTAATTTCCTGTTAGAAATCCTGGATTTTAGCGTGTGGTAAGTCAATCTTCTACTCTCCAAAGTTGAGGTTTTAACCAGAGTAGCTTGGCAGCTTTTTGGTATCTCTTCCCCTTAAATTAGAAAGTGTGTATTTTCCAAATGTGAACATTGAACATTTGCCCCAAGGTTTTACAAAAATGTTTTCTCAGTGGAACGTCTGTCAAGGAAAAAGAAATATGCACCTGAGAGCACTAAGGAATGTGAAGACAGACTTTAAGTCAAATGTGGCTGGTGTTGAGTGACCTTGATCCAAGGTCTTGTCTATTCCAGCTGAATGCTCAGGCTGCAAGGTGGTGTAGGAGGCTCCCACTCCTCTTCTGCCTTGTCACTGCCCTCTTCCTTGTGTTGGTGTCAGCTTTTCAGGAGTGCCCACCAGTCTGGGCACAAGAGAAGAAAGGGAGAAGGGAAGAAGGAAGGAGGGAGAGGAGACAAGGAGAGGTGATGGGAGGATAGGTTGTGAGGAAAAGGTGATTGCAGTGCTGAGCTTAGAAAAAGTATCCTGGAGCTTCAGAACAGAGGGCACTTAAAGCTCCAGGTGGAGTTTCTTTGGAGGAGGCTTGGGAACTGCTTCAGTTTTTAACAGCTGCATCTGCCAAACTGGACTAAACTGGAATTCAGCACAGCATGTTGGAACCAGTGGTAATGGTAAAAGGAACAACAGTCCTCAGAGAATCATCATGTCCAGGATACTCTTCCTGAAGCCACTGGTTAAATCTATGACCATAAGATGAAGCTGAGAACTGTGAAGAAAACATCTTTGTCCTTAGGAGCAGCAGTTAGTATGGATGATGAGCTGTGCCTTGGAAATTCTCCTGTGATAAGTATTAGCAGCATCAACCAACTCTGAGTCTTACATGAATAATTCATATGTTTCCAATAATTCCTGACTTGAATTTAGAAAATGAATGCTAGGAACTGTAATTTTTTGATTCATCATTTTTTGTATACTATTATAATTTTTGAAAGCTGAGTCCATTTGTAACAATGACAGCGTCCATTTGAGAAGTCATAATAATTTTTCTCTTTTTTCCCCTAGCTTGTAAAATTGTTTTTATTTCAAAAAGGATTTCAAAGATATATGGTTTTACAGCTCTCCAATTATTACATATTTACTTCTGTGATTTTTTGTTAGATATCTTGAATGCAAGTTTGTTAGATAAAAAAATTTTCTGGTTGTTAAAATTTCTAGGGATTGTCTTACATGACAGATTGAAGCAACTTTTTACTATCAAATGCAGAGTAGATTATACTATCCAGTTTTGTAAATTTGGTGATTTATAGGTTATCAAATTTGCAGCTGTATCATTAACCTTTTATTTTTACATTTAGCCATTTTATAATCTTCTGTTTATATCAAGCCACTTTTAGGTCTTTTGTTGTATGAAATGGACTGTTACATATGAAAATGCTTGATTCAGTGAATTCTCTTATGGATTTGGATCTATTTAATAATCTCAAACTAACATGTCATTTATAAAACTTTTCCATTAAGATATAAAACACTGTTTTTTGTGACATTTCTGACAGAAGAGGAAATTGAGTTTTAATATGTATCTGAAAAGTTGACTTTGTAATTCTGCTGTGGTGTCCATCATGCAGACAGCTTTTGATATATATTTTGAAGAATAACAGGACATGAGAATTTAGAGGAGGAGTTTAATCCTCTTGAAGCCTTCTCTCAAAAATGTTTTTTGATTTAGCTATTGACTAGGAACATCTTGGTGATTTCTTTCTGCAGCTCCTATGCAGCATTGCTGATTGCTGCATTTTATTTTGCTACTACTTTGCCTTCAGCTGCTTGTGAAATGCTACAGTTTCACTTTTTTTTTTTTTTTTGTTCAGGAGATTCTGATTGTGCTGCACATCTGGTTGATCCCTCTAGGTGAGGAAGCTCAGAATTTAAACAGATTAGTTCACCTAAAGGTTTTGCTGCTCTTGATACAAAAGGGCTTGATCATGGCTTGAAAGAGAAAGTTCACCCTGAGTGACTTCATTGCAGCCCCATCTTGCAGCTTAGTACCTTCTCCTTGTGCTCTGCAGGAAGTGAGAAATGGGAAATGTTTGGAAGACTTAGTGAAACAAAGAGGCAAAACCCCAAGACTTCAATAAATGAAGTGCTACAGTCCCACTAGGGCATTTTACTGCTGGTCCTGATCTCTCGAGCCATGCACTTTACATTACAAGATTGTCAGTGATGATGATGACTAAATACCAAAGCACTCCCTTGCCAGCAGTAATAAGAAATATCATGCATCCTTTTCCAAGTGTTGTTGTGATAAGAAGATGTTATTTCCCATTAACTTTTATAAGTTCTTATTAAAATATTTTACTCAACTGGACATAGGTTTCATTAAAACATACACCTGGTATTTAAGTTGCCAAAACAAACTTCCTCTTTTATTTGCAAGAAAGGTTTCCACTTCTATGTTACTCATTTAAAAATAAAAATAGTATCAAAACTAATTTATTATGGACACTCCCAAACTTTGTTGTCTTAGTTATGACAGGTAGTGGAGATGCAGCCTCTCCCAACTAGAGAACTGGTGTGACAGTAAACCCCCAGAGCACCTCAGTCACATTGACCATACCTCAGCTCCAGCCTCGAGCTAACGCTGCCCTACTAAATTGCTATCTGTCTTTTAGCAATGGGAGAAGTTGAGCCAGCTAATTTTGGAAACCTGTCCCTTCCCTTTAGGTTTCAGATTTTTAAGCTGTTTTCAGAAAAATCTGAAAATGGTGATGAAATTATAAATTCATGTGGGAATATTTCTTGTTGAGAAAAAAAAAAAATTGTTGAGAAAAACAGCCTCCTTATAATCAAATTGTTTCTGGTATAACATTTTGAAGTTCTCACATGCACGTGAAACCATCTTTCACGGAATCTAGGCTAGTTTGGTGGCCACTGATGGCTACAGGGATTTTGGATTTGGGCAAACATTGGCAGTATGGGCTCTTCATATCTGTGCAAAACCAGCTTTTGAATGTGCACAATTGCCTGCTTCCTTCCCATTATTCTGATTATTTCTGTCCAATCAATTACCTGAATCACAGCCTGTGTTAAGGATTGCTTTTTCAATTGCAGAGCTAAAAACTTTGTGGCTGCCGCTGCTTCTTGGGGACTCTGTTGGGTGAAATATTAGACATAGGAACAGCAGCACTCAGATGTTTCCTCTATTCAGTCTGTATTGCTCGTGGTATAAAGAAAACAGAATTTAGTATGTTTCCTCTGCCATGATCATGAATTATAAGGTTTTTAACTTCTGCCTACATTGCCTGCAAGGTGTTATAATTTAGAACAGAGTAGCAATTTGAGGAGGAAAGACATGCCTCCTACCTCTTTCTTTTCTTTAGATTACCCTCACCCCCTGCACCACCCCTGCTAATGTATTCTGTGGTCTTTAGGGATGAGACAAATTGCTCTGTGCTGGTGACAAGAGCAAAATAAATGAGACTTAGCTGTGCAGGAAGGTCTCTCTGCATAGCCTGATGGTGAAAACACTTCTTAGTGGGGAAGGAATGGTACTGTAAGCTTGGCATCCTGCTTCCAGGGCTCCTTCAGTGGTTTCATGCTGTCACTGTATATAAATAAAGAGCGAGCCCTGCAGGCAAGAAACACGAGCAGCTCTCCCAGTTTTGTGTAAGTGCCATAAGCAATAGACTGTAGACTCATGTTTCTGCTTGTAATCTGTTTTTGACTCATGAAATAGAAATTTTTGGTTTTTGCCTGTGACACAGCTTCAAAGAGAAGCTCTTTCCCTTGGTAATGGATAGGAAGTGGGAGGAGAGGAATGAATAACTCAGCAGGCAGCAGGAGAAGAAATTGAACTTTATTTCTCTGTGTTTGTGGTGGGTGCCTTAGCCACAGTAATCCAAGGAAAGACGAACATTTTTTTATGGGTAACTCTATGGTGAATATACACATGTGCATCTTTGGGGATATACTTGTGGCCACTGTGCTATTTTGTGGGAGCCCAGACGTGCCTGATGGATGCACTCAGAACTTGCTTGGCAGATATCAGAGAGATGCACATGAAGGCAAACTTTTTATCTGATCCACTTCAGGCATGAGCTGAACACCAAGCCTTTTAGCATGAATCTGGTGGCAAAGTGTAATGGTTGTGTTCACTTATGTTCCAATATTAAATTTTTCAGGCATTTAAGGTACTAATCTGAAAATTTATCCCAACAATCAGTTTAAGAAGGGACAGATACTAAACAGCTTCATTCATATCTGTGCTGCAGTATCCATATCTGTGCTTCAGGTTTTTGTCTTTGAGATAGCTCTAGTTGTTTCAAAGCAACATAAAATTGTGTAATGGCATCCATATCTTGCAGTGACCATTGAATTTCCTCAATACCCACTCTGGACAAGCTCCCTGCTCCCTATACCAGCACATTCTCATGTGCCTAGGGAAGAAGCCAGGCAGTGACATTGTGGATGTTAGTGACCCATTAGAGTTTTCTGTCCCATTAACCAGGGTTATTGTGACCATTGGTCTTCTCAAAGAGTTCACCCATGGCCAAGGGCCGTTTTGAGTAGGTAAGTATATAGTTTGCACACAGCTGCCCAGTTTCAGAGCCAAGGACACTTTAATGGAGAGAATCCTAAGCCAGCTGCCTTCAGTGCTGGAAGTGTGATAGGACACACTCAATTTATTGGTGCAGGTGAAGACCAAAGCTGCAGGAGGGTTTCAGTGAATGTCAGGGCAGAGGTAGCACTAAGCAAATCCTACTCTGATTTGACAGGTCCATCCTCTGCTTGCTTGGTAATGTCAGGGCTCCAGGAAGAAGACACATTGTCTCTGAAAACTGGTGGTCTGTGAATTTTTTAGCTGTTTTGATGACCCAGAAATTTCCATTTGTAATGGGAATGAAAAAGTCTCTGGCTCTGGTCATGGATGTCATAAATGCCTTCCGATGTGATACAGGACTCTCAGCATGTTGTTAGACATAAACTGTAAGTTCTGCCTGTGCCAAGAGCTTTCAAAACTCTTTACTTATCATCTTTTACATTCAATTTGGGGTGCCCTTGTACTGTACTGTGTGATTTTTCATTTATATATGCTGGGCCAGATGTTTAGCTGTAAGTCAGTGTAACTTCACTGATTTCAAAGAAGCTGCACCAAGCTGATGATTCAATTTCTGTTCATTTCATTGTTTAGATTTATCATATTTATTACCGTCAGCATAGAGAATGTAGTTTTCATGTCTGCTGTAAGGAAGGTTTTTTGTACAGAAAAAATGGATTCTGCTCTCGGTGACACCTAGCCCCATCTTACAGGTGAAGATTGAATCTGTCCATAATGTGTAAAATGAAATGGTTTATGTGAAATACCCAGATATGATAATACTTTGTTTGGCATTCATAGAACCCTGCTTGCTCCATCTGTCTCAGTTATAAATATTGTAAGTGCATATTTCAGTAGATTTTAGGGTTTGTAAAAATGTAGTAAAATAAAGTAGATGTTAATAAATTATGGCCAGCACAGAAGCTCAGTTGTTCCTCAGTGGGCTTCTATTTACCTGCTCAAGAATATCTTGCTACACCGGCAGAAATATTGGACTAAGTTAAAACTTCAACAATATATACTGCTAAGAAAGTTGATCTTCTATGTTTAGAAGAGTGGACTGTATTGTCAAAAATGAGTGGCAAATGTGTTTGCAGTAGAATTTTATATCTGGCTTTTTGTTTTTTCTTTTTTGACTAGTGTTCAGAAATGCAGAATTATGTAAGAATCACATGCTGCTGCATGGATGAAGGTTGAAGCTTCTTAGCTTCCTCCTTCTCCACACCCAACTAAATCCAGACCCAAAATGAGGACAGCGGGACAAGAGCTATTAGGCTGCCACCGTTTCTTTCTGATTTGTAGTTGCACAAAAGTAATGTAACAGCTTTTGAAGAGCACAGATGGCTCATTTGGCTGTTGGTTTTGAAGCAGTTTGCTCTGAGGTCCTCCAGTATTTTCTACTGCCTTTCACCCTCTGAGCCTACATCTGTGCCTTGGGTAGTGAGGAGCTCCCAGCAGTCTTCCTTGATTCCTGCATTAAGGAACTCCTGGCATCATAGTGGCCACGTCTGGGACGTTTCTGGGCCTGCTCTGCTCTTTCGGGCTTTTAGGAACAGACTGAGGAACTTGCAGTCGAGTCTAGTTGAGACTAAATCTAAGAAAACAGACATGGGGAATGGAGGGAGCATGATGGTATTTCAGAAGCAGTAGCAAGGTTTGCATAGCTTTGCTCACTTGCTGGTGAAGCCTGGTGCAAATAAGAAAATGTCAAGTGTTCTGTCCAACCCATAATTAAAAAGTGTTCTGTTTATGTGTTTTCTTACAGCTGGCTGCATTAGAGAGACAAATCTTTGACTTCCTGGGTTTCCAGTGGGCTCCTATCCTTGGCAATTTCCTACAAATAATAGTTGTCATTTTGGGTTTGTTTGGAACCATCCAGTTTAGGCCTCGATATATAGTCGTGGTAAGTCTCATTTATTTTATATATCTATATAAATATTTTTTTTTGCAATTGGTTTTAAAGACAAAGCAGAATTTTCTTGATTTCAAAACACCAGATGGTATTTCTGTAGGAACTGTAGAGGTCTTCATGTCTTTTTGAAAATTTAGGACTACTGAGTGGGTTTTTTGAGATTTTGGACATTATCAGGAAGAGGTTATCTGGAGAAAGTGCTGCCAAAACTATGACTATGGTACAAGTCAATTAGACTATGTGTAAATAAATAAATGAAATACAAATGTTTGTTCTTTTTGCAATGGCCAAGTTATATTTAGCTACATCTTTCTCTTAAGCAGGGAGAAGCAAGGGCTGTAGAAATTTCTTTGGTCCTGTAACTCTTGAGTTCCAAAGGAGTCTTCTTCTTACTTACATGTAATTTTGTCATGACCTGTATTTTTGGCTTTGACCCTAAATTATTGTAAATTCTCTCTAATGCATGTAACTTGAAGCTTCACAGTTTGGGGTTTTTTTCCCACATTCTCAATATAGCCAGGAAAAAAAAGAAATTTCAAAGCTGTGAAGTAAACTGCCAACAAAAAAAAATCTCTGTTCCTCCCCCATGTTCTCTCCTGAATGGATTAATATTATGTCTTTACCTGGTAATGGCTGTATTTGGAACATTGTGGTTATGTTGTCAGTAATGGATTTTAAGAGGCTAACATTATCTTTCTTTTTCCTCACAGAGGAATGAAATAAATGTCTACTGGGGAAAACTCATTAAACAAATACTTAAAAAGCTTCATCTTTTCCAGTCAAGCCTGGAATTCTGTAATTCTTTGTCATGTCTTAAAAGAAAAAGTGAACAAAGTATGCATCCAAGATTATATTCATGTTAGCTAAGCTTACAAGCAGACTATAATAATTGAAAATGGATTTATATAAAAAATAACGCTTTTGTCTATTATCTGTGGCTGAAGAACTGGGCATCTGGGTATTGATGACTCACCTTTCTGCTTCATGTGCTCCATTTTATACATAAGAAGCGAGTGTAAGCATCTGTGAAATTATGTGGGAAATTCATGTCTGAAGTGCAGCACTGCAAAATTTTTTGCCCCTCGGGTTCAGTACTCTGCTCAATGATGCAAACTCTGTTTTAATTATCAAATTAAATGCAACAGATGTTGACTGTTTCTATATCTTTTCCAATGTAATTTGGCATTTTAGGCTATATGAAAGTTGTTTTAAAGTAGAGGTAGAAAACTCATAATTAAAGAAAGAAACACCTCCTCAGCAAGATGCTTTATGCTGATTTAACTGAACTCATATTCTGATTTATCTTTAAGCATATATTTAAGAGCTCTAGCTGCAGCTGATGCCACTACTCATTAGTAGGGAAGATCAAGGCTTTAGAGCCCAGCTGGTCAGAGCATGGTGCTAATAATGCTGTAAGTCGCAGGTTCGATCCCTGTACATGCCATTCACTGAGGAGCTGGACTCAATGATCCTTGTATGTCCCTTCCAACTCAGAATATTCTGTGATTATCCCCTTCTTCATCCCATCACTGCCTCTCTGAGCATGTCCTTACTAACGCAGGGTTTACAGTGAAGTGGGAATAGTTTGAGCCAAATGCTGAAGTTTGAAGGGTGCCTGTAACACAAGGTGTCTGTAACTAACCTCACAACTCAACACCAGCAGAAGAGGGTGTCTGTCATGTCTTCCTGTTCCCACTGTTCCCTACTGAACACTTCCCCAGATCCTCACCCCCGCTTCTGGGAGGAGTTAACTGGACCTGTCAGTAAGTTCCATTTCTAAGCTGTCAGAAAAACAGCCTGACAAAAAGTGGAGAGTTTTTATTTTAAACTTGTGACCTGAATCCAATCTGTGAGGTTCCCAGTGGTTGCCAGGGCTGGCATAAGGCAGGGACTGGGACTGCATGTTTTTGAGCAGCAGTGTGGAGGTGGAGGGGAAAGGAGGAGTTGCAAGACTTGTTGCTAGCTCCAAACTTGTCAGCCTTGTCCTCAGGTTGAATTCAGTGGATACATCAAGGCAGCATAAGCAATACTGCCTTTGCTCAGCTGCTGCCTTCAGTCCCTGTGCTGTTCCTCTGTTTGCACCAGCATGGGCACCAGTTCAGCCACTTGGTAAACTGGCAGACCAGAACAGGTCAGGTGAAGAGCAATTACTTGCTTTACTGGTGTTAATTAAGTGTAGGTCAGCTCTTTTACATGTTTTGCTTGTTCCAGCAGAAGGGAAGAGATGGGAGAGGAGAAATGGGAAGAACTCACCAGAGGAAGGAAAGAAGTGCGTGGAGTCTTTCTACAGCAGTGTGGGGTTACAGCAGCTTAAAGTTCTTGTTGAGCTATAGCCTGAGGATCTTCCAGGCTACCCCAGCACATGCTCCTCAGAAGCCGTGCTACCCAGGGCTGTCCCAAGCACAGCTTAGCTTTGTCCATGTCCCCAGACGCCCCAGGAGTCTGGTACTGACAGCAAACACCCCCACCAATGCCAGCTGCATACTGGCTGTATTCACTAAGGCAGAAGGGACAGTCCACCTGTGACAGCAGTAAACTTTTAATGCTAACTTTAAATATAAAGTCTGTTTAATGCAAATCTTCCGTAGAGTCCTGAATTTCAGTATTAAATACAATGCAGAGAGATTCTTACCCAGGCTCTGAGTAGTGAATTAGGCTTCAAATTGATTGAGAAGCTTCACGGCCTTCCATGTCCATAGCTGCACTTTCAGCCCCATCTAAGCCCCTGGATTTGTTAGTGGTTGGTTTCCCAACAATTTGGTACTGTGTCTGTGGCTGAAGAAATATTTTGGTCATGATTTTATGTACTCTGATTGATGAAATTTCTGATTTAGATTAAGCTTAACCCAGTTTAACTGGAAAAGTAACTAACTGCTTCAAGAAAATTATGTGATATCCATTGTCTTTTCCATAAGACTTCTCAGGAAATCAGCTTTACTAGTGCAGATGATCCCATCACAGTATAAAAAAAATTGAAGTAAAGAGAGAATTATATCAGGTACAATGGTTTACTTCTGTAAACTGTCTCCACAAAATTAATGTGGCACATGTGAGCACAAATTATCCTCATGATAATCTGTCATACTCTGGTGGTGATCTTGACTTCATCTGACCAGCTCTAGAGTCATTGTTTAACCTCAAGAGAATGTTTTTAATCTGTCTTCTGTGCAATGAAGTCTGTGCCTGAAGGTTTCCTTGACGAGTGAAGTTACACAAAAGCTTTCACTTTGTCATCCTATGCTGCGTATGTCATGTTCTGTCTCCTCAAATTTTAACATACCTAAGGAATGGGAAAGTGAGTGAATAAATGTAATACTTGTAGGGCCATAACTTGAAGCACATCTATACTGCAGTCAAATATGAAACTGCTTCTGCAGGCACAATTGAGCAGGCTTTTGTTGCAGGTATGTAGAGCCAAGGAGTTTGGTGAGGGTTGTGATAGAAAATGACAAACACAATAGCAGTTGCATGCTTCTGACTTTTCCATTGCATTTGAACCCAGGTTGGCCAGTTTATCACAAGGACCACATAAGCTGCAGCATAAGCATAGCTGTTGTAGATTAGAAGTCTGAATAAAGAAATTAGTTTGAGTGATATAAAATTTGCCATGAGAGCTTTCTATCAAAAAAATGCTGCACTATCTAAGAGCTGCCATGCAGTGGCTGATACATGAGGCATCTCTGTGGAATAGAATTGTCATTCCAAGTAGTTAAAGATAGTGGTTCATGTTCACTGTCTACAGTCCTTCAGATACAGGACTATACAGATGGTGATTCTGAAATAAATCTGGAATTTCCCTTGCTCATACCTAAAATTCAAAGTTCTTAGAGCTAGCTTAGGAAACAGAGAGAGTGACAGCATTGACTCCAAGTGTCCTAATTAGTTTAAATCCAGTAATTATTTCTAATAGGTTTTGTATTAATTAGTTATTTAGATAAATGTTGTGAACAATCTGTCCTGTCACTGAGCAGATGTGCTATTTTCAGTATTTGAATATTTTGTGACTGAATTAAATCAGTGCAAAGTTCCCAGGGGACATAAAAGTACAGAGCTGATTCCTAATTTTCTCATATTAGCTCATTTGAAACTTACCCAAACATTTCCAAAGAAGAAAGAAACAGCTGAGTTTCAGTTCTAACCATGTTGTTACACTCTTGTCATGGAGTTCCAGAGCTCTACTGTGATCCATTTCCTTGTTCATGCTTTTCCTTTCGTAATAGATCTTGCTATCACCAGCAAGATTTTCGAGCTGTTAAAATTGATTAATGATGATAACAGCATACTTGTTAAAGTTGGGGATTTTCCCCCTCTCCTACTTCTGATATGGGACTTGAAAAGGCTTCTGAGTGATGAGTCGTATAGTTAAAACTGCACAGGCCAGGCCCAAAACTGAAAAAAAATGTATTAATGAATAGTGAGGGATGAAAATAATACACTTAAATAGGGAGAATCTATGGTGGAAACCTCTGCTTTACTTGCCTTAATGAATTCATTAAATAATACATGTATAGGCACTGGATATAGTTGAAAAGCCAGGAAAGAGTTTCTTTAAAAACACCCCAAACAAATAAAAAAACAGAACAGCAGAAGAAAGGCTATATAGGATACTTTATACAGCATTCAAGCAAATGTTATACAGACAGTGAAAACACATGTGAAATATTTAGGCTTCCAAAATTATTTGTTGAATATCCTTCCTGGTAAGTGTTGTGCTGTTACTTCTCCATTCTGTTGATTTATGTCACTTCCCTTGCCATCCTTCATAAATATGGCTAATAAGGTTCTGCAAGTACTGATGCCAGGTATTACAGGGGGATGATTTGATGACTCAGTAGTTGCTTCTTTCACTTGAAGTATCCCCAAGCCAACATTCATTCCCTCTAATGCCATGACACTGTCAGAGTAGTTGCTGCACTTCAGATTTAAATATACTCTTGCACTAGTTTATTCATTAAAGCTAAACTTATCCCACAATCCCAGTAATATTCAAATGTAGAAAATTTCCTTTTTTCTTTTACCTTAGCCAGTTGTTTTTGTGACATTTTGTCCATCCAATACAAGTGTTTTAACTCTAGAAATGTTTGTATTTCACTGATACATGAAATATATCTCTGCATTGGTTTCAATATGACTGTAGAGTCAAAAGAGTTACAGAAATCTCACTGTTGTAGAGAGGCTGGCATTATGAAAGGGGATCTGAAAGGAGCCTACTAGGCTAGACAGTAACTTATTAGACATTTAACCTGTAAGGTTTAGTGAATACTCCCTCCACGTTATTTATAAGACTTCTAATACTTCCTCACACCACATAGTATATAATCTTTAGTACAAAAGACCAAAAGCAAACAAAGATTTAGTACACCATGGGGAGAAATAAGCACAGATTATGACCTGATCCTAGGTCCTTCCACTGGAAAGGATCTCTTACAAAAATGTCCAGGTGATTTGAAATGGTGCATCTTATGGGGTATAAAATAAAAATACCAACTCTTCTTACTGATTCAACCTGTGTGGAAAATTTCTTCTTCATGCCAGATATGGTGATGGTTGTGACAGTGAGTATGAGGCTGGCTGATCTGGGGTGGACAGAATGAGACTGGCCAAAAACCTTGGCAGGAATCACTGGATGTGGGGAAGTAAGAGTGAGCAGACACGGGAGGATGGACAGGATAACGTTCAGGACAGGGAGTAGGGAAGGTTGAATGATAGGTCAGATCATGAAACTGGTTAGGTGCCTTAGGGAAATGAGGGTCAGTGTGGACCTGAGAGAAAATTGGCATTGCTGATGTGTCCCTTCACACAGAGGATGGCAATTTGAGCTGTTGCTCTGCTAGCAAAAAGAAGAAGTCTGCATCATGGATCTAAAAGTTACACCTTTCTTAGTGACTCAAGCAGATGTTAGTGTGATGCCATATAATGGAAGATTGCTTGGTGGGGTTTTTTAACCTAGAAGGTATATACATATAAGTTTACACAATGCATATAATGTCAGAAAGTATTACAAAATTTTCAGAAAGAACCACTCAAAAATTTAGAAAAGTTGCTATTAAAGCTTTTCTGTGCAGTCTTACTGTGATCCTTTTACATATTTGCAGATCCAAACTAGACAGACACCTACTAGTCCTTATATTTTTGCCTCAGTTTCAGTAGAAAGGATAGAAATTTAGGGGTTTTCTGGTGATCAAAGATGTAGAATAGAAACTTGAGTTTCAGAAAGCAGAAGACAATGGGATAACTGAGGCATATGCTGTCAAGAAAAAAAGAATTGCTTTTTCTGTGAAGGCTGTGCTGGGTAGCTGAGTCTCTGCTCTCAACCACTGAGACCTCTTTTGACACAAAGCAAGTCCCTTTAACCAAACGTGCTTTGTTTTCCCTGTGTTCTGCGTTGTTGTCTTGAGACTTTGTGGTTTGATTTGCACAAGTGCTGCATGCTCAGCCACAGGGAGGAGAACACTGAGTTATAAACTGAGTGTATAACCCCAAGCATTCTGAAAAATGAACTCTTAAGGACCTCAAGTTGGATGCTTATAATGTATGAATACTTCTGAATGTAATCTCTGCATGTATCAGAACATCATTTGCATTCTGAGAGCTGTATCATTCCCTTATAACATAAAATAAATTAGTTAACGTTTGTGCAGCTTTCACACATTACAGCGGTGAGCATCTTAGTAAACCTCATGAGGAAATTAATATTCTTTCCTCAGAGCAGGGTCTGAGTGCCAAGGAGAAAAGAAGTATTGTGCTAGCTGTTCAGGAAATGTGTTAGGGGAGGTAAGATCTTTTAAAATAAAAATATATCTGTGATGATTTAATTAATGTTTGCACTGTATTGCACAACCATTAAATAAAAGATTTAGCTGGCATACATAGCCCAAATTCTGACATTTCCTAATTTTGCTTTCTTGCCTTTGCTATCTTACAACCTTCCCTTAAGTACATATGAAACTATGGAAGAAAAAAATTTGCTCCTTGCATATCCAAGTAGACAATAACTTCCCTACTTAAAAAAAATTAGGTAGTACTAATTACTGAATATTATGTTTACAAAGCAAGTGGATCTCAAATTTACATTTCTGCAGCTCAGTGGGAGTGTAGGAAGAGCCTCTCCATACCCAGCAGTTGGGTTTCAAGGTGTACACCTGCTTTGCACTCCTCTTCCAGTAATCCTCATGGTGGATCAGGAGCCGAACCAGTCCTAACTGTGTAAAACAGCAAAGCCTGGCCTGGGAAAGCCAGTTCAGACAGTTTTTGCCTGCACAGTACAGAGTTGTCTTTGGTGCCCATGGGACAAAATTAGGCCATTAACAGATTTGGCTTGGCCTCGTAGATGGAATAGAATTCCTTTTGTTGTGGTAACAGATTTAGTTCACGGAGAGATAAAAAAATCCTTTCTTAAAAAGGAGAATTCTCCCAAATAGACTCAGTTCTACTTTTTACATGAAACTGGGATTGTATGAGTTGTTCATTATTTTTGAACACTCTGCACATAATGTTCTGAATATAAATGTTAGAAAATCAGTAGTTGATGATGAGCTGCTACAAAGTCAAGAAATGTAGTAAAATGTGATATACTCTAAGTTAGTCATATGAGTAGTACAGACCTCATATTGCTCACAGGCCACAACAGTTTTGTCTATTTTATAATAACCCAGCCTTCAATTGCCACACTGCCCTTCTCTGTAAGACAGAGGAAATGGCCTAGGAGTGTTATTCTTGTTTGTTTATCAGTGACCTACTTCTTGGGCCATAGCAATTGCCTAACTGCCTTCGTACCTCAGAAGAAATTATATTAAATCAGTTGACCTTTCTGGTGAACAGAAATGGCCCTGTGCAGGGGGAGTAATCAAGGAGGGGAAAAATTCAATTTTCTTAACCTGAACCTTTCATTATATGTGACAGGGAGAGGAACAAAGAGGGGAACATAACCCAAAAATGCCCAAGAAAAGCAAACTGATGGCACTTGTGAAATGCATTGTAGATTAGTATGTGGAGCTTTAATGATTATATTGAAGCAGAACAATAGATACTAACCCTCACCTGACCACAGCTAACTAAACTTGCAAAAGCTCTTAGCAGCAGTTCTCCATGGTGAAGGTAAAGTGGCAGTGCTGCTGCTCATTGCATTTGTTGTGGTGGATGAAGCTCCAGCATGGCTGCCTGGACACTTGGCCCATCAGGATGAAATGCTCCTGAGGAGGAGTGCCTGGAGAGGTCACTGGGAATAGAGTACAGCTCTGTGTCAGTAAACAGTGCATCTCTAAAAAATTGGTGCCAGTCTGTTGTGCTGACTGTTAAAATGCAAAAGATTATTTAAAGTAGATGAATTAATGTTCCATTCAAGCTGTGGGTGGTGTATGAGTTCAGTACAATGCTGGAGAGCCCAGAACAGGTATGGATACATTCAACAGTTAAGCAAGTTTTGTAGGACCAGGTTCATGGCAAAAGACTTGGAGAAATAGTGAGCTAATTTTAATGTGATTAAACTATGTTTTACTGTGGAAGACTCTCAAGAGATCAGATTTACACTTTACCTATTTGTTTAAAAAAGAAAAAAAATCTGGATTACCACATCAATAGATCTTCTGTTTTGTTTGGTGGTGGGGTTTTTTTCTTGCACCTTTCCTCATAATATTTAAATGTTATTTCAATAATATTTACTTATTTAAGGTATTGTGCTTATCTGACATTTCCTTTAACAGAGCTAAGCTATGATTTAAAATGACTCAGAGTTGTCCCCAAACCAGTGTTTAAGTTAGCATTTTGGACTTAATTGATATCAGTAGGATAGTGTAAAACTGTAAAGAATAAATCTATTTTATTGGTATTTATTTAGTACAGCAATGAATATTGGATTTGTAATTTCTGGTGGATCTTAGGGGACTTATGCAGGGGGAGCTCCTTTTCTCAACTCTCTATGCTTGGCTGTTCCCAGAAGACCAATGTTTATTTATATCAGTTTTTTATTATTGATCTGCTCAATATGAAGCCGTTTCATCTTCACGTTTTATTTTTCTCTCTTTTTTGCTCGCATCCGGCTTTGTGCTTAGTACACGGTGTGGACTGCCCTGTGGGTCACCTGGAATGTTTTCATTATCTGCTTCTATTTGGAAGTAGGTGGCCTTTCTAAGGTAGGTCACTTATCCTTCTTCATGTTTATGGGAGGGTGTTTTAACAGCAGGACTCTCAGGTTTTAGAAGACGGGAACTACAGAGGAAAAATGTGGTTGTTTGAACATACAGTTTGATCTTCGGAGTTTCCCTCCAATAAGAACTGTAATATTTGAACTTCTCTCCGCTAGCAAATAGCCACGGGTTTGAAGTACATAAATGCAATGAATCTGAATTACAGTTGCCTTCTGAAGTACCATCTCCAGGTGAGGGGTGGGAAGGTATTCTGTTGTAAATTTGACGTCCTTTTTGATTGTTGAAAAGCAGGCCGTGTCATTTTGGTTGAATTTAAAAGTGTGTCTAAAAAGTGTGAATTTTCAAGACTGCTTTGAAAGCAGATAAAGAAAATTACTAAGAAGGTTAATGTAGTAACTTGTTGAGCAAATTGGTCTCACAGTGAGAATGCTAATTCTTTATAAAAAAGAACAACTGGCAACATCCTTCTGTTACATCTGAATAAAACTTTCCTTTACATGACACTCAGTGCTCTAGATCACCAATTCTTTATTCAATCCTCTGATTAGAGCAGAAATGTTTGCTGGAATTATCGAGAGAATTGTGCTCGTTCAAGGTAGCACTTTTGCTAATAAAGGTTATGTTTAGCATTGTATCTGCTGGGAGTTTCCTACACCACCTGCTTATTTTTATCCTCCAGCTGGACATAGATGATACAGATCTTTGTTTACCACAATCATACTTAAACCAGGCACAGTATGCCCATGGCACATGCTGATCCCAGCATTATTAATAGAATAAATGTCACTGTTTCTGGTTGTATATCTAGTGATATGAACTGCATCACTGTTAATTCTTGCAATACTTTTAGGGAATGCAGTCCTTTGCAATGTGCACTGGGAAGACCCTGCTTGAGCAGGGAGGTTGGACCAGATGACCCTCTGTGGACCCTTCCAACCTGACCAATTCTGTGATTCTGTGAATTGTGTACTCCCCTCAGTTCAGAGTGGAACATTTATGAGCTATATAATTGATAGCATTAGAGGTCCTATCTTTTGGCTGACAACAAACAGAAAAGTGGTGAAAAGAATTTAATAAGAAATAAAATTTAATTTACTTGGTAGAAATTCCATTAAAATTAAAGCTTTCAGTGATTGGTTCCTTTGGTGATAAAATTTCATAATGAAAAGCTGCAACAGTTTATTTTTCCTTCAAATATTATGTAGCTCATGAGAAGTCACAGGCTTGATGAGGAAATTAGTGCACTTCATAGAGGATCAAAATAAATGATCCTAATGGTATGTTCTGACTTAAAAATGTATTAGATGAACAGAAGAGCAACACATAGAAATTATAACGGCCAAATAGTTGCTCATTCTCATGATACATAGAGGTTGTGTTCTTTCATTTAGTTGGGTCATGTCTATTTTTGTAGTGACTATTATATTTTATGTGTAACTAATATATTTATCTAAAAGCCTAGTAAGTGAAGCAAAGCTTTTAGTCTGACCCTTGAATTTGTTTGCAAGGGATTCTGATCATATCCTCACTTAAGAGGTTTATAAATCAGCAGTTATGAAGTCCTTTATTTTTCAGTTTCATTTCTGTGTTTCACTTTTTGCTCTTCTTACTTCACATATATGACAAACCACAATGCAGAGAAATAGTAGCAAAAATACTACTTGACAGTTTACAAAACTCCCTTTGATTAGTGTATACTTCAGCTAATCTCAGCATTTTTGTGGAATTTTCATCTTGTGGTTTATAATTATATTTGAAAAGTAGTTTCTCAGCAAAGTGATAGGCACAACATTATTTCCATGAAAGTTAACTGCTTTTTTATAAATTATGCCAAATGGATGAGTATTGAGGCCAACTTAGCAATGATAGAATTAAGAAACTTTTTCAGTACATCATAGCATTTTGGGTCCATTTATTGATCTTTCTGAAAATTATGCTAGATATGATGAGGCCATCAAGAGACTAAGTTATTTTTGCCTCATATGCATAAAATCCTGTGTATTTACACTTTGATTAGTAAGTCACACCAGCTTTAATTGGGACCCATATTTTATCCAAGCTGCTAGTTATAAAAAGTCATCATTTCTTCCATTAATATGTTCCCATGTTGTCAGGCATGATAGAAAATTCTCTTCTCAGAGTACATTATTGCAATTGGGAAATCAAACACCATGATAAGCTTTCCAAGTGTGGCTGTTTATTCAGCAGTGAAGTCTTGGCAGGTAATAGTCCTTTTTTTTATCCCTTCCTATTCTTCTGTTTTCTGTTAAAAAAGAAGCTGTGTTTCTGAGTGAATACAGATTGATGACAATTTTAAACTTCTGTTGACATACTATCAGGGAAAATTGTAATGCTGTCTGGCAAGTGACTGATTTCTGTTGGTTTGTTTGTTTTTAAGCGCTATCATGTTTGCATTTGCTCTGACCAGAATGAGTTAGCTCTTGGTTAAAGTCCTGTGAGTTTATTAGGTCTTCAACCATGAATGCTTCCAAAAATACAGATTAGTACAATAATAAATGGTAATTTTAATTCAATATCTGCTCATGGAGTATGCATACAATACAGACAGACTTGTCAAATGTCATAATAGAAACCCACCACTGCTGAAATTTTGCTCCGATCTTATTCCTGAAGTGGGGAGAAAGATCTCCCTTAAATATCCACCGCTTGAATTCTGCCAGGAAGTTCCACTGCAGTTAATGAAAAA
Organism: Lanius collurio; assembly: GCA_020086605.1. Lineage (NCBI taxonomy): Eukaryota > Metazoa > Chordata > Aves > Passeriformes > Laniidae > Lanius > Lanius collurio. The sequence continues at coordinate 30,859,538 of JACBWW010000003.1, forward strand.
TATGAATAAGAAGGGCAGAGGTAATTTAGGCCTGTTTACTGTGAAAGTTTGAAATATTTTTCCTTCAATTACCTTCAATTATAATTTCCTTGATAAAGTAATTTTTTTTTTTAAGGAATGATTTGATATTTAGTTTAAAGTTTATGTATTTAGTACATTGAGAACTTTAAACTTTTCTTGATAAGGAATGATGAAACCAGCACTCCCAGTGTCAAATATGATGTATGTGACTTAATCCTTTCCATTCTTTCAGAAAAGAATGACGTCTCTTCACCAGAGTCACTTGAAAAGTGTATTTTTAGTTGAAAACACATTTCTTATTTTCAAGCAATTAAAAAAAAAAAGGCTATTTTATGCATATCTACGTACCTAAATTCCCACCAAAGTCTGATTTTGATAAACTGGAGGGCCAAACTGGTCAATCTGAGAGGAGGAAGCTGGTGGAGAGGGATAAGCTGGGAACTGAAATACTATATATGTGGCTGTAGGAATGTATGGCATGAAGGATTTCATTTGGGTCTCAATCCTGGCTCCAGTTGATATCATGTTGTTTTATTACATAATGAGAGAAAAGGCTTAATGGAAGAGCTATCTGTGGAAGCACCCTCCAATAGCTACACTATGGAGTTTAAGGCAATCTCCTGAGAAAAGGATTATAGAGATTCAAGTCATCTCGGGTGCGAAAGGGAAATAAACACAGCTCTCCCACAGCTGGCTGTTGTCAGTGGAAATCTAATGAGCAACCGTTTCCTCTTTAACTGCCTTAGAAACAACATATAGGTCAAGATCCTTTTTCACTTATGTTACAGATGCACAAATAAAAATTTAATGTTTTTTAGGGGGCTAAAGAAATTGTATTTGATGAGAAATAAAAGAAATATATCTATATATACCTTTTTTTTTTGCATTAACTTTTTTTTTCTAATTTTAGCAGTGATGAAGCTGCCCATATAAAAGAAATTAAATTTGCCTGTCTTTTTTAGTTTACTACTTTTCTGACATTAAAAACATAATTTTCAGTGTTAACCATTCCATATGAGAGAAGAAAAGCTGTTATTATGACATGACCTTTTAATTCTCCATTGCAGGATGCCAGATTGCTACGTCCATACATGAACTCATTAGTTGTTTTGATCTCATTCTGCATTTTGAAATGAAAATAGGTTCTAGTGGTCACATTCCAGAATATAGGCAATTTAAAGCATGTAGACATAAACACAAACTGTTTTTTTAAGTTTTGTATGTGCTTAAATATGGGCCACATAATTTCTTATGTGCATAAGCCAGCCCTCCATCTGCAGCAATACGTGGTGTTATGTATTCCTGGGCAAAGGAGACTTCATCATTTAGAGTATACAGTTAATAATTCTGTTGTTTACATCCCTCCAGTATTTCAGATTCAGTATGAAAATAGTTGTGTTCATTTGTATTTATCATTTGCTATTCCAACCTTTTTTTGTTCTATAGACCATTTTTCTACTTCTTGTGTTTAATTGTGAGTTACTGGTATTTTGTTAAAAGCACCTGTGTTAAAACCTTTATTTGGTAAATGTATGGCAGCACTGTGGTACTGTGTACACCTTTCCTGTTTCATATACATTACCTAAGCAACTGGGCAACATTGATGAGCTGCTCTCTTTTTCTTGGCTATTTCTGCTTGTTCTGCATGACTTTTCCATTCCATGCTTCTTTGGCCTGAACTGTGCCTCATTCTGGTTTTAAGTTTTGCTCTCAAAATTGACCTCTGTGTCAATTGGCGCTTTTAATTTTTTTGGCCAAGGATTTGCCTGACACACTCATATATTCAGTAGGAAACAGATTTCTAAAACAGCTTATGTTTGTTATCTGGTCCTTGGTTTTGCATATTGAGTGAGTGTGAGCTCTCTAATGTGCCTGTGACACCAATTTCATTAGCCTTGCCCCTGAAGCCGAAGGACATCTTGCTTATGTCATTTAATAAAACAATATTTTTTCATGTTTTTTTTCCCTAGTAACATTTACTTTGGTCAATGGATGTTCAAAGTTTGTAGGGCTCCCATCCAACTTTATTAAGCTGGAGACAGAACTATAGGCTAAATTATTATATGTATCTGTAGTTGGAGGATAGAATTATCTGATAGAATTAATGATTTCTTCCATCTGAGGACAAAACGGAGTAATAATTTACTTACTAAAGTGCTGAGAGTCAAGAAACATAGGACTCTTTTCCAAACAAAATGTTGTATATCAGAATGAGGGTTAATTATGTGGACTTTATACTGACTACTTGTGAAATCCAATTTATTCCATCTGGTGCATGTCAGTCAGTCCTTAATTGTTGTGCAATTACAGCTAATCATCTCAAATGGAGTAAGTTAAGCTCAGAACAATGCTAATTTTTATTAGAAATGTTATGATATATGCTCGAGCTTATGTCTTTTTTTAATGTGAAATGAGAGCATTGGTTGAATTTAGATTAACAATATGAAAGAAAAAGTGATTCTCATTCCAACTTGTGCTGATGTAAGTGAGAAAACAGAGACTATTGTTTAGATTTAATTAGCATCATAATTAGCTCTGTAGAATTGCCCACTCCAAAAAGCTCAGGGACAAAATTGGTAGCATCAATAAAACTTATATGGAAAATCAATAGATGGAGGATAAAGGACTTCCTAAGAGCAGAGGATAGGTCATTGTTTGTCTACTCACATGCAAGTGACTTTTATGTGGAGAAGGATTTTTTTCATATCCACTGGGAAGAAAAGCAAGAAATAATTTGCTCAGCATGTGGCAAAGAAGATTTGGTTGGAGGTCAGGAGAAGCTTTTTAATAGTAAGGACACTGAAGAGGATCTAAAGCTGTTAAGAAGCCTTACTAAGGGTAAACTCTTCTACTCCCCTGTTATGGACCTATAGAAACAAGCCTCTGTCAAGATAAAAACCCAAGTGAGTGTCATGGATGGTTTGAAGTAAGTAAGAATGGTTAAATTTAAAAAAATGAATACAAGTTGAAGACTCAAAACCTCATATTAGTTGAAGTTTCTTAAATATTTCATCATGACTTGTTCCAGCTGGGGAGCTTGAGGTGTTTCTGGCTTTTCTCCCCAGAATGTCTATAGGGGCACAGAAAACAGGAGGTCCTACTGAAGTCTCCTGGGAGGCCAACAGCAGGTTTTGGGTGTGTGCAGGTGGGGTTTTGATGTTCAGCTGTGTGACAGCAAGAGGGAGGCAACGCTGTCATGGCTGCTCGCTCTTGGTGGAGATGAGACTTCTGTTACAAACAAAACTTGTGTGCTGTCTGTTCTGCTGATGGCTTTTCTCTTGAACACAAATCATTGCCTTCACTGTGAGCAAAGCAAGAGTGATAATAGTGTATTTCTTTGCTGCTGTACATGGTGTATACATTCATGTCAGCTCAGCTGAGAATTTCTTCCCACGCACCTCTTATTCATCATCACTTCCTTTTGATCACCATCCCTCTTGGGAGACTACACACCCCTTAATTTCTAATTCTCCTCATTGCTGGATGTTCATTTGCTCCAGCTGAATCCATCAGCTGCTACCAGCTGAGATGTGCACAATGACAAATTATGCTGAAGCACTGGATGTAGCTGTAGGCATTCCGCAATTTCTAGACATTACAAATTACTAATTTTATAGCAGTAGTTAAATATAATATCTTCCAGGTGTATGCACTAGTAAAATTCAATTTGCAGAAATTAAATCTGATGAAAAGGTTGGGTTTGTTTCTTTGAGGTATGGACCCTCTCACCTTCTCCTCCTTCCTCTATATTATTATTCCCGAAGGGTTAAAAAAACTTTTGGTTTTTAAGTAATGTTTCAAAATCTTTTCTGACATCAGAAAAGGAGGAATGTTCATTAAATAGTACTTTAGTAAATAGAGTTAAGCTAATACAAAAGCAAAGGAAAAACGGACCAAATATAACTTTTAATGATTGCATTTTATAATCCATTTAACTCCTCTGGTGTTCCCTCTTTCTTTGAACCATCTCTCAGAAGAGTTTTTGGTTTAAAAAAAAAGCTTGTAGAACCGGTTGCCTCCTTCTAGTTTTTCTTGTGCCCTTTCCTACAGTAGATGTTGTACCGAAATGTGATTGCTAGAATATGAACTTCTGATATGACCTTCCCTATTCAAGTTGCTCCTCCCATCCTGCTGCTCTCTCACTATAAAAAGAAGTAATCTGCTGGTTCAATTGTATTTAATACTTTTCCATAATGTTCTGCACAAACAGCAACCTTTTGAGTTTTTAATTACTTTGGCAATAAACCTGGAAACCAATTTGCCATGAAGCTATGCAGTGTAGTATTGAACAGAAACAACATTTCAGCACTTCAAAATAATTGCTCTGGCCTTGGCTGGTGTTAGGTACTGTTAATCATAGATTAACATGTTGTTGGGGTGCCTTTCAATGGTATTTGCAAACAATATTTTTTGATGTTGTGTTCCGCTGATATCAGTACCTACAGGAGCAGAAACTGTGTGTGGTAGTTTCTGTGTGGAATACAATGACTGTTTCCATGAAAAGTTAGAGAGAATTAGCTATGAACTGTGAATTCATAATGATGAAGCAATGGAAAACAGCATTTTCTTTTTGTTTGCAATTTGAATTTCTCAGACAAAAAAGGTGACTCACAAAAGATAACTTACTATGTGCTCTCTTAAAAAAAAAAATAGAAAAAGGAAAGAAGAAAATTGAAGAGCAGAAATATGTGAGCCTATTGTAGCTGAGGAGACTTTGTGGTTGTTTAGCTGAAGAGACTTTGATGTTTCAGATTTCATTTTCCAAAACTAATTTGTTATTCAGTCTGTTTTACTCTACTATGTGAAGGTGTCTCATTGTGTAAAGTCTAATGAAAAATATGCTTACTCTTGAAAGGAAAATTAACATGCAGTAGCTTTGTGTCACTATTTGAGCATAAGGTCATCCAGGAAAAAAAAAAGAGACATAAATAAATGCCACTGAAACTTCAAAATGTGTCATTCTGATGATAATTAGTTTGTTTAGGTGATACAATCACATTGCTGAACAACTTAATCAGGAGTACATTCCAGATGGTGCAAAAATTGAATTTTGTATCCTTTCAGGTCACATTTACAGTAGTTTGATTTATTATATACTATGAGCATCATTAAAATAGGTGTTTCAATCAGAATTGGTTTTCTTTTATAACCCCTAATGATGCAAAATTCTAATGATATCCAGAGTGGAGGTCACCATCTTCTTCTTGGTTTAAATAGTTGAGGTATTATTTCTGTGGGTTTTTTAAAATAATCCATTTAATACTGTTAATATTAAATGGCTCTGGGCTAAGAGCTGCACAGGTAAATTTATTAATACAAATATCACAGTCATATTTGTTTGCGTTCATTGGCTTAATTTCTAGGCTCTTGAAGATTTTTTAAAGGAATAAAAAAAACCCCCCTAAAATATTGGCTTACGTCAAGGAGGTAAGTAACTCAAGTAGCTTGCAATATTTCTCCAAAGACACCTTTGGATATGAAAAAGAATTCCTGTGATCCAGGAATCCATTCTGCAAAGGCTAGAGATGCAGAGAGGGTAAATTCTGCCTACCTAGGGTTTGTGTCTGAAGACCATAGCAAAGGGCTTGAAAATGTCCTGGGTATTTACATGTAGAACCAAAACCATACAGAATAAGGAATAAGAAAATACAAGAGCAGGAAGGACCATCTAGTCATCTATTCAAACCTTGTGTTTCTGAAATAAGTTGAATTGTTCATGGAGTGAGGAAAGGAAATTTCCCTGAGTTGTGATTTGGTCGTAAGCAAATATGACAAACTCATCTGCAGGTAAGGGTGAAACTACATTTCATTACTCATGTAATTATTTTATCTACTTGTTGACATTTGCATATGTTTTGTAGTGGTTATTATGCTCTTTTTGTAGAAATGGGAAGACTGTTGCTGGTACTTGATTTTCATCTTTACAAATACGATGCCCTTCTGGCAAAACTGCAGTAAAAGTTATTTTGATTATTTTTTTAATCATAGTCTTGTTTAGACATTAGATCAGCCACATCTGCTGTCTGTCCAGCAACTTCTAACTATTGAGATGAGTGACTGCTGGGGATCTATTTGTTGCCTGCTAAGGTCAAATTTATGGTTTTTGCCAAAAATTTCTGTACACTATTTCTTCTGCTGTGGTGTATACTTTGGAATTTTAGTTCTGACACTGGCCAAGTAAGGACTTCTTCCTAATTATGGGGAAATCTCTCATTTCACGTCTTCTAATAAACAATTGCATTTAATTATTTAATTGATGTCTAGTTTGAAAACAGTTTAATTGTTTTGAAGGGAGTTTGGCACTGATTCATAGGTTGTTTGCTTGAGGTTTTTTTGTCAGTTAGAAGACAAGACTTGTTAAGAAGAAAATGTCATTTTAAGTAAGATTTTTGTAATAATTTTCACATGAGACAGTCCTAGACCTTGAAGAAAGTAAAGAGGCATTTATTGTTGATGACAGTAGAATCTGAGTACTTCTCAGAAATTATGATGCTGAATCTCATGGGATTTTTAAGCATGCTACATGCTTCTTATGGGACTTCATAATCATAAATCCTGGAATCATGAAAGCTGGAAAATACTTCCAAGGTCATCAAGTTCAATCATTAACCTAACACAGCCAGGTCCACCACTAAACCATGTCCCCAGGGACCACACTGACACATTTCTTGAACACTTCCAAGGATGGTGATTCCACCACTTACCTGGACAGCCTGTTCCAATACTTGACAACTGCATGAGTGAAGCAATTTCTTCTAATATCCAATCTAAATCTCACCTGGCATAACTTGAGGCCATTTCTGCTTGTCACTTGTTACCAGGGAGAAGAGACAGAGCCCCACTTGACTGCAGTCTGCTTTCCAGTAGTTGTAGAGCATGATAAGGTCTCCCCTGAGCTTCCTTTTCTCCAGTTCCTCATTAAACTTATGCTCCAGATCCTTCATTGGCTCTGTTGCCCTTTTCTGGAGTCACTCCAGCACCTTCTTGAATTGAACAGCGTAGCATTTAACACAGCCCTCAAGGTTTGGCCTCACCAGTGCTGAGTACAGGGGGACAATCAGTGCCCTGGTCCTGCTCACCACACTGTTTCTGATCCATGCCAGGATGGCTTTGGCCTTCTTGGCCACCTGGGCACACACTGGCTCATGTTCAAATGGCTGTTGTTCAATAACTCCAATAACTCCTTTTCCACTGGGCAGCTTTCCAACCACTCTGCCCCCAGCCTGTAGAGCTGTTTGCAGTTGTTGTGACCCAAGGGCAGGACCCTGCATTTGGCCTTATCAAACCTCATAAAATTGTCCAAGGTTCATCCATCCAGCCTATCCTGACCCCTCTGTAGATATTATTTAGATAGATGTGTTAACATGGTCCTATTTTTGAACTGGAAAAGATAAATAAAAATCAGATTATTGTTTATCATCTCTAGATGTCATCCAGGTGACTGTACTTACATGCTTTAAGATACATAAACTTTATTTTAGAGGAAAAGTGAGGGAGAAAGCTTGGTTTACTTCTCATTGACCTACATTTGACAACCAAGGATATTTTTTCTATCTACACAGATCCTCTATATCTACTCAGAGTTTTCCTTATTCTTTATTCTTTTCTAGTGTCTTGTCATTAGATGTACATAATCCTGAAATTTCTTTGTTAACATCCTCCTTAAATGACTTTGGTCCAGGAGTCTGGTGTTGTCATTTTGCCTTTGATTTTTACAAACCTTGTAAGTATGGTGTTCCTACCTGAACCTGACTTGCACTAGACATTTCAAAGGAGCATCTGGAAGAAAAAAATTTTGCTTTTCAGCTCCTATTAAGTGGTTCTTTCTTGGTGGACAATGATGGCAGTGTCCCTGCCTTTACTCTTGGTATTAATTTCTTTTGAAGGCTTCAGCAAACAAAAAACCACTAGTTCAATAGCATAACCTTGGGTAAACCTTAAATGTATTTTGAACATGTCTCTTTTGGCAATTTTTTCTTCTTTTGTAGAATGCCTAATGTTTGTTTTGTGTTAAATTGTCTTAATTAGAAGAAGGTTTTTGATTCTGTAAGGTCGAAGGAAGTATTCTCTTAATCTTTGTGGTTTGAATCTTGAAGCAAATTTACCTCCGAAATCTGGTTATCATCTAATAATTTATTTAACCTCTCTAAGGTGAATGGGCTTTGAGAACTCCTTTTCAATTACACAAGGGGATTGGAGGGATTGTTCCTTGTCTATATTATTATACTCTCTTTCTTTTTCAGCTGTCCTTCAGGGAAATGCCTTGCTCATGTTGATGATATGACTGAATTTATTATTTATGAGTATCAGCATTCCTTTGAGCAGACTTCTTCAGTTTGGATTAATGGGGAAAGGGTGAGAGAATCCTATTGGGGATTTAGCTGCCCTCCTGCCCTTTGCTTTGCTAGTTTATTGTCTGAGTGACTTTACTATAGCAGCAATAATGCTGGGTATTCTTGACCTATTCAGTCAAACGGGGAAGGCAGAAATGTTGGAGAAGTCACAGTGATGGCAACAGTGTCTGACTAACACTGTCTTCCAAGGGCAAATGCTGCTTGTGAGTAATTTGATTGTCTCTGTGTTACAGTAGCACTGCATTCTGTACACTTAGATTGTCTCTCTGCTTATATCTTTAGGAAGCATGTAGAAGTTCTTTAAAATGTTATTTTGAGAGAGCTGTTCTATTCCAGGGGGAGAATATTTATACCCATCTGCTGAGAATTGCTGCTCTGTTATTGTGTTACTGTTCTGCATGCTTGGAAGCAGTTTCTTTTTTTTTTTTCTCTCTTTTTTTTTTTTTTTTTTTTTTTTTTTTTTGTCTTCCTTGATAGATCAGGAGCTCCTGTCTGATTTGGAAGTTTTGGCTGAAGATTTTCTTTGTTTATCTCAAAAATGTTTGAAGTCTTGGATATATTTTATGCTGAGACAGTTCAAACTCTCTGCACTGCCTGCTGAAGTCTCTGTCTTGTTCTGCTGCAAGGGGCATAGGTGTTATTCCTAAACCCCAGATTACTTATTTGCAGATATGACAAAGTTGATTCATTTTACTTTGGCTTTCTCTGAAATATCAATGATATTTGGATTTCTTTTAGCTTTCTTTTCATTCAGTTTAGTAATTTTCTTCAGTTTCATCAGATATGACCAAACTACTGGCCAGCTTGCCAGGACAGATTATTTTCCTTTTGATTCATGTCATCTTGACTAAACTGATATTTCTTTCTCTTTATCTGTTACCAGGGCATTCACAAGTGCTCTTATTTTTTCCACTTCAAAGGTGGGCCATTGGATAAAAGACTGCAGTCAGTGAGGAAAAAGCTACATACATGTCCAGCTGTGAAAGAACTGATTTTCACTAAATCTTCTTCTCAAATACATTTGTACATTGTTTAAGCTCAGAGTAGTTCATGCTGTGTTGGGACCATTTTCATATGCTTCACATCTACCCTGAGTTGCAACTTGTGTTTGCTTCAGAGTATCTTCCGTCCTTACATCTTGTTTTTCACATGAGGTAGCTATATTTATTCTTAAATGTCCTAGGCATGTGGATATTATGTACTCCAAAAATACTAGCACAATCAGTGTAAATAATTATTTTGGAAAAGCTAAAATTTCTTAATAATTGCTTTTTAATTGGTACTACTTGATATTTTTATTTATTTTAGGTTTAGTTTGCATATATTTTATTCTTATTAATCAATTGACTACATGATTAGTTAAAAGTATACTTTATATAATGATCTTAAAGTTGTGATTCCCTGTAAAACTTCAAATAATTTTATGGCATCATTTTCTTTGAAAAATTCTTACTTTACACTGGTACAATATGCTAATGTTTGTGCACATGTCTACATCTTAAAATATGCTTGGGACACAAATTCATCTTGTTATAGTACATGAAATAACCAAATGGTTTTAAAAGGTAGAGAATTTTAAAATGTTCCTAGATTTTAGTAATACTGTCAGAATCCCTGGATATCAATTTCTGAATGTCTAAGTAAGATCACTTTTTACATCTGTAGCTAGGCAGCATGCTGAAACATCCCAGGATCATACTAACTTTTATCTAAACATTTTGTTTTCTCGAATGCAGTTTACAGATCTGTGTCATGATTTGTATTTCCTGTTTCCAGGCTCTATGATTTTGCTTGTGCCTGCCTAAAGTTTAATGGATTTTGTTTCACTGATCCCAGCTTACCAAGCAGTCCAGATGGCCTTGTACAGCTGCCTGCCTTTTTATTATTTACCCTCTTTTTGTGTCATCTGCAAATACATCCACTGGAAGCAGGGATTTTATATGCACTTCTAGATCACTGATGAATGTGTGGAATAACATCAGAATATGCATCAACCCCAAGGGAGTCCTGCTAGAAACACTCTTATTCAGCTATTATTTCCATTGAAAACTATTTTCTTAGCTAATTTTCAATCTATTTAATTTTCAGTCCATTAAAATGTACTGCCATTCAAATTTTTTTCAGTAAGAATGTTTTGTGAATGCCTTGTAGATCTCTAGGTATATTACCTTCTTGCAGCTCCTATCAACTCAACATTTAACCTCTGGAAGCAATGAAATAGAGTTTGTTTAACAGGTCCTAATGTCTTAAGAAATTTTATTGACTGACATCCGTTATACTGCTTTTGCTGGATCTCAGGCATCTGTTTTTATGTCATTTTTCCTCTGTTTGCTTTGGGACTAAAGCCGAATTAATGATCCTTGAACCATTGTATGTGCATTTTCTGAATCTTTTATAGGCTTTAAAATTCTTCAGCTTCATGCAGTTCCAGAGATTTATTAAAAATTAAATTATTTGCATTCATCCCACACTACAGCAATGGACCTCAGCATCCAGATCTTTGTGTGGTTGCTGGCTGTTCAGGCCTAAAGATTGCATGTGAGTTATAAATTCATAGACATCTTACTTGTGGTTTAGAAAATGCTTTTTTCTCCTGTTGTCATTCTTTATGGAAAAAAAAGAACAGAAGAATGTATTAAAAGGTCTACTTCTTATGCCTCTTGAAAAAAAAATCACAGTCAACATTTATTAGAAGGTCTCTATTTTCTCTTGTTCCTAGTAAGCTTAATAAACAACTTTTTGCTGCCTTTAACCTTGCTAGCATGGATTCTACCGGAATTATTTTTTCTTCACCATTAAATATTCTCTATTATGTATCTTCTGATTTATATTGACTGAAATATTTTTTGCCATTTTTGTCTTGTTTCTTGAGGAACGGGATAGCACAATCAGTGTATTGCTTTGGGTTTTGTCTGACACTGAAAGCTTTTGTACCCATTGACAGAAATATTCCCAAAGGATGAAAGTTTCATAATTAAATTTTTGTATATATGTGCTGTGAGAAATGATAAAAGGTATCCCGAGGAGGGTGGGCCAAAGGCCCTGTCTCGTGCTGCCAAGAGAGCATTGCTGCAATCTCTCATTAGAAGCTCTATAGTTGTCTTTAGTTTAAATCAGAAGGAAGCTCACAGTGGAGGAAAATGGAAAGACATCCTTTTGTATTCCTTCCCAGTTTCTGTCCATCATCCAAAGCATCCCAGTTCTGAACAGTCCTTAACTTACTGACCCCTGAAACTCCGTATGCTGCTCAGCTGAAGTCTCCACAGCCATTCTTCATGTATTATTCCTGAACAAATTCTCTTAAATGTATTATCCCTCATTGAGGAGTCTTTCCTGTATTCTTAATATGCACAAACTCTGCTTCAGAAAGGCAACAAGAGCATCATCCCTCCAATGAGCTGCTACAGCCTAAAGAACATGGGTGCTGCATGCAAATTACAATGGTCATTGTCCTGTAACATTGTGTATTCCTACTGCTTAGATTTCTACATGAGGGGCTTTCCCTGCTGCTTCAGACACAAGATTAACTTAAAATGCATGAGTGGTCTCATTAAACTCCATAAAATTACTCACATGCTTACCATGCATTTAGGTAGTTTGCAGAATCAGCATTAAAATAAGAGGCAATCTATAGACCTCTCTGCTTCTCATATATAAAATTTGAGGAGGAGAGGGGGCTTTAATATAAAAGCTGAAAAAGCCCCCTAGGAATTCATCAGGTATCAAAATCTTGTCTTATACAATGAAGTTGAAATAGTAAGGTTTGATGTACAGTGTATAAAATAAATGCTGAGGTATTGGTCTATCTATATGACTCTGTTTGTATATTATGCACATTACAATACTGCCTAATAGTATCTCTTAAAAGCCTTTTCAAGTAATCTAAGTTGCATTTACTTGTATTGATCTTGTAGCTATTATTGTGGCACCTCTTCTGTGATTGTGTTGTGCTTTGTAACTTCTTCCAATAGATAATAGGAGATGAGAGAAATTCAGTGAACTGGAGTCAGAAAAAGTCAGGGAAGAGTATGTAGATACATGAAATTTGTGTTACAGGTTTCTTTTTTTTAAGCAAACTTATGCTTTAGTTTACTGTTTCAGTGCATCTCTGAAACATTTGGAGTTTAAAAAAAATCATCCTTATAAAGGTGAATAAAAAATCAGTAAGTATTAAAGCCACTCTTAGAACCCAAAAAGGATTTAGAGGTGAAGAAATTTGTACTCTTAGTATTATATTAGGTTTAGTGTGAAGAAGACTGTGCAATATGTTGCTTCTTATGTTCTGCAGCTTAGTCACTAATTTGTCCTGCTACATCACATCACCAAGGTTGTGAATAGTGTAATAAATAATCTTTCTGACATAGATTGTCTTTTAATTTAGTAATTGTGTTTTGAGTCCCTTTATTAGCATGGAAACATAAATGTGTTTCTGTGTTTAAATGTTTTGCCAACAGTAAAATAAGTTGGTGCATCGAATATGATTTAATATTTCACGGGGTTGTGTTCTTTCTAGCAGAATTACCTCTTCATTTTATTTGTAATTCCACTTGCCTTAATAGATTACTTTGTCAGTCCACTGAGTGACTGTTTAAGTCAGATTGCAATGCAGATGAAAAGAAACACAGGACATTACAAGTTGGAGGATGATAAGATATGACATGATAGCTATTCATTGTACTGAAAACCAAACATTCAAGTATTTCAATGCTTGCACATTTTTGTGCGTGGGCTGTTGGTAAATACCATTTTTAGGAGAGAAGAAACAGGTTTTCATTTTGTGAAATGTTAAAATTTCAATGTTCTTGGCTTTCTGCCGAAAATGTACAGTAAAGGAAAATGCATTGAAACTTTGATCATACAGATTAGACAAAAATGTGACCTTGTTGTCTCAGCCATTTCTTTAATGAAAAGATATTTATGTACAACATAACCTCAAAGGAGAGAGTGAAGTTTGTTACCTGTTCTGAGGAGGAAGCCCCTGGAAGGCAGTGATGTTACCTTGACATCCATGGTATGTTCTTGGGGCTGCAGTCAGAGGTTTCACACAGGCCTCCCACGGGCTAGGATGGAGCATCTCCTTTGAAGACTCTGCCTCAGTGGCAATGCTGGGAAGGAAACTGTCTCTCAATGAGTCTCGATGCCTCTCTAGAGAGTGGAGAGGGCATTCCATGTATTCAGGACTTCAACTTTATGTCCTTCCACAAACAGACTAAGCCTCTTCCCATCTGTGGTCCCACCTCAACCATCTACCAGCATAGAAGACAGTTTGCTCTGATGTTCTTTTTCCATAGAGCGCTGTCCACCAACTCTTGCCATCACTTTTCACCCCGAGCTGTATATTTTACCTCTATGTATTTCTTTTATCCCTTGCTTTCCAGACAGACATTGCTTAGGTATTTGACACATGGAAGACAATCTTGCCTTCACTATGTTTTTAAAAGGGACACGAGTGCTGTAGTGTTCTGGATGACCATGTTGCCGATGCCAGTGATGCCAGTGACTCTGAGGTACCTGATGTACTACGCAAAGATAGTCTAAACAATTGTATTTGTTGGGTGTTTGGAAAAAAACTGTCCGCTTATCCTTCACGAGTGAGTCCTGAAATGTATTATAGATCTTTGGTACCAGGATAGACTTTCAGTTTCACACCTGAGAAGCAAAAATCAAATATAAGATTTATGTTTATCTAATAAAAAGGCACACAACAGGTTCCTGAAATCAATGACTCTCAAAATTGCCCAAACATTGAATGATATGCATGAATAATTTAAGAATGTTTTGTTAAATGTGCAAAAGGTGAGTTATCCTTGCAGCAAGACTCATTGAAAATCACCAGCAATTTACTGTGTTTCTGAAAACCACAGGCAGCAATTTACAGACAAGATTGGACCTGTTACTATACATGTGATATTTTCTTGATTTAAACTGTCATTTTGAAAAGCTGCTTACTGACAGCCAGAGTTTGGAATGATACTATAAAGTCCACTGAAGAATTCCTTACCATTGAGGTTGAACTATATTTCTGCTTGGGTAGAGAAGAGCATGTAGACCTCCTACTGCAACTGAAGTACCTATTCATGCAAATTAGCACATTCCAGGGAAATTATACATGATCTTTTTAGACATTCATGTGCTGTAATGGTGTATGGTGCTGTGCTGACATTTTGCATCTCATAAACACAGGAATATGTTTCCAAAATACCTGACTGTAAGTGCTACATACAGGTGCACCATGGTGCTATGCAGTAGCTTCATCATTTTGTCTCTAAGCAATGGTTATCAAAGTAATTTCTGAAGATGTTGTGCTCGCTTCCAGAACATCATACTGGGCTGGAGGGATTAATTTTTCAAAGTAATTTCTGAAGATGATGTGCTGGCTTCCAGAACACCATATTGGACTAGAGGGATGAATATTCATCTTTATTTACTGTTTTGGTTATTTTTTTTTAATTATTAACTAAACTAGGGAGTCTTCCTACCAGCTCAGTTCCTGTTATATTTCCATGGCATGTAGACATTCAGTATGTGTCATAAGGAATATTTTTCATGACTGCCTTCACTGCCTTCCCTTTGAGATCCTGATAGCAGTTTCAGTGTGATGCTCACTGTGATTCTCTAGCAACCTTCAGAAATAAACATGCACTCAGACATACAGTAATGTAGATACCCTGATGTTCCCCAGAACTTACTTTTGACATCAAATAACTTCTGGTTAGGTTCTCTGTCTTATAACCAGTTGCAAAGTACCTTCTAGTATAGTCACTCAACCACGTCTGGCCAGTCTTGCAGGCTATTGTTCTGGATAAGTCCTTGGTATAAAGAAGTCATTGCAGTTGAAAGAAAGCTGGCCAGCCTAAAATTGCATTGCCTGGTATATTGTGGATATTGTGTCTGAGTAAACCCAGAAATTAACAGTATTGACAAGAGGCTCTATCCTTTGCCATTGCTGTTGGATACTGCAGACTGTTCTTCCCTAGGAGATGGACGCAAAGAAAAATGTCTCATAGTGCTACTTACTTTGAAATTTATTTGACCAATAAGATTCAGACATTAAAGCAGAAAGTGATCATAAACATTGGAGAACATCTGAGGAAATGCACTGTAACCTGAAAGTTCAACATTTTCAGAGGAATCTCTTGTGAAATGGGTCTGAAATAGTACCATATATCAAAAAAAAGACAAAGGAACACATGCAGACCACTGGGATCTGAATTACATGTACAAGTGCATTGGAGAAGATCCAGAGACAGCTCTGTTCACCTGTGTGAGCCAGGAATGCCCAGGACCTGTTGAGCACTTGTGTTATAGGCAGATGGTTATGAGAAACAATGGAAATGTGTGGCAAACTTAACAGAGATAAGAGTAAAAAAAAAATGGACCTCCCTGTAAATAAGAAAAGCTACAGTTGTTCCATTTAGGTGACAGTTTGGTCTTCTGGAAACTGGGTGATCCTCAGGCATTGCCACTCTTGTTACTACAGCCAAACTGATGAAAGGTTTCAGCCAGTAGGCATTTTGGGGAATGCATCTGATTCAGTTTGTTTATGTGGCATTGGTGGACACTTGTACTGTAACAGTGAATTCAATGTTTCACATGCACCCCATTGGTATTAGTGCCCATTGATATTAGTTTTCACTAATAGAGCTACCCTGTGATTCCACTGCACAATTAGTCAATTGTATCATGTGTAGTTGTCTTTGGAATTCTGCTTTTGTGAAGAATTTGGTGAGGGGGAAAAAAGCAAGTGATGAGGTGGGCAAAAAAGGCAAGCATCGAGGAAGAAATTAGTTCTCTTTCCTCTTAAACAGCTTTGTAGGAAGAACACACTAAACCAATAAGGCTATAACACAGAGAGTAATAGATACTGGGGCATTCCTTTAAAAATAAGTTCTTTAGAATATTCATTAAAAAAATAGAAGGGAAAACAGAATGAGTGGAATTATCCTTCTGTTCAGTAAAAGTCTAGCTTTGGAGGGAACCTGGATTATTCATCATACCAGACCAGACAGGGTGTTGAAAAAATGTCAGGTAATATATGGGGATCTAATTGTCACTAGCTGATATTTTAGTCACTTTCTCTGTAGTAAAAAGTCTCTAGTCCCTGATTTATTGAAAATGCAAAATCTTACAGCACACTTTCTTGCTATGGTATTTTACTGATGCATCTTTGATTTATAATTCAGTTCCAGTACCCCAAATATACACATGCCTACATGCAGAAAGGCTCCTCTTTCCTCTTACTTTATTAAAAGCTCTATTGTTGAGGTGGGTGTACAGTTCATGTAGTTCTGTTTTCTTTGGTAGAAGGTTAGTCTGGTCTGCCTGGATGAGACCTTGAGACAGCACAAAGCAGCCACAGTGCTAACAGTGATACAGAGTTCTGCTGTTATATCTCCTGCCTCACACATAAGTGCACAAATTCTCCTCACTGGGTGCCAGTGTGAGTTATGCAGCTTCCTGGGGAATTCAGTGATGCTCCTTTGTGGATAAGGAAGGCAGGAGCAATCGTCCCCTTAAGGTGTCCTAGAATGATTTTTTATTAGTCTTCGCGTTTCAAATCAGCCTACTCCAAATTAGCGTCTCCTTTCATCTTTGGTTTGCCTGAATGCCAGCCTTCACTCAGTTTTTTCTCAAATAGGAAAGCAATGGCAATTCTTTAAAAAATTACTGGTTTTCTTTCCATTTTTAGCTTCCATGAGCAAGAATAGAAGATGTTAGAACTTCATCACAGGAATTAACTATGGCTCACTGCAACAATTAACAACTGAAGTGGTCAGTGAATACAGATTAATGGTGTTCCATTATTCTGGTATTACCTGAGTTATTTCATAAGTCAGATCGATATTACGCGAACTAATTTGAAGTGGCATGTGAAATTTTCCATCAGCCTTTTATTTTTTCACAAGTATTGAAAGACAGCTTTAAAGTGTGTCTGCTATAGTAAGTATTTTACCAGCCAGACCTCAAGTATGGAGTGTAGATGTTATTTGGAACTCATAAGACATGACCTGATTACAGAAGCATTACTTTGAATTATGTGGAAGAAACACAGTCCCTTTGCTCATATTATCTTAAAAAAAAAAAAAATCCAACCCCACCTTTATCATTGAGAAGCACTGAATTCAGATCTCTAGCTCTTTTGAACTACTTTAAAAAAGCTCTATTTCCAGTGTTAAATCTAAACAAGGCAGATGGCCAAAACAGTTTTTTTAAACGTTTTTGTGTTAGTATTAAATACTTTGTTCTCTTCTGTGAGCTCATTTGCTTTGTCTTTTTGATGCTCTACAAATGCAAATCCCTCCAAGGAACCACCCCTAGCTGCTTGCTCTTGGTCTCCCTCTCATCTTTTGCAATGCTTTGCACAGTTCTTGGTCATCTGACATAAACAAACACAAGATATTTAAAGAGATACTTGTAAGTATCAAATAACAGCACAAAAAAAAGCAGTAAAATAAATTTATACCATGCTTATCGCCCTGTCTCAAGTATAAATATTTGACTTAAAAACCAGTTTGATTGAAACCTGTTTATTTAGAAGAACTTGGTTTTAAAAAGTTAGCTGTAACATTGTGACTAAATGCAGCCTAACAATACAGTTGGAGATTCTTTTGTGTTTCTCAATCTATACATGCAACACATCTGATATTGATCTGAGGAAGGTGCAGTCAACTTTTAGTGTGAATTTAGCATGAATTTAGCTTCAAAATGTGCTGTAATAAAAAGCAATCCTGCAGAGAAGCTTTTTTTCTTTTTAGTTTCATTACCACCTGAAATGAAAACGTGTCAAAACAACATAATCAAAAAATAATAAATTGTGAGTGAAAGTTTAATAATTACTGACTTTTTTGAAAATCCCTGGATTTTTATATCTAATTAAGAAATTGAGCAACATCTTGTGGTATTCTCTATCAGTGTTTTAAAATGTGATGCTTTAAAATATTCTGTGACACATAATTTATTACTTGTTGTTACTGTCAGTTTCTGACTCTTTACTTTGTTTCAGCTTTGTTTTTTAGTGGGTGCAAGGAGGATCTTATTTTATTTTCTTCCTTAAAAAAGAGCAAAAATGGAACAAGCGACCTTATGGAAAACTCAGCTTTGTACAAACTGCTTTCTGCTATCAGTGGATTTTTTTTTGAGTATATCAGGCAATATCTTCCCCCAGAATCTCTGAGTGCTCTCAACCCTGGCATTTTATTATCAGTTTTTGTACTGGAAAATGTAAGCTGCTTTGACATCTTTTGATCAAATATTTTTTAGAGGCATGAGTCATCTTGAGTCAATTCACTGGGGAAAATGCTTTTTGATGAACAAGGAAGGTAAAAAATTGCTGGTAATATGAAAAAGCATATTCCTAATTGCAGTTGTTTAGGATTACAAGATCTTTATGAAAATTACCAGGTTTACAGCAAATTTTTAGGATATGTTTTAATGAAGAAGTTAAGTAATTTTGTATTAAGTTGCCTTTGAGCATATTGTGTGAACTCAGGAGTTCTGCTGTGAAAATGGAAGAGAACATTATGAGTGAAAAGCAGGATATGGTGGTGGTTGTCAACTCCACATGAAGGTGGACAAAGGATGTGGTTTGAATTTAGTTTGTTATTCACTTGATCAAGGCTTCTGTTGCTCATTCTACCCAATCAGTAATTTTTTTAGACAATAAAACCACGTGTCTGAAGATGGGGACAACACTATAAATTCATCAGATTAATGTGGGGGTTTTTTTAAGTGTCATATAACACTTGTGTGTGAAGTATACATAGCAAATTTAAACAATATTGGCATTTTCTAGCTAAATATCAAGTTTATAGCACATTCTGGATAGGGGGGTCAGATCAAGAAGATGCATAAGTAGAATCCCTGATTGAATTTATATTTCAGCTGGGACAGGCTTATGAGGGGTTAAGGAATCATGAGGACAAGCTTTAAAGATACTTTTGTCTAGAGACCATTCCTGGTCATAATGTGGTTCCTGACCACTAGCTGTCTCCAGTTATCTTCAAAACTTTTTTCCAGAAGCAGAAAAGCAGAATTCCTTAATTACATACAGTGATGACAAATTTGTGTTTAGAGGGATTAATGTATATTTTTTATATAAAAAAAAAATAATAATGCTTACTTTTAGAATAGGATGCAATAGAATACTTCATTTGGAAAGAACCTACTTTGACCACCTCATCCAACTTCCTGAACAGTTCAGGGCTGATCAAAATTTAAAACTTGTTGCTAATGGCATTTTTCTAAATCTTCTTACACACTGACAGGCTGGGGGCATCAACCACCTCTCTAGGGAGCCTGTACCAGTGTTTTACCACCCACTCAGTAAAGAAATGCTTCCTAATGTCAAGTCCAAACCCCCACTGGCACAGCTTTGAAACATTAGAAATAAAACCACAAAAACAAAAAATAAAAGAAACAAAACCCAACAACAACAAATTTAAAAAAAAAATACCCCACAAACAAGAAAATAAACAAAAAAAAAAGAAAGAACCTTTATAGTTTTTCTGTAATTAGGTTCACTTGAATCAATGGAATTATGTGACCTCACTTCACAGACACATCTACCTATATGAAACATAGAGGGAAAGTTTGTCTGAAATTTTATCTTATATTTACTCTATCAAAAGTAGCCATTTTGGATATGACTATAAGAAGTTGCTAGATTGTTCATAGTCTTCATTCAGAAAAATCAATTGGTTCTACACTTTTTTTTGCAACTCTTATTAAAGCAGATGTTTTTGTTGCTTTTCTGGAATTTTTCGTTCTTTTTTCTGGTGATTTGACATTCAAGAAAGTTTAATCAGTTTTAGAAGACTTGGGACTTTGGTATTTTATCCAATTATTTTATAACAGAGAATGTTTGCTATAACATGTAAAGTCTCTTCTGGGGCATACTAAGCAGCAGCCCTGTTACTGTTACAGCTGAAAGAAAGTGAAGAATATAATTTTAATTTTACTAGAGTCTGACCATTTTCCAGCCATCAAGCTACTGACACACCTTTTCTATACTGAAATTATGAATATTATCAAAATGTGGTCTTAGAAAGGCTGAAATTTGCATACTTTTTTTCAGGTCAATGATTAAAGTAGTGAAAGGTGCGAGTTAGTCATTTGAGAACCACAAGATACATTTACCTGAAAGGTCAGGTAAATGAAGGAGCTGGTGCAGGAAGCTGTGAGGCTGGGCATTAATTCCAGCAAGTTTCTTGGTATCGATTACACAGATTGTGAGTGCTCATTTGTAGGCCAGAAGGCAGATACAGCTCTTTGCAGGCCATTTGTCTCCTTTTGTTTCTTAATTAATATCACGGATTTGAAAACTTGTGGTAATGAAATTGGCCTGTTAATTAGGCCAGCCTTTAGCAGTAAGGTTTTGATGTCATAGTGTTTTTCCAGCATAGTTAACAGCAGCCTTGTTAAAATGTATGCTAGTTTTTCTTTTGCAAAGATGCCTATCAATGAAGTAGTTATAATGATGTGAGGAATAAACCCATTCTGTGCTGGGTAATCATTTTAATGTTAGATTTTAGAGAAAAATGCTGATTTTAAAATTCAGGTTTTCTCTGGATGTCTTTAACTTGCTGCTTTATACAATTACACTAATATCTTATATGGGAAAAATTACATTTTTTTTCTTTATTTTGAACATCAGGCTATATTTTGAGTGATGTAAAATATTATATTGTGATATTTTGATGCAGCTTTCCTTGTTACACTCAGTTTTCTCTGGTGATTGTGCAGGTTTTTTCCAGAAAAATGGAAGAGATGCTTTATTATTTTTAAGAGTCTAAAAAAATTAGGACGTGGCCAGAAAATGAGAGGAGGAGCAGAGATGCCAATGAAAGATTTACTTAGACCTCTTATTAAGTGCTTTGTGAGGACAAAGTTCTGTTTGGTGTAAATTAATTTTCTTGTTTGACATTGGCCTTCAATTAGAAGACAACAATTTACTTTTTTTTTTTCTAGTAGGTTGTGACTTCATGACAAAAAGTAAACAATACCCTTTTGCTTTGTGTTAAATTCTGAAGAAGTTATTGCTAGAAATCAATGATGAAATCCTATCTGTGTTGACATTTCTTTCTGTTTGCTGCGTACAGCCCTTGCAGTTCACACTCAGTGATGTAACCTTTCATTGCCCTCTCCTATTTCCATCCTTTAGGTCACTAAAACGAGTGTTGCTTCATTTTAGCAGATTTTTATTGGAGTGAATGATATTTACATCAGATGACAGGCTTAAGTCAGAAAACAGGTGTGGATTTATTAGAAGGGTAAGTGATCCCTCTACAGTGTTAAGTCAGAAAATGTTTTTACATCATGAAATATTAGATGGTTTGAATCTCCCCAAGGAGAGCTGAGTGCAGTCGAGTGCAGTAGGTGTAACTGTTCACATATCCATATGAAAAAAAAAAAAAAAAGGCATTTTTTAAATTAGTCTTTTTTTTCCCCTCTGTGTTCTATTGTGATCTTCCTTTAGGAAACATCCATGATACTGTGTTGTTTTAAAGTATCTGGAAGAGATAGAAAATATTTTTGGAATCTGAATATCATTTAAATAAACTACTCAGAATAAAGTAATCTGTTAGAAAATGCTTTTGTAAAATATGTTAATTATTTTCCACAGCCTATGACCTTAGGTATACTCAAAAATAAATATTATATCAACTCAAATGGTGAAATGAGTTACTTATTCTTTCCTTGAACAACTAAAGAATAGATTCCCATACTTAGCTCACATTTTCTGATAAACGTTGTGATTAAGACGAAAGATTGAATACATAACCTCTCTGAAACCTCAGATTTAAATTGTTTTAAAGTTGCTATAGCAGAAATTACACATTAGCTTTAAATATAAGGATTTCTACCTTTCTGTTTCCATTTTATATTGCTTTTTTCCACATTCAAACCTTTCTACTATTGTAGATCTTAGAAATTTTTTAAAAAATCTGATATTTGTCTGTCACAGTAACTTTGCCAGTTGAAAGTTTTGTCTCAGTGGCATTGCTCTTGCTATTTTTAAAGAATCTTTACAGATTTCATAGTTTCTGTATTTGCTTCATTAGTTTTTCCTTGGGGTTTTCAGAAGATTTTTTTCCCCCGTTTTCAGAGACACTATAGTATAACAAGGCTTTTGGATTACAAATTCATTAGCTGTGACCCAGGCAATGTGAGAGACACCCAGCTGGTATTTTCTAGGCCAGCCAAGTGAAGCAAATACTTCAGAAAATAGTCCAGGAACAAGTAGTGTCCAGTGGGGCATCCTATTAAAGGTATTTTCATTTTGTGAGCTAGTGTGTAAAAGGGGGCTGGATTAAGAAAAGTGAAAATAAAAGACATTTAGTCACCAAGTGCAGGCTTTTGGTAAACTCCTGTTCCTGCCATAGAATCTTCAGAAACTAAGCATTTTGTTACATATCCTGTGATTGTGTCATCCACTATTATGATATTTTGCTGTACCACAAAATACATGAATGTTACAATCCACATACCACGTAATCATTTGAAGTTGTGAATTTTGGATTTGGTGGATAATGTGGACAATGTCTCTTGGTCCTAAGTATTTTTGATGATCTTAAGAACCCCCCCCTTAGTCATCTTGTCTCCTTTTTTTAACTCCTTCTCTCACTTCAGCATTGTAGCTGCTCAGAGACTCTCACCTAAGACATCTGCTTTATCCTTTCAGGACACTATTGCACCTTGCACAGGAGAAGAGTGAGGGTGGGTTTGAACTACTTTGCACATACTGAGATTTTTATTTCCAGATACAAACCAACAGAGCATCTTAAAAAAAAATAAACAAAACAAAACAAAGAGCTGAATTCATGTTCCAATAAACAATTGGTCACAACCATGTAAAAAGTGCTTGTAGTAGCTGTGTGTCATTTATTCTTAAACTTAACTGCACTGATGGTGTGCAGATGGATCTGATAAGGATACAGCTGAGCCAGGGCAATTATATTGTTTTATAGGACTATTCAAGTGTTACATTGCTGTAAAGGAAAACACTTCTTTTCTGTATTCAGAGATAACTGTATACAAAACACCAAGAAAAATTGACTTTTTTTAGTACTTTCAATACTGAGTTAGAACTGTTAATTACAAGCTATATCTTTGCATTAAGTCCTTCAAGTACATAACTTTAATTCTTTCTCCTGATTCTTAGCCTTCTTTCAAAATAGAAATATGGAAAATTATGGCTCGTCACTAGTGAGATGAGAAATTAAAAAACAAAGAGGAATTGGCAAGTTAAGACTTGGCATAAGTCATCTTTTGATGGGTGTTGGGGTTATATTAAATACACTGTTCCCTTTCCTAGGGTCACACACAATGTGCTGCATACACGACTTTTCAGCTTCGCTTGTGGGCACAGGAAATTAAAAACATAAAAATAAAACCTGGACTTTCAAAGGTAGTGAAGAATGATGTTGCCTATTTCTCACTCTGTGTCACTACTGTTGCCTATGGACAAATATGATTGGGACTGCTGTTTTCAGATATAGCTCAAAGTTATACTGTTCCATCTAGCACATTCTGGGTTACAGCTCTATCTCTGACCTCATTGAGGAAAGTGTAAATGTGGAATATATGAATAGTTTTTCCAACAGTATCATAATTTTTTTCAGCATTTATGCTACAAAATTACTGTTTCACACTGAATTGAGGTAATATTTACAGCAATTCAGTGCTCCAGTAAGGGTACCTCATATAATATTATGAAAAAATGAAGTATTTATTATGATAGGCAGAGCTGTATGCCTTTGAGAAGCACCTTGGCAGATTTCTTAGAATACCTTTAGAAGTAATTTATGATTTTCAAGATAAGTAAATGGAAAACTAAGAACATCCCAATGAAACAGCACCTTTACTTGAAATCCGCTTGTTTTGACCCAGTTTTTTTTCTATGACATCTCAGAGGACTAACAGTCCAGCCTTGTGTCTCTGATTCTCTTTTCTGTTTTGGAGATCTGATGTGAACACGTCCCTTGTTGAACAATGTTCTCCATTCTTGCTGAACCACTGTGACACTTTGATCTGCAGTCAGCTGAAGGAGGAAGAAACAAAGTACAGTTGCTGTTAACATCAAGATGATATTTCAGAATCCTTTCTTTTCCACTCCAGATTGTTACCAGGAAACTGATAGTTATGAGTGTGTGTGTGTGACTTTATTTCTGTATATCAAGGCTAATATGTCACTAAACAGCAGGTATTTTTCACTCTCCAGGGGTGAACAGAGCACCCCTATAAAAGTAATTTTAACAGGGCTGTTTGAACAATGTATTTGAACAATTCTGTACATGATTCTGGTTTTTGTCACCTTCTTTGGTTTTTATTTATCCAAACTACTAGGTAAAACTAAAGTAGTAAACAATCTATTTATTTCAGTTCTGTTTACAGCACCCATATCCATACAAGACAGCTTTTAGAAGTGAGACTAGGTACAGAAAATCATTATCTGCTGGAACAGGGCCCAGCCATTAGGGAGTAATTTTTAACACTGGTCAAGAACTAATGAACTGCATTTTGAAATGTCCTTTTTCAAATGCAGTAACTGGCACCATTCCCAATGCAGACATTGGGAAAAAACATATTAAAAATGTAGGTACAACTCATCATCCATATAGACACATATACTTTCACTATACTAATACAGCATTAACGTGTTAAAACTATTTGTTATGTTTGATGAAAGAATAAGATGCGATAAAGATTTTAATAACATTTTCTGGTATGTAGTGCTGCTTTATAGGAAGCAGAAGCGGCCCTTGTGCACTGCTCCCATTAGGTGAGGTCTGAGGTGCCTTAAATAGATGAGAAGTGTATTGTACTTCCTCTTATGCTAGCTAGGTAAGCTTGGTTTAGCATCAAGAATGAACTACTTTGGGATCTGGAAGGACACAGCTACTATAGCAAATTTTAAGTTTTCGTGTTGTTTATCTGTTCCAAGAAAAGGTTCATGTCCTGAAAATGATTAAACAGCAAAAGTGATTGACCCCAGCTTCCCCAAGGTTTCAGTAGTTTGTTTTTTTTTGGAGATTCCTTTCTCGTTCTAGATTCACAAGCTAAGTGCAATTGATGATTCATGTGTCTGCTTTTTCTTCAGTCATCAATGATCAGAGCAAGTAACCACAACGTGGGAGAAAGGGGCTCTTGGTCTAATCTACTAGTGCACAGGTGGCACTGCCTCAGACATAAGGGTTGTCTGCAGCAAGGCAAAACTTAAGAAGGGATATTTTAAGGTATTCCATGTTTTTATTCTATTCAAATGCTATATAAAAACCTTAAAAGGGAGCTGGCCTCCTCTTAGGGGCAGACACAAACCCAGATTTCTTAAGAAAAAGGGTTGCTGCTGCACTGGACTGCTTGCTTTAGTGTGCTTTGAAAAAGATATATTGGATGTCAAGCACCCTAGACACTGAGCATCCATTTAGTGGGCTGGGGATAGTGGGTTATGCTGTGGCATACCTGCACCATGTGTCAAGGGAAGACACTTGTGTATCACTCAGTCAGTAAGATCTGTCTCCAAGGGATCCGAGTGCAAGGGCATTATCTTTCAGCTCTTACAAATGGGAGAGAGAGAAGTAGATTGCAGGAGATCACATCTTTCATTCGTGTTATAGATTAAGTGCCACCAGTCAAATGCCTTGCAGACTCCTTTCTCAAGCTGGGAACAACAGCCACTTTCTTATTTGCTGGCTCTTATATATTATTTCAGCACTAAAAAGATATATAAGGATGCTGATTGCATTTAGTACCTCATTTGTAACAGGGGAGAAAGCGAAAAGGAAAGGCAGTAGATTTTCTGCATCACTCCTGGATGGATATTCTAGGTAATGAATTAAAAGCAGAGAAAGTAAACTCTCTATGAGACAACAGAAAGAAAACTGTTGAAGTTGGTGAAACATGGTTTTGCTTTTTCAATGAACAGGTATGACTAGACTTCTTCTGCCTCCTTATGAAGGCAAAATAATCTTTCATACTTTGAGAGCTGCTAGAAGTCTCTTTCCCTTTCTAAAAGAGGGATGCTGCAATAACACTGTTCTAACTGAGTGAGCCAATTGTCCTTTTTGCTTCAAAACTGGGATGCTAAAGAGTGTTTAGTAGCACTGCCTACGACCTATCTTCTTCAATAGTGGGCCTGACTCTGATGATGCCAAACCATGATGTCTGAGAAGTGTTCAAGAAATGAATGATGAAGTATGGGTAAAGTGTAGGGAAGAGATGGATGGAGACAATAGGCACTGCAGAGGGAGCACAGCAGCAGCCAAAATTCTTATAGTCACTATCAATCTCGTTTCATGAACTCCTGTGCTTGTAGCACAAAACCTGGTCATCGTAAGACTACATGAAAGGGTCAGATGTACAAGTCTCCTGTTGCACCTGGTAGTAAAATAGAGGTAGCATGTGGCTGTTTTGTTTCCCTGTGCTGTCTTTCAAGCAACCTTCAAACTAGGTCAGAAACCCAGTGTTAAAAAACCCGTCACAGTTAATAATAAGTGCTATCAGAGAAAGAGGGAATTAAGGGAGAGAGAACAGAAAAATTTCTTAGTTAATGCAGAAAATATCTTAATCACACAGTAAAATATTTTTCTAATACACCTTTTTTTGACTTT
The DNA here is from genome assembly GCA_020086605.1 of Lanius collurio. NCBI lineage: Eukaryota > Metazoa > Chordata > Aves > Passeriformes > Laniidae > Lanius > Lanius collurio. The sequence continues at coordinate 30,886,521 of JACBWW010000003.1, forward strand.
GCTACAAGCAAGGAGGAATGATGTGCAAGGAAATTACCTGCAAGGCTGAGACCAGTCTGGAAAAGACTTCATAGTGGCATAGGATTCACTTTTTAATGACAGAAGCTACCATTTTGTATCAGCTTCCAGAACAAAAGAAGGAGGGTATTTATGCCAAGGAATATTCCTTCTAGTTGACTGAGGATTTTTATCAATATTAAGAACAATGTTATAAAGTTGCATCATTAACTATTATTATACTCACACAGGTTTCAAATCTAACTTTCTCTTGTGAGCTGCCCTGGAAAACCACTGAAGGACACTAAGATTTTAATTTATATTAGTTGCTATATCTTAACACTCACTTAACACAGGTGAAAATCCTGGGTCCATAAAATCTATTAGTTAATTCAGTTCACTTGCTCCATACTGATATCCATACCAAGAGTTAAACAAAAGTAGATAGTGGAAGACTGACTTAAATTGCAGCAAATTCCAAGAAAAGGCATGTATTCTGAGAAGTCCTTTAGCTTCTGCTAAATAGGTACATTAGCTCTCTAAAGAAATATTTCTGTGTTTAACAATTTCATCTTGTGATTTTTAAGTAGCACAAAGTCTCATTCCAGTTTTCCTGAATGTCGTTCTCTCATCAAGCTACTTAGTGCAAACCAGCACAGAAGGAAATGTGCCCTTAGGCATTACTGGATTACTGACATGATGAGTTTTTATTATTAGGATTATGCCTTTTTCACTTAATCTTATAGCTGCAAAGATGAATGCAGCCTGTATTCTACAACACAAAGCTTACTCAGCAACTCTTCTTAAACAAATCTGACTTCCTGGGGATGGAATTTACCTTTATGCAATAGAAATCAGAGCTATTATGAGCATTAAAATGTAGTGCCTACAGAACAATTTCTACAAATATCTTAAGTTCTGGCACCTTTTTTACTGCAAGTCACCAAATCAAACACTGTAGGAACCTAAGTCTGTGCAAAGATGTTTTCCTTTATTCTAGCGAAGTGAGGGTTGAAGAAGAGGAGCTGACATAGCTGAAATTTCTCTGAATGTTATTCTTTCAGTTCTCCCTTCCACCCCTCCATCTCTTTTAGATCTTAGACATAGAAGACATCTCTCAAATGTAACAGTCACTTCTATATTAGAGGTTAAGATTTTCTGTTAAATGATCTATACTGGGTTCCACTTCAAAGTTCTACAGATAGAAGACTATGAGAATCTTTTAAATTTTAGCAGATTTTTTTTAAGATCCGACAGTATAAAACCCTGAGCAACTTAGTGTGATCTCATGGCTGACCCTGCTAGAAGCAGGAGGTTGGATTAGAGAACCCCTAATGTCTCTTTCAACCTGAAGTATCCTATGATCTTATAACTAATTTAATATCATTATTTTTTCTTTCTTAGAGTCTGATTATTAAACTCTCTAAGTTGTGCTTCTGTGGGTCTTCATGTTGTCCTTGTCTCTTCAGAAATGTGGAGTAAGGGAACAGTATTAATTGCCATGTTTAAGAAAATACTTTTGGTACCAGCTGCACTTTCTGGAAACTCTGTCGTGCAAAATTTGTCATGGAGGAACAGGTCCATCTGTGATTTTAAACTCTCTCTTCCTAGACTTCAAATGCTCCCAGGAGGGAAAAAAAGGGGAAAAAAAAGCTAGCTGAGGCCTGCAAAATTTCTCTTACAGCAATCTGAAATTATAGGAGAATCATGTCCCAGTGGTATAGGCACATCTATGTGAAGCTTTTTCTCATTTCTTTTGATTAAGGCTTCAAATCAATTTCTTGGTTTGTGGGTTGGTTTGTCTCTCAGCAATTGAGTGAAATGTGTTCTCCACTCTCATTAGGGCAGTCTTCACAAAATTGCGAGAGCCCAGCTGCTACAAAATCAGCTGTGACTGAACAGGAGGAAATGATACAGGATGATGTGCAATAGTGTCTGTTGCCTGAAGCCACCAGCTATTACCCCACTCTTCTTGTGCCCAGCTACTGCAGTGGTTCTATTAAAAAAAAAAAAAAAAAAAGAAGATTGGCTTACATGTGATACCTGACCTTCTCACAGACCAGTTTGCTAGTTTAGTAAAGCCACCTCCACAGCTGAATACCATGAGCTGCTTTTGAGTCAGAGCATGGTAGGCTGCTTGTGTGTTCCCCTCAAATAGTGTGAAACAATTGGTCATAAGCCTCAGTCCTTACAACTGCAGTTTGTCATTTGGACTGTGGTTACCCAGTGGTGACCGAGGCAGTGCTGCCAACTCCTCTAAGCTGCTGGAACTGCTGTTCTGTTGTAATGGGGAATCCTTACAACAAGTATGAGACAGCGATGAACTTGGAAGGAAAGATGAAGCAATATTTCTGTAGATGTTTAGTGATTATTTTATTCCTCCAGCCCACATGGCTGGAGTTCCCAGGCCAACCCCACTCATGGGACCCTGCTCTCTTTTCCCACGCCCAGGCACCCAAACCACCCAATCAGGAACAGGTATGGGGCACACGTGACATGGGAGCAGGGACAGGGACAGACTCGTACCCTGCAGGGTCCCTCCCCCTGAGATTTCAGGGGTGAGGCACCTCCACACTTCACCCTTTCGTTTTAAATAAAGAACATTGGACACAGTTGGATAAACAACAAAACAATTTCAAAGGAAAGGAAGCCACTATCTTGAGTCCCCAAAGGTACAAACAGATTTTCTTTGGAGCATCAGAAGGGAGACAGGATTTGAGCATTCTTCAGATGGAAACTGAGTCAGGAGAGGGGTTTTTTCCTTTCTGTACCTGTTGGAATCTTAGAAAATGACAGTTAATTTCTTCCCTCCCTTCTTTTCATCCCCCCATTGGCATTGCAAAGGGATTCATGGCAAATGGAAAAGCCTGGTTTTTTTGTGAGGGGAACCAGAAAGGGAAATTTGGGCTGGGCATATATGGGGGATAAAGGAGCATGGGATAAAAGGGGAAGGTGGGATAGGGGAAAGGATAGGGATTATGGGGATATTGTCTATCATATCTACTGCCTTGCACAGGGACACCCCCAGGGCCTGTAACACATGGTGCCTGTGGGCCCTTCCTTCCTTGCACAATTTTAAATTCTACTCTTTCTCCTTCTTCTAAGCTTGGAACATTAGTTTTGGGGTTATTTTTCACAATAGCAGATTTATGGACAAAAATACTTTCTCCAGTATCATTTTTCAATAAGAAACCATAATTTTTCCTTACTTGATACCATTTTACAGTTCCAAAAACCCTAGCTGCGATAAACTTTTCATTTTTTCCCAGTTCCTTTGTTCTTGCTTTCACTTTCAGCTTTTCTCACTCTCTCACTGGAGCTGCCGCAGCCGGGACCACCTGGGCCGGGGCTGCCAGAGCGTTTCTGTCATGGGGTCTTGACTCCTCGGGATCGCGTGTGGGGCCCAGCAGGTCCGGTCTGGCTGTGCTGGTGCACACGGCCACGGCCGGCTCCTCCACCTCCAGCCACCTCTGCACCGCCGTTTGGCGCTGTGCTCGCTTCCCCTCTGGAGCTCCGTGTGACTGCTCCACACTTTTCAGGCATTCACGTGGCTGCGTGGCCATGCCCTGTGAGGCATTCGCCTGTGTGTGGCTTTGTACCGCCAGCACTGCCACCGCTGCTGCTGCTGTCGGCTGTGTGGCTGTCGGCTAGCACAGTTCCTTTCTCGCCGCCCCCACACCACTCTGGCTCTGCTCGGCGTGGCTCACTGCAGTCGCCATAGAAACTGATGCAATCACCGCTGCCTTTCTTGGCACAAGGCTTGGGCTTGGACTGTTGCACACCACGCGGCGCGGGGCGGCCATTGCTGGGACACGCCTCTGCTGCCGCCTGTTTCGCTGCCGTCCTCGCTGCTTCCCTCACCTCTTGTGCCTCTGCTCTCACAGCTCGCTTTTTGCATTTTTCACCAGCTATGTCTACTAGCTGTCCTCCTTTATTCACTGTAAGAATACCTCAGAGACCCCTAGGAATGCACTCTCGCATCCAGCGTCTTCATCGTCGCTCTCTTGCCTGCTGTCGCTCAGGAGTGCCCTCCAGTACAGGGATGGGGTCTGCTCTATGGCTTGTGCTTTTAGGGGGCTGGGTGCCTCCACCGCAGGCACCTCAGCCACAGGCACCTCTGTGTTACTGGGACCGAGTATGTGCTTTATGAGAGCATCTTCAATTGCAAAAGATGCTAGGATCAATTGTACTACCATTCCACATCTTGACTGGATCATTATCAACTCATCGATTTCTTTCCAAAAATTGTCCCCTCTAGTCACAGGAAAACCAACATCAAAAATTAAGTCTCGGGTGACATAAAAGAAATTCATGAAAAGCCAGTTAAAAAAGTGTTCTAAATGTCATGGGTCCAGTTTTGCATTTTGTTTCGCTAGTATTTCTTTCTCTTCCAAGTACATTTTTTTCTGTGGCTCAGATAGCCACAACTCCTCTGATTTCTCCATCTGGTCAGAAAGTACAGCCAAAAACAAGACAATAAGAAAGTTCAATTACTCACAATTCACATCGGTGTACTCCAGACCTTTAGAAATCGTTCTCAGGGATCGAATGACCGCATATCTCCACCATTTGTTGTAATGAGGGAATACTTGCAACAAATATAAGACAGCGATGAACTTGGAAGGAAAGATGAAGCGATATTTTTGTAGATATTCAGAGATGATTTATTCCTCCAGCCGCATGGCTGGGAGTTCCCAAGCCCGACTCCAGTCACGGGACCCTGCTCTCTTCCCAGGCCTGGGCACACAACACACCCAATCAGGAACAGATATGGGGCACACGTGACATGGGAGCAGGGACAGGGACAGACCCGTACCCTGCAGGGTCCCTCCCCCCGGGACTTCAGGGGCGAGGTACCTCCACACTGTTCTGCTTCCTTTTGGTGTCACCTTCGTTGGCACAGGCCAGAGAAATTTGTGCTTGTGCCATCAGTGAAAGAATTATCACTTTTCTGTGTTTTTCACCTGTGTCTATGAGCTTTGTGGTCCCCACTGCAGCTCTAGGGATGGTTCTGGATGAAGGCGAACACAGAACTTTACCTCCTCCTGGTATTTCTCCTTATAGGATGTGTGATTGTTCTTTCATATCTTAGCCACTCCATTATGGACAGGCTCATGCAGGGAAATATTTTCTCTGTGGCAACCCCATCTTCTCATCTCACCCTGAACCTTTTCCTATGGCTGGATAACCCATTAGCAACATCCAAATAGATTAATAGCCCCTCTTAATCCTTTTGTTGCTGGCACAGCAGGAGACAGTTCCTGATACAAACATTGTAATAGTCATTAGTCGCATGTTCCTCATTTTTCTCATTTACTGATGAGACAGAGTGGCAGAAGTTCTGCACAAACAAAGTGTATGTCTTTGCTGATGGTTTTAAAAGCAGAAAAATCTTAATATTTTCTTACTTGATCTGCTCTTGCATCTGTAAAATGGGGATGATAATATCCTTTCATATTGCAAGGAAGTTGTAGAGGCAAATTTAAAGCATGCCTCCTTCATCAACAGTACTAGTAAGTAGATTGTTTTAGATTGTTTGCAGTAAAGATTATGTGCTAAATAGCAGGTATAAAGGGAAAGAGTGAATAATTACACAAATATTTATTATCAAGTACATGATTTTTTAAGGGGGGAAAAAAGAAGGCATTGGATTGTAGATTGTATCAAACTGCAAATGCACAAAGAGGCCCAGTAAAGACTTCATAAGCAAATTTAATTCTTGCTCTTAATAAGTTTTTATGCTTGATTTTGTAAAATTCAGGTGCTTTATACTTCTACAGAGGAGTTTGCTGGAAAGACTAACTTTATAAATTAGGTTGCTCACTGATGAAAGTCAGAAAGGAACTACTGTCTTTAAAAATAGCACCAGTAAATAATGCACTTTGCTATATTGGGCTTTATGAAGCGTTAATGAGATTTGTAGGAGCAATTGTTATTTTAAAAAAATCAGAGCAATTTATTGTTGCTAATTACTCTCTTGGCACTGCATGTATTTAAGATTAATTGGAATGTCTCTACTCAGTAATGAGGTCCCATGTAGTTTGCAATGACTGACAACATCTTTCTTTATCTGGAAAATAACCACACTGGAAAATTTGTAAACAGGGCAGTAGCTCTTGGCAATCAAATTTTCAAAGTCTTACTTGATATAGTAGCTACTGAGTTATGGTAAAAAGATCAGACAGTTCCAGCAGTTAATAATGACAATAAAAAAAAGTCCAAGGGAATTGTCATGAAGGTAAAACTTACACTCAGAGAAATAGATGTTTGACTCCTAGGTATTCCAACTTAATATTCAGATAGAGACTGATTTCTCAGGATGATACAACATCATGAATTAAAACAGCAGCATTTCTCAGAGATTTATTTTATCACTGTTTTGCTACTGTAAATTTAGTCATCAAAGGATGGATGCTGGAAAAGCAATCCTTTCATCTCCATTTTAAAAAAGTGTGAATAAATAATAGTAGGTGTCAATGACAGAGAGGATTTTGTTCCAGTGTGCTACAAGAATTTTTCTGAAGTGCTTTGTTTGTGTGTACATGTATGTGCATGTTTGTGCATATGAATATTTCTTTGGCAGCTTGCCTATTTCTGCAATTTGCTTAAAACTGGTAACTTTGTGTCATTCTTTCTTGGATACATTTATCAGATGGGACTGATAAATAATCACTTACTACAGTCTTTTGTTTCAAACAAGTGGGAAATGGCTGCTGGTGGTAGAATTCATTATTATTTGAATTAGAAATCTGATGTTCCCAGCCACAGCCTCTTTTCTCTGGTGCTGGATACACAAAAAAATCCAAGCACCCAAAAAATACCAACCCAGACCCTCTAACCTTGTTACTTACGCATTGCAAAACTGAAGCCACAATTAGTAACTGCAAAATGAAAAAATGTTTTCTGTAAGCTACTAATCTTCTTACAGAAATCATCAGTTAACAAGGAGGTCTTTTTGCAAAGGATATAAGGGTGCAAATTTTCATGTAAGCTCTGGAAAATTCAGACATCATCTATTTATTTTCTTTGCCTCCCATTTCCATATATTATGCAGTCAGTCTGATTGTCCAATCAGTCAGAATTTTCTTGAGCCTTTTTTAGATGAGCTCTTGAACAAAAACAGCAAAGTTGTAACATTAATGACCAAAAAATATAGTAGTTTATTATCCGCATATTTTAAATTGTTGCAGTGTTGAATTTTATAATTTCTCATGGGCTCACCTCTCTGCCTAACTGTTGATTAGCACCGTTAGGACAGAAGTTACTGCAAAATTAGCAGATATGCTATGAGCAGTATTTGCTTGGAGCACTGTGTATCCAAGCATTATTGTTGATGCTTGAATTTAATTTGGAATTGCATTTTAAATGGAAAAAGCATGGATATTTACACTGATGTTTAATGGGACTGAATTAGTCTCAGAGCACAATTCTGTTCTATTGATTTTTTTCAGGGAATGGGGAAGAGATGATGTCGTAACTGTTCTGGTGATTAGTTACGCATCTCCACAGCGTTTCAAAGCTAAACTGTGTGTAAGGCAATGTTTGCTGGTGCACATTAGTTACAAGAGGTTCTGCCCAAAAGAGATAAGCACGTGCAGGCTCCTTTCAGCTGCCCAATACACCAGTGAGAGTCTGGACTGTGGATGAAACACTGCTTCTCATTTCCGGGGCACCTCTGGGGAAATTCTCACTTCAGAGGTTGATACAAAAGCAGTCATTCCTTTCCCCAAAGCCTGGCTTTTCCTAAGGGGTGCAAAAAAGACTTAAACTCCTCACATGCTTGTTTATAGCCCTGTGCATCTGGGCAAGGGCTAGGCAAAGTCTCTCTCTTGATTAACAATGCTGTTAATTATGCACCGAATGCTTCTTTTCTCCTTGGTAGCAGCACTCCGACCTTGTTCAAGGGGCTCAGAAAGAGTGGAACCAGAGATGCAGGGTGACTTTGTGCACAGTGGCTAAGTGTGCTCAGTGCTTTTGCTTCCTGGCAGTTCCCGTTGCAGAGGAACCAGGGAAAGGGATGGTGTCCAGCTAGGTCAGTCGTGTCACCCATTTTGTCACTGTGTAATCTTTGTTACCCAAATTGGTACATTTCTGTAGGCAGTAGCTTTTATCTGAATCATTTTATGAGATAATTCCTGAATAGTTGTGCAGTGTCAAACGACTGTACATGCATCCTTTAAGTGAAGTCTGACAATGCTGCTGTCATTCTGTGTTGTGAAAGACCCAAGGATTTTTAAAGACCAAGTATATATTTTGAATTTTTTTTTAATATCGTTCAAAATAATTGAGTCCACAATCTCAGAATTATTGGTAATGTCAAGTACTGCTAACCTAGACAGTTGAAAGTCATGAATCTAGCCCAGAAAAAGAATAATATTTCACAATAAGGTATTATTGCTATTATTTTGCCTTTAGATGTCTCAAATCTTTGATGTCCTCGCTAATAATGTCTAAAATAACAAGGAATAAATCCTTGCATTTTGAGTGAGTTACAGTTCTTAAATGTTCTGCTGCAATTATAGCAGAGCATATTAATAGAAAAAGATTAATAATATATATTGAGAATATAATAAATGTTTCAACTTTTGATAAAGTACTGGTACTACCAGTGGTTACACAGAGGTTTAAAATAAGCAGACTTACTGAAAAAAAAAATACAGTGGAGTTTCAAGAAGAGAGTACCTTATGACTGCTGAATCACAAGGAACATGTGAGATGAGTCAGGGGATGTCTCATTTTGTCTTGACAGTAGATTTCCGTCCATATGAATCACTGACAGAAACAAGATATCAAGGAATTGCATAGATCAGCCATCATACACTTGTACCCCACAGACAGCTCCAAGCCTCCAATGATCTGTAATGCAGCACTGAAATGAAAGGTTTACAAACATTCCTGTTGTCCTCAGTGTCTGAGTGAAGCCATTCATGTCCAGAAGCCTTCCCTGAAAGTGCCAGAGTTTATTAGGAGAGCTGCCTGCTGAGCTGTTCCAGCACAGAAGGTGTTCCCAGATGAGCAGATAAGCAGTGCCAACAGGTCTATTGGAGCTGCAATAAGGAAAGTTTCTGCTTGGTAGTAATGAAATAATGAGATCATTAACTTAGGTGTGCATGCTTCTACTGAGAGACATTAGAAGGCCATTAGAGGAAGCTGCACCTCCTCCTTAAATTTTAAAATTTCTTGTCAATAGCTTGGTTTGAGTATTATCTCAAAGAATGACCAGCTCTAAACCCAGATGAAAATCAAAACAAAAGTAGTAAAATCTCTTAAGGGGAGCTGATAATGTAGACAGCCCTTGCCCTTCGTCCTCTGAGGTTTATAAAGATTACCTCCTAGTGACTTTCTAGTAATAGGATTTTATTTAAATTGTGGGTTTTTTCACACAAGAAATGTCTTATTTTCAGGTCCGAGCCCATGTCAATCAGTCATGTTTTATTAATCCTTAATTCTTATTTCTTCCCAGTCACCAATCTCTTGATTAAAATGTTGTCTATTTTTTTTATTTGCAGATGAATTGGTGCATTGTATTTTTGTATGTTCAAAATTATCAACACTAGAGTTATTGAGGGTTTGAGTTAATTTTCCAAAATACTGAAAGCTATGACTAATTTGGACTCGTGAATTATCTTAATCTCTTATTAGTTTCTTTAAGAGTTTTCATCTGACAATTTTCCTTCTGTAGCCTGTCAGCTTCATTAGTATCCACCACCCACACAAATCAAGCTGAGACAGGTCACTGCAAAATAATGAGATGTTCCTTTTATTTTGCTCAAGTACTCTTTCTCTTCCCATGTTATTTTAGTATTTTCTACAAATAGAACCTCTTTTCATACATAATGATTTTGAAAGATGAAAAGTAAAATTATAAATCTTATTTTAAAAAATATGCATATTTGGGCATTTTATGTAAAATTATGATGCTTCATCTGTTGCTGCCTCCTTGGGGCTTCCCAGTCTATGGAAGACAATTTGAGTCACGGGGAACTTTGACAGCTAAAGAGTTAGAGAAGAAAGTAATGTCACCCTTTCAGGCATTTCTTTTGAGAACTTTAAAACGAGTGAAAGATGTGTTCATTACCATTATGATTTTAAAGGAAAAAATTACTGGGTTTAGAGACTATAAGGAGAGATAAAGCCATGTTTGTATAATATGTAGTACTTCCTAGTAATATAAGCTGTTCATATGCTTGTTTTCTTGATGTTAAATTACATATCTTTAGCCTTGCAAGAGTATTCTCTGGTAGTTTTAAATGGATGTAACATTAAGTTACTGGCTGCTGTAAATCTTTTAGGCCAATACAAGACAGCACATCCCAGAGCTGCATTTATGAGAAACAGTGGATGCCTTAATAATGTGAAGGGGTTAAATCCCATAAATGGATGCTGTGTTGCTATTCCGTGAACGTCTTATGGAAAACAAGAGAATTCTTGCTACCTTTTGACTTAAAATAAAGAAAAAGAGAAGAAATGAAGCAGGAATCCCCAAATGACCATTTGCGTCTTAAAGCAATCATCCAAGAAAAGACTCATTGTCTGTTTTGTCTCTTCCAGCATTTGAAATAAAATAAGTAGCCTGGCAACAATTGCGTTTATTCTATAACAGATTTACAAAATACACTTCTAAAACAGATTTCACACCAACTGCAGGTCTTGTGCTTGTATGAATAGCGCCTTATTCATAGAATCACAGAATGCTTTGGGTTGGAAGGGACCTTAAGCATCATCTAGTTCCAAACCCTCCTGCCACAGGCATGAGATCAGGTTGCTCAGGGCTCTATCCAGCTTGGCCTTGAGCCAAGATTCCTTCCAGGAATGGAGCCTCCACAGCTTCTCTGGGCAACCTATTCCAGTGCCTCACCATCTTCATGGTAAAAACACTTCCTTATATCTAATCCAAATCTACCCACTTTCAGTTTAAAACCACTTCCTGCTGTCCTAACACAATGGGAACTGCTAAAAGGTCTGTCCCCATCTTTCTTATGGGTTGCCTTAAAGTACTGAAAGGTTGCAATAAAGTCTCACAGAGCCTTCCATATAGACCATCTTTCAGCCAAATGCTTAAATGCCTGTCTGACTTCTGACTTACTGTTAGACCCAGGACATTCTTGAATTCCTTGATGAAATTCTCAGCAATGAAATGTGCCAAATACAGAGCAAGCAAATAAGATAGCTTTTTTTCCTGAGAAGCATATATTCCAAAGTAGTGGCCCCTAGTCTTTGATGGCAAATAACCAGTAAGACCAGTGATGTTTTGCAAGAAGAATCATCTCTTGATCTTCCCTTTGGACTCTGTTTTCTTTGTTTTAATCTCCTTGTTCATGAAGTACACCAGAGGGGTTCCTGGGCTACATGCTTTCTCACTAAGGACCTATCACCAAAATGGCTTATGTGATTCTACTGTAAATATTATGCTTGTCACTGCTGCCACGAGCAAATATTTTCGCCCTAGATCAGGACAGTCCTATCTCTGAGGATGCCTAAAACTGCTTTTCTGTATCTACATTTGCAAATGAACATGCCTTCTGAGCATGGCCAGTCGAGCCATACCTCTTGCTGAGGCAAGTTGTTGGCAGCAGTCATTTTCTTTTCTGAGATGAGCTCCTATTCCTCCTGTCATTTACGGTTTTATATATGAGAGCACAGACAGTATAGCCTCGAGGTCATTGAATTCTATCAAGTATATTGTTTGACTGTGTGTGCTCTGGCAGAATTGGTAATTATCACATGCTATTGTTCCACCATAGTAAGAGGTCTTACTAATGAAGTACAGCTGAGCACAGCCAGTTTACATTAAAACTAGGTTTGAGCAACTAAAAATTGCCCACTCTTTCATCCTTAGTTGAAAACATGCTGTAGGAGTGCTGCTGAAGTGTGTTAAACCAATGCATTAAAGTAACTCTAAGTGTCTCCATTCTAGAAAAATTTTACTGTTCACAGACACCATGTAATTTTTATGTAAACTGCCTATTAAAACCCAAGCTATTCATCAGCATAGAGGTGGTGCACTAGCTACATCCCCTAACAAGATCAGAAATACATTTTTTTAACTTTAAAACTGAAAAGTAAGTTATACAACCTATGTTTGTTGCTAATTTATGGTCTTTTCTAAGAACAATTTAGGATTCTATGAATCTTTTTCATGTGGAGTAAGTAACTGTCACATTAAATTATAATGGCTAGGGCAAAAGTAGTGGTAAGTGATAGGAATTAAGATGTATATTAGAGTATTCTAAAGGAATGCCAGAAGTCCATAAATTATGTAACAAACAAGAAACTAATAATAATTGGTAAAACCTTTAAAGACATAAAGGAGACAGTGAGTTTAATTCTATGTTTTCAGTCTGAAACCTGGCTCGGTCTTTCAGACACACCATATAAATCTCCATGCAAATCATTTTGCATGTAACTATTTACTTTTCTGGTAAATGATGCCATCTTCAACAATGCTCCAGCATTTTTTACACGCTTCCCATGGCATCTGGGTTGCATAGGCACTGGGTTTGGGCTCATGTATACATATATGTGTCTATATATTGATGGATATCCACGCACATCTATCTGTATAGAGAAACATATATACGTTTTCCTGTGTGGAGATGTATATGAATGTATCATATAATCTGTGAACGTAAGAAAAATTTTAAAAGAGGATATTAACACAGATACCTCACATTGTGCAGAGAAGCTATTTTGCAGGCCAGAAGCTCAGACAAGGAAGCTGCAGAAGAGCAGATCAGTCAGGAACTACAGATGACCACTCAAACACCTATGTTGAAGACATGTGGCACTAATTTTTTTTATGTTGCAGAAAGTATGCCTTTGTCCCTATAACTTCTTCAATTTTTTTTTTCTGAATTGGAGGTAATAATCAATGGACTTTCTGGAAGAATGGGTGGCAAGTCTTGCATGTGGTAATGGCAATTACATGGAAAAAATGTTTAAAATTGTTTATCCAGGTAACATATTTTTTCAGTATTTCTCCAGTTATTCTTAATTTAGATGTGCTGCAGAACTGAAGATCAAAAAATCTAAATAATTTGAAAAATATCATATTCAGATGTTATTCAGTAGCAGAAAATAAAATGGCAGGGTAAAACTGTGCCTGAATGCAGAGCAGGGACATTTCCCCTCAGTTGCACGTGGAGCATATCTTGTAATGGTTTAAACAAACAGTGCCACTAATAGAAAAGCAACTTACTGCTTAAAAACATCAAGACCAAGTATTTTAGGAACAATAACAAACAAAACACCTCACAGTAATAAATGTTGATGAAAACAGAATTAAAATTATAAATACATCATTCTCATAATTCCTTTCTCAGAATAAAGCAGTTTAATTGGGTTCTAATGTAAGAACTACTAATATAAATATAACTATAATAATTAAATTCAATATGGTTAATCCTAGAGATAAAGCCTAGAGTCTCTGAAGACCTCACTTCAGAATGCATTAGTTTGTCTTACGTTTTTCACCAGCATGGAGGAGACTTAGGAAGTGGATTTTTAATAGAGTTGTGTTGCTGTACTGAAGCAGTGAAAGGGTGCTCCAGCACGGAGCAGGGGTCATTAAGCAGTGGCTCCAGATGGAAGAGTTTTGGGTTCAAGGTGGGATGCTGCTGACCCCCACTCCTCAGGATGCTCCTGCATCATCCAGCTCTGCTCCACCACAGCAAATGACACTTCAAATACACATTCCCTGTTCTCTGAGACTTCTGGAAAAGAAAGTCAGCGAATCAGTTCTTGGCTACATGGTAGGTTCCAGAGGCTTCTGTTTGGATGGATTTCTTAGGTGGATGTGATTGGCAGTGCAGAAAGGACAAGCAGTTGGAGTTGAATGTGCAGAGTTGCTCTCATTCCTTGTGTAAACAGAACAAGTCTTTATCTCTGGGGATTTTTACACTGGAAATGCTGAGGCTGTCAGTAGCCTGACTTTTCCTCGTCGTCATCTTCTCTTTCGGTGATGGCAGCACTTTGTGTAAATCCACTGCAGTAACTTAGTCTCTGACAGGATGCTGAGGGCTGTGGTGCTGTACTGAGTGAGTCACCAAATTATGTACTAGAAGACTTGGGACATTTTGGGAGAGAGAACTTCCAGATCTGGTCACCCCACGGGCCCAATACACCCCATTTGTCTGAGCCTTGCTCCTCCAGAGCTCCAGCAAGGTGCTCCTGTCCCTGGATACTGTTGAAAAGCTAAAGAACTTGCACACACACCTGGCAGTCCCAAAGCAGGCCCCCCAGCAAGAGGAGGGAGAAGCAGGCAGAGACCACAAAAAAGGTATATGAAAGGGATAAATGTGCCTTCTGGGTGTTATTTTGTGTGTTCTTCCTTCCTGTTTATTTTTTTTCAATGGATTTTCACCTCCTATCTCCCATTCTTCAAGTATACGTTATTACTGATGAAGAAAGGAAGTAATCCCTTTGGATACTCACCAATGTTTGTATTCCCTTGACATGTCAGGTTGGCAGAATATATAGATTTAAATACTGGATTTTGAATGTGTGTCTGCAACATGTTGGTTTTTTCTCTCTGTGTGTGTGTGTTTGTTCATCACTTATGGAAGAATGTTTAAAAATAAAGATTTCTATGTCTCAGCTACACATATGGAATTGGCTGTACAAGACCTTTCTTTTAAAATAACAGTCTTTGCCCTTTATGGATAGAAGGGACCTCTATAAGAAGAGCCTCATCTTAGTCTCTTCTTATTGTCTTAATTGAGCCTTTGAATTGCAGTCAGTAAAAGCTCACAGCAAGTATCCAATCAGATGTATATTTTTAAATTAATCTACATTTGAATACCTTCCCTGATTTCCCACCAGCACCTGCAAAGAGAAAAAAAAGAAAAGGGAAAAAAAAAAGGACAAATGTTTGAAAAGAAAAGGAATACATTTGCAAGTTTAATTTCCCTAGGGAGAAGTGAGCTTTTCAGAGCAACTTTGATATGTTTCTTTCTTCTTTGTGTAACCTGTAGTTTAATTTTGGTTCTCATTTTTGCATTGACATTTGGATGATGAAAGAGGTTCCACTTTTCTTTTAAAGATTGTTCCAGAAAGTCAAAATTATTCATAGAAGAAAACCATTAATAAAATGAAAATTTAGAAACTGTCTCCCCTTTCAGTAATTTGTATATACAATCCACTACGACTGGCAGTGCTTTTACTGATCTGATCACACAGCTATGTCTGATCATCCCTGGAGGTGTTCAAGGCCAGGTTGGATGGAGCCCTGAGCTACCTGGTCTAGTGGAGACCTCTCTGCCCCTGGCAGGCAGGTTGGAAACAGATGATCTCTAAAGTCCCTTCCACCCCAAGCC
Source organism: Lanius collurio (assembly GCA_020086605.1). Classification (NCBI taxonomy): domain Eukaryota; kingdom Metazoa; phylum Chordata; class Aves; order Passeriformes; family Laniidae; genus Lanius; species Lanius collurio. Next base: position 30,901,832 of record JACBWW010000003.1, read on the forward strand.
TTTCTATAATTCTTTGATTCTACAACCATGTTTTTCAGAAGGTCGCACACAATATTGTTGCACTGCTGTTTTTGTAGTGATTCTGTGAGTTTTCATTTTTAATAGCATGAGGCATCCCAAAGTCAAAATTTTTGATCTTCAATGTTGAAGATATTTTCAGCATATTTTCTCAGACTTAAGCAGGTGCTTGGGCTGCTCAGCGTCCCTTCTAAACTCTTCCTTTATGCCATCTATCCTGGAGCAGAGTTGATTGTGAAACTGGGAGTGGAAAGACAGAAAATCCTGGGAGCAGAGCATAAAATTTCTGTGATCTGTATTTATTAGAGGCAGAGACCTGTGGTTTATTTGCTGCTCAGGCATGTTTTACACAGGGATTTACTAATTTGCTCTTGACCACTGAGAAAACAAAAGCAGCACAACCTAGTAGCTTGTATATATCTCTATATCTATGCATCTATACCTGAATGAAATGTTTGCTTATCACACAGAATCTGTGTTTTCTTCCCTGTGGTTTACCTGTCATGTGGATATATGTGGAGCTTAGTCTGGTAACACATTTTTGTCTTTTCATGTGATGCCTGCCCCTGCCCCTCCTGCTGGGTTTCTCAGCCAGACCAAATGCAGTAGGAGGATTGTAAGGCAACAAAGAAAGCTGCAAAACAAAAAAACAGTTTATGTTATATCTGAGAAAGCAGGATCACAAAGAAATTTCTATCTGTCCAGAGCTAGAAATCTAACATTTACTAACTAAAACTTCTTTCTATGCTATATATTCCAGGGTAGTACATACTACATCCAAAAATAGATCTAGAGTTCAGGTGCACAGGTATATATGTACATATATGTGTCTTCTGCCACCAGTTACCACCTGCACACCTTTGCTGTGTTTGGAGTAGCTCCAGCTTGCAAGTGACCTTTTGAAGGAGATATAAGGCTATTCACAAGCCCAGCTTCATCTGAACTGCTGGCCACTGTGTCCTTTGCCTGTCAGCATTAAGTGTTATCCAGCTTTATTCAGCATTGCTCAGCCCCATACTGGGTCCTAGCTGTCAGCTTCTATCCTAATTATCAACTAAGATATTGTATCAACCTCTATCATATGCTGATTAGCATCCTCACCTGCAGTAATACTGATTTTATAAAGGATAATTCTCTGTGTGTTACATGTTATTGTGTTGCAAGGAGTTTGAATCCTATCTGTTTAGACTCATATGTGGTATGAAAAACAGAATGTGTGAAGGGAGAGAGAGACGGGGAGAGGAAAATATATTTAGCAGAAAATGTGACAGTAATTCTTGCAAATGTGGAGCCAGCTGATATCCTTCTTGGTCAAGCTCATATTCAAGTTTTGGTCTTTTACTTCAGAGTTTTTAGTTTTTTTCTTCTGAGTTTAAACTTTTAAGCTCTTCCTCAGTTTAAAAAATTTGAGTGCACATCATCTCAATTAAAATATCATAAGAGGCTTAAAATATCATAAGAGAGATCTTGGTCAGGGGTTGAGAGTAAAGAGCAGGTAGGTTCAAAATAACATGAGATGTCTTATGGTAGTTCTGTAATTTTTTCATTTGTTTTTTTAGGGTTTTTTTGCCACTACTAATCAAGTTTGACTGTCACGTTCAAGGATTTTTATTTCTGTTCTCTATTTAATTGTATTCCATGAAATCCTTTCCCCAAGTTTTGTGTGTGGACATTCATAAGCACTGACTGCTTGAGATTCAAAAGCAGCCTCCAAGTATCCTGGTATTTCAACCATATTGATGAAGATCTTGTCCTTAGTGGGGACTGCTGCAAAGAAATTATGTTCTTGAAAGAACCTGGTTTTCTGTGGAAATGCCTTGCATCAGTGTTTTGCTGAAAAGCAGTAAAACTTAGTGAGCTTTCATTGGTCATTAAGACAAAAAAAAAAGGTGATTTTTTTTCATAAAAAGGAATCCTTAAGTTCTTCGTTTTAGAAATCAGCCTGTGTTAGATACCTGTGTGCAATAGCAGGTGAACCTGCTCTTGCAGAAAAAGGTTTGATGTAGGCAAAACATTGCCTGTAGGGATTCAGTCTGGGGGATACAAATCATGTAAAAGTTGTTCCCAAACACCCTTACAGACTCTTCAGAAAAGGAAGATGTGCTTGGTGTTTGCCAGCAGCTAACATCAAGGAGAGCTCTTGGAGACTGCATAAGTGCACACCCCGCTTCTCTGGGGCACCAGGTTCCCTTTGGAGCAAGTCCTAAACACAGCTCAGAGAGAGAAAGGGTAACTTGCACTCCTGACTGCCAGGCCAGCTCGAGAGTAAAGGAGAGGATTCACACTGTACGAGAAGTGCAACATTGCTTGAAGCCAGAGATGTCCACAGACCCTGGAACACTGGCCCCACCTGTTGCTTCTCCTCAAGAAGGTCAGGGTCAGATGATGTCTTTGATGGCCCTGATTGCATCAAATGCTGCTGGTATGTTGCTTTGAAAGCAGATGCTTCTTATTCTCTGGGCTTTTTCTGTGTGTGAGGGGTGTTGTTATTCAGTTGGAGCTTTTATTTTCTTGATGACTGTCAAGCCATTAAGGAGATGATTTTGTGTTATTCTACAGTCTATCTTTTGTGCTACTATCCTGTGCAATAGGAGATCACCTTGGGCAAAGGACCTTCCTTCTTTGTCAACAGTCTGTACTTCCACAGCACTGATCAAAAAAACCTTTTCCATTGTAAATTTCACACACATCCTAGGAGACACCAGGTGTGTGCAAAAATTTTAACTGTTGAAAATGTACAAATTTTTTAAAGAAACTGATGTATTCCTGAAAGAAGTAGATTTTGCATTAAATATTTTCACACTTAAGTCACTTTTCCTATTTTATTAATGTTTTTTTTTCTATCTGAGTTGTAGGCCAAATGTTTCTTGTTTGTTCAGAAACTGAGCAATAAAATGTTTATTGCTTACACATTTCTTCATTTTCTGTTTATTGGATCATTCCTGGTTAGTTTTTCCATTATGTCCTTATTACTTAAAATGGTAGAATGTGAGGATTATCTGTATAATTGTGTCATTCCACATTTTAATTTCAAAATTGACTGCATCACTGACAGTTATAAAATAGAATGACCAGGATGTGGAAAAAGCTGATCTTAGACAGAAACCTTAGCATGTAATTTTAAATTGCCATTTTTCTTGCTGCATTTTTTTTTTAATCTCCTCACTGATATACATATGTACACCCACAGAACCAAAACCAAGGCTTACTAATAGGATCACAAGAAACACTTATTCTTGTTGAAAACAATTTGAAATTCTGGTGTGATCTTCAGTATTTTTGAATTATCCTCCAGCCTAAAGCCTTTCTCTTCGTTCTTTACTGTAATAAAACAATAAATACATATCTTCCACAGCTTTATCAAGTGTCTTAATCCCCTATATCTTACCTTATAAATAAAATGGAAGTTAAATCAGCTGCAGTAATTCCTGATTTCTTTTTACTTTTCCTGTTTGTATTTTGAAACAATTGTCTGTTTTACCGTCATAAACAAGAAACCTCATTTTTGTGTGTAAATTCAAATATAATTTGATTTAATTTAGTGTCAGTATTAATAGGAAAATCCTTGTAAATTTTTCTACATAAGACACTATCTCATGATTTTTCTTTTACCTACTCTCCCCTTAAACAAGACCTTTCTTTTATAAAAATAAAATACTTTTCCACCAGATAGGAAAGCTGTATATTATTGATGAAATAAATTACTTAAGAAAGAAAGGTACTATGTTTATATGTATGTTTATATGAATAATGAAACTATCTGGTGTCAGAACACATTAATAAAAATGCTGTTGCAAGGCTAGAAGTGTAATGCTTCAATCTGTGAAACTGAAGTAGGACTAGGGTTCAATTCTCATAGATGTTAGTTTATTTCCTGATAATGAGCCTGTTGCAATTTCACACACATTCTCTTGATGTTCAGTCACTTAACTGGTCTTACAGGGAAAAAAATGCACTTGGACAGTGCTTTTGTTTTCATGATGCTGGTTCAGTAAGGAAGAAAAGCAAAGTAGTCCCCACTCTGAACCAGCAAATTTTAGGAGTTCCCAGTGCATCATGTCATTGTGAAGAGGAGGTGAATAAAGAAAAATGTAGCTTTAGATGGAAGTCCAAGCCCAGATGGGGTAGAGGCACAACACCGGGAAACTAAAAATACCATAGTGACACCTTCAATATTAAGTATTTCTTCTTGAGACTATTTGTCTGGTAGTTTCTATTTATCTAATTATCTATTTATTTTGCAACTAAATCCATCCCAGTTCATGTGCAAACAGACAAAAGCATTCAAAGGAAGTACAGTTTTTCTGCTACAGTTAATTTTGAAAAAGAACTTGTATTTGGCTATAATAAATGTGCAAAAACACAAAAAACAAGTACATTGCTTGGCTTTGAAAGAACTGCAGGCTAACTAGTGACATTAAGGAACTCTGACATGATGCATCTATTCCCTGTCGATCATGAGCAAAGGAGCATGCTGAGAATGAGATTTTCCTTTATTTTGTTCACTTAGCAGGTGGATGATTAGGTTAATTTGATTTAATGATGCATTACAGCACAGATATTCTTCCTTGCAGTCATGAGCAGCTTCCCTTTATGAAGGGAATATCTTTGTATGGTCTGTTGGGTAAAATGGGGGAACAGTGCCTTCCCAAAGCCATCACACACAATTTTCTCAATGCTTAGGGCTTTCAGATCAAAACTCAACAGTACATTTGTGTCTGATCACGTAGGAGTAGAATCTTTCTGGTTGAATAAGTGAAAGTTTTTATGCTTAGATGCATTTGAGCAAAAGCCTCTGTGCTTGCACTGGGAGATTACATTGTGTGCAAAAGCTCCTGCCTGTCCATAGGGTGTGACTGGGAAATGTCAGTTCAAGGCAGCAAAGGCCTAATGCATCAGTTAGTTACCATTTGGATAGAGCTTTCTAAATGACCGAAAATACCGGTTGTGGAGCAGCATGGCAATGTGTTAATTGCTTCCAAGGTGTTGATCATTCTCATGCAGCTTGGGAAAGCAACTGAATAGCCCCTCCAAAACTGGTTACATTTCAGCACTTTTTCTGCTGTTCACAGTTATTGTAAGTAAAAGTCAATTTACTTTTATAAAACTACTTATGATGATCTTTTCCAGACCTGATATCTGAATTATCTTAATTTGAATTATTTCTAGGAAGTTCCAGTTAAATGGTTCAGACACAAATATCTGTAAGTAAAGAAATTATAAAATCATTTATTCCAATAAAATGTTAAGTTCTCTTAAGTAAAAAAGCCATTAGGGAAAGAAAAATATCATGAAATTTAAAGCACTATGGAGAACATTTAAGTACTTGTCAGAAAGAAGATTGTGTTGAGTAGATTTGTGTTAATTATTTCTAAAGATTTTTTTTTTTTTAGTTCATGTACACATTTAAGGATTTACTGGACTCTACTGGTGATGTTGGGACATATTCTATGATTCTATGAATGAATGATAGGGGGAAGAGGTGGGAAGACACAACTGCATGATCTCTCCTGCACAAGGTTCAGCCAGTGGGTCTTTAATGTCTCTGGTCCTTTTCATATTTATTTCAGTTCTCAGTTCTCAAACCATCTCAGGTTTGAGAGGAAAACTTTCCTCATAAAGCCTGCTTTGTACATCTCTGAAACAAAGCTGAGCTGCCCTTGTGAAAACAAGATGATTTTTTTTCATATTGCTTCTCACTGTGATTATTCCAGCCCAATGTGACAAATTATTTCTGCATAGCCGTAACCTTTCAAAATAAACAGTCCTGGAATGGACTCATGGTCTTTAGATTCTGTACATGAACAATCCTAAGGATTGTCTGTTGTAAAAGGAACAATTCAGTATTGCCTTTCCAAAACTCAATTTGACCTAACTGAGCTTTAAACTGTAAAAAATATTCACTGGACAGAGAAGATAGATAAGCCAGTAGTTCTCATTCTGCATGTGTCTGTGTCAAATTCCAAAGTTATAAGCCCTCTAAACAGGCTGTCTGGAAGAAAAAGAGGTGAAAACTCTGAGTAATTGATAGGATTAAGCTGAGAGTCTGCAACTTTAGGAAAGGCTTCAACCCTGTCCCATCTGTATGGAGAAAATACTGCTTGTAAATCATATCTTTCAAGAAACAAAAAGGAAAAAAAGGAGCAAAGTATTTTTTCCCCTATATTTTAGTGACATAAGACTTAATATTTAATTTATTATTTGTTCGTCTATACATGTGTTTGTTCTGTCAGTCAGTCATTGAATTGGTCATTGTAATCTTTTCTTAGTAGTGCAGGCAGTAATTTCTGATAGCAGTGAAATACAAAGACATTGCATAGAGAACCTTGAACTGAACCAAGATTTGATGCTGAGTCTCTGGGCCCAGATATTGAACTCCTTGTTGTAGCAGTTAGCTAGTCAGCTGTAAAACAGCTAACCTAAGAACAGAAAATATTGCTGTAAGGGCAGTGTTCATGAAACTGGAAGATACACTGACACTGGCTGAGCCCCAGCTTTCAGACTTACCATCATATTACTCCATTTTAATGAGCAGTTATATTACAGTAAATGTGCTGATTATATGCATGTTAACATGTATATTTGCTTGCTTTGCTTTTAAATGAAATCCCTTCACAGCAAGCAGAGCTAGTTTATTCAATTACCTTTCAGTATCATGTATGAACTCCAAGGCCATAGTTGCCCTCAGATCACAGCTTCAGGAGTTGCTTTCCTGTGCTTCTAAACAGATCTCCAGGTCCTTCAGGGGAGCTGTGAAACTCATTTATATAAAAACTCTGATGTTTTCTGTAGAATGTATCCTTCACATGACAAAATGTAAATGTTCCACTCTGGTATTTCTGAGACTTAGCAGATTTTATAGAAAGTTATGTTGTCTAGTTCTCTCTGGCATTCATTTAAGCAATATTTTGAACCTTCTTTAAGTGACGAAACTATAGGAAAATGATGTAGAGTCAGCTTAACTTGTTTGCTGGGTTTTTTCCTAGCTCATCTTCTGAAAAAAAAAAAAAAAAAAAAAGTATTATGCATCCAGCTGTTGGACCAGAGACCAAGATCTGCCTGCCTGTATTCATTTAGTTTGCTGTCAGTCCTGCTTAATCCTGTTTTCTTTGTTGTAATCTCTGTTCAGAGGAGAGTTTTAGTGTGTCCTACAACAAAATGTTCACCCGAATGTCTCTTCTATAGAAATAAATATTGCAAGAATAGCAAATAAATTAACTTGGGGCAGAGGGAGAAAGACAAACACTTCTAAGAAGTGCTGGAGTGTCCAGAGATTTTATATTGTGCTTTCACTGTCCACTTTCCGTTGACTGCTTAGAACAATTATAATTTTGCATCCATTTGTTTGGAACAATCGTATGGAAAGAGATGAGCTATGATGGAGCTGTCATAAGTCCTGCTGAGCTGGATATTTAACTCTTGGGCCAGTGAATTATATTGGCTACCAGCTGTACTGTGGGAAGTTAGAGCTGCCTTCACCTCCGCTTTTCAAGCTGATAAAGCAGAGCATAGGGAGGAAATCTATATAGATTTTGAAGTAATTTAGGAGACACTTTACAATTCTGCATAGGCTAAGCATATCAGACAGATGATTTCACAAAGATTCTGTCCTCAGAGATTTTCAGTCAAAAAATGAATAGTGCCCTTCTAAACTAACACAGATCGAAAATGAGTCCGTGATAGTATCACATATTATTAGGTGAAACACAGAGACCAAGTCTTAAGCCTATGAGTACTTTAATGAAATGAAAAAAGCAGTGTCATGAAAGGAGAAAACAATAATATTCTGGTTGACGGATCCTTTCCTAATTTTTCCTTCTAAACCATATCACTTTGACATTTCAAATAAAAACACTGAGTGCTTTACTTTCAAATACCTTGTTTCAGTCTCTTCTTTTTTCTGAGGAAACTGCATTTGCGTAATCTGTAAGTCTTCTGAGTGATACATTTTATTTGAAATGTCTTGACTCTTTCTTCCATAACAAAAAGAAAGAAGATTTCTGTATATTTGCTTCTGGAGCCCTTTGCTTAAATTCATATATCCACAGCAACTTCTTTGGTTCTTTGGTTTTTTGGGTTTTTTTTTTAATAAAAAGATATAGACCAATAATATCATTACTTGTAATGTAGAATTGAATAATTGTAAATAAAAAATATTAAGATGGTTCCTCCCACTGCTTTGATAATCTTTGTGACCTGAGACATGTGTAATGTAATCAAAGCTGCATTAGATCACAGTAGCCTCATTTTTTTTATGGTGAGAGTTGATGTCCTGTAGTTGGCTGTGTGAGGAAGGTACTGAGGAATGGATCTTATTTTCAGAGCACCTTCAGCTTGATCGTATTCCAGGGAGTTTCCTGTGCATCTTCTCTAGGTCCTAGATTTTGGGTTCTGATCCTAATTTCTACTGTTCAAAGGGCCACACAGAACTGGCTGGTGCCAGTTGTGGGGACGGGTTAGTGCTGATACTTCCCCTCCCCTTGCCCCTGACACCACCATTTTCCGTTCTTTCCTTTTCCCCTGATTAACCCTTTGGCTTTCATTTTGTTTGGCCTAAACAAGTGTGCCAGTCTGCTGGTCTCATCTCACTCTGTGCTTCTGGTCTTCCCTGAGCAGTCCCATTAATCTTCTTTCCTTCTGCTCCAGTTTCTGAGCTTGGGTGGTCTGAGCTGAACATGTGTGACCTGACCAGTGCTCTGTGTCACAGCCTCCCTATTTTTGTTTGGGAATTCCCTCTAATGGATCATAGCTGCCTTCTTTCTACACTTGTAGTTCTGAATCATTTCAAAATATGCTACTGTGTCTTGTCCTGCTTCAAGTCAGCACTTTTCAAGTCATTTAATAGCATGCAAAATTTGTCATTGAAAATGAAGGACTTTGGGAGGATTGGATTTTATGTGTTACTAAAAATTCAATTCATTTACACTACTTATTATTGTGATCCTGTTTTTCTAAAAGATATATCTACTTCTGGTGTGTCCCAGAGAGTAAATTTTTACTAGGTTGTAACTACTTTTTGTGCCAGAACACCTATTTATAGGTGAAACTAGTGATTATAATCTTTGCTATCCCTTCTAAGCTTCTGTATTATATTGTTTTGTAGCAACAGGATAAAATTGTCCATGGAGAAAGGCTGATAGAGTGTCTTTCTACTTCATGAGGACAGAAACAGAAATGAATTCTTGCAGCCTTCTGGGGTCTGACCTGTACCTGATAAGGAAGAAGGTGGTGGAATTTCTTGGCATCCTGTTTCAGTGTTATGTGCCTTTGGACTACTCACTCCCGCAGTACCAAACCCCTCTTCTGACTGTCACTATGATATGCTCTTAATCAATAACATATTTATACACAACTGATAGGATTTTGCTATATTAAATGTCTTCTATGGAACCAGCTTCCTGAGATAAGGATGTTTTCTATGAAGTCTAGGCCAGGCTTGTATGTCATTCAAAGTGAAGATCTTTCTATCTAAAATTTGAAATGTATGGGTATTTCAGCTAAAATATTAAACAAGCAAACAAAAAACCTTTAGTCTCTAAGTGACCTATATGTGATGAACCATTCACTGAATTATGATCATACGTGTGTAACTTGATGTTGTGTGTAAAAGTGCCCAGAAGTGAATGAGGTGCATCTGTAGTTTATGACAGCCTAAAAGCAGGGATTTAAACCACCTGTGCATTAAGTAACATGTGAGCAACACAGCCTAGATTGGAAAAAGTAATACAACACTAGCCCTAGACCTCAAAATATACAATAAAGATATAATTTTGTCTGAAAGTATGGTTTATTAGTTTTGAAACTCTTAGTTTAAGAGGGAATCTTATTTTCCTTGGATCCAATTCATCTCTATTCTCTGACTAAGAAAAAAGAATTGGGTCTCTGAAACAATTGCTGTTGTGGCAGCCACAAATTACACTGTGGTGCTACTAATTCCTTGTGGAGCACAATGCATTTACAGCCTCCTTTTTTTATTGATTCTTTCTGCTAGTCTGCATTCAGCACCACAATAGAGATACAGAATTTCCAATGTAATTTCTAGCAAAAATTATTATTATTACTGCTGTTGTTATCATTGTTATTATTATTATTGCCTTTGAAGATGCAATATTGCCAGAAGAAATTGAAATAATTGTGGTTTTCATCTATGGGTAACAATCTGTTTTCTTCAGTTACTTTTTTTTGTGAGGTTTAAAGCAGCTATCTGTGGCCAAGAAAATCCCAGTGTTCTTTCTGCCGTTATCCTGAGTGACTTTGGTTTAAGCACACTTTAAGCTATTACCTTATTTGCCCCTCTACCATCATTGGTTCTTTGGAAGCAATGTGGTTCTTGGCCACAGAGTTACGTAATAAAATAAAGAAATTCAGATTACAGTGGAAAAGTCCAAGTAATTCAGTTTATAGACAGTCATCAAATGACCTCCGTATTCAAGCCCTCAGGTTTTCATGAGCCAGTATTTAGACTAAAAAGGCCCCCTCTATATGTATTTATGTTTTTGCAGATGAACTAGATTCCTTCCTACCCAATTTCTCTTATCCTTTTGGTTTTTACATAAATTGCAAGAGTATTGAATCACAAAAATGACACAAAGGGCAAAGACCAGTAACAAAAGCTCAAGTTCTCAGTCCATCTCAGTCTTTCATAATGTATTCTCTACACAGTGGTTTGACCTCTTTTTTGTTGAATTAGCTATCTTAAGAACCTAGGTTTTCTTAGTTTTCCTTTCCTTAGATTTCCTGAAGAACCTGCAACACTACAAAAAGCATTTCACTGCTTCATTTCTGTTTCACTCCTCTTTCTCACCCAGTAGTTGGTAAACGCTTTCAAGTTCTGCAAAATACTACCACCTTCCCACATGCACAGATTGGTTAAATACACAGGGGGAGGGAAACACTGTTTTTGAAGGACTGACATTTTACTTAGAATTTACATTATATAATAAATTTATTATAAATATCTAGCATTTGGTTCCGGATCTTTTATATCACCTCCTCACTTTCTATACTGCATGACATAGATCCCTCTAAATAATTATTTTCCACATTTACCTGTCTGTGGTGTATTATTGTCTGTTTTTGAAAGATAGACCAGTATTTTACTCTAGAATCCTTCCTCTTCAAGGAGACTTCTTTTTGACTGAGATACTTACCCCTCAATTTATTTCCCATCTCTTCATGTTACTTCTTCTACTGCACTTTTTTTCTTCCCCTCCCTTTCTTCCTGTTTTTCAATCCTTTTCTGGCAGAGGAAGGATGTCACTTGTCAGTCCCACTCCTCCATGTGGGAGCCATATCCTCTACCTGATTTGCATTCCTTTGACGTCTCTGTCTTTTCCTTCTTCCTTCAGTGTTGCATTTGTTCTCGACCAAGACTAACAGTCCCAATCTCCCTCTTAGGACCTTTGTTCTCTTCTCACCTTCTCTCTCTTATATAGTATCCATCTAAGCTATTCCCAGCTCTTGAGCTGCCCATAAATCCATTTCCTATGCTGCAATTTGAAACCTCTTTTAGCTTGACGTCTTACCTGAACTTTATTGCTGGTAACAAACTCTCTCTTCTAGATCATTAGTGGACGCATGAAATGTTACAGAGACAAATTACATTACAGGCACTTGGAAAGAAAGGTGCTTTGGGGAGGGTTTTACACTTTATTACATGCTTCTCTGCTGTTGAAGATCTGGAAGAAAGAAAATTAAATGCGATTTTACTACACGGCAGTAAGTCAGAGAAGGCAGCATTAAAAGCTTAAGTTTGGAAGAGTCTACTAATGATTCTACTTCCATCTTGTTACCAAAACTATTAGGAAGTGTCTTCTATGTAAAAATTTTTTGAGCATGGACAAATAAAGGTGTGCACAAAACACAATGGAAAAGTCTGCAGCACAGTGTGTTAATGAAGAGACAGAACAGAGGAGAAGTTAATGTGCTCACAAATTAATTTTGAGTGCCTTTTTGCTAATGGCTTATCTCAGTAATACAATTTTGTGAAGAGGTGAGCAAGCATTGGAGAACATGAAAAAGTGAGTCTGTGTTTGGCAGGATGTGCAGTTATGAAAGTCATTGTAGCTTCAAGATGGACTTTTTTAATCAGTGAGCGTGGGAAGTAAGGGAGTTTTTATGATTGGACTTGCTTTCCCAGAATTACCTGTAGTGATGTCTGTCCCCTGCTGACCTCTCTCTGTATCCTTTTTCAATTTTGTTTTCTCCTTTGTCATTTTTTGTGCACTTCTCTGCTACTGCTACATTCTCATGCTTGCTAATGACCTTTTCTTCAGCTCTAGCCCTCTTTCTGTCCTATCCCATCAGTCTTACACTACCTCAATTCATCTTCCTTTGCCCTGGTATTATATCTCATTTATTTCTCTCCTTTTCTAATTTGATTCTGTTACTATGAAGAGACAGAACACAAGTGAGTGGAATAGAAGTGACATTGCTATTCTTCGTCTTCACAATTATTTTTCTACTTCCTCCTCACTTTCCCACTAGCTGTACCTTTAAAACAGTTTTATCTTTCTCAATTGAAGCTATTAAAAACATGGTTTTGTACACTTAGCCACAAACCTTAGTGACATCTGTATGTTATTCCATCTTTTATGGCGCACACAGAGAAAACAGTAGGATTTGCAGGAAGGGCAGGGTGACAAGCCTTTGTAATACTCCCAAATTGGTTGATTCAATTCTTATAAAAGGGAGCTGGAGTGTTTTCATGCTGTTCCTGAAAGAAAACAGTGCTGAGATTCACAGTTGTCTGAAGGAGATAGCAAAACAATTTCAGATCTGGGCTACCTCATCAGCAAACCTGAATGGCTACAAGAGGGAAATGAAAATAATCTTTCTGTTGTGGTAAGCAAAGGGTAGTGTTTCAGGAGGGGTCAGAGTCTTCAGGACCATTTGGCAGGTATAAATACACATAAATGAGATAAGGCACAGATGCCCCAAATCTCTCCCAGCTGAGGTTTACTCTGTGAGCCTGCCAGGAGCCCAGCTGGAAGATCATAATGTATACAATAAAATGCAATAGATTGCTCTTGGCCTTATAACTCTTCATCTCTGTTTCAGAGATGGGAGGCATAACAGTGACATAGCTTTGATCCTTCCTTTGCCAGTATGAACCCAGAGTCAAACAGTTTTCCTGAAAGAAATGTAGGAAAGGAAAAATGTACAAATTATATTGGAAAAAATTGTTGGCTGTGTGATCTAGCACACAATGAAAGATGCTCTGATAACTCAGTCTATAAAAAAATTACTAGCAAAGCCAAAACACCCCCCCAAGTGCTCTAGAGGAACAGAGCATATATGGTATTTGATCTCCTAATTTTGCTTTGAGAAATTCTCCATGAATGCAGAAGATGAATGAATCTGAAAACAAGGCAATTTCTTGAATTATTTCTCTATATTGAATCACAAACGTGCCATGATGAACTCAGGTATTCATGAGTGACTAAGTTATATTTTTATCAGGTTGGATCTTGTGTACTACAGGTTTTACATTTTCTACAAAGCTCTGAAAGGGTTTTGTGGATTGCTACTGGAATCAGTAGGAGGACAACCATGTGGACCTTTCTTAACTAAAAATCTAGTGTGTAGTTGCCCATGGTCCAGAAAGTTAGTTTGAAAAATTTTATTCTTGTTTAGTTAGATTTGGCTCTTTCTTTTAGTCAGGAGACATCAGAGTAATGAGGTGGAATCTGAACGACTTTGAACCACAACTTCTTCATCTGTCAGCTAAAATTTCAGTATTCTAGAATGTTTTCAGTGTTTTAGAATAACTCCTAATAACAAGGAATCAGTTATTCATGGAATGGAGGATTAAGATTTGGGTAGCTAGAAACTAGGAATCAGCTTGAGGTGCTCAAAAACAAGTTTGCAATTTCCTCCCTATATGGTTCTCCCTGTGAAACATTTGGTATATTTCTCCCTCACAATGTTCTTTGGTGCGTACAATGGTATTTGTTGTAATGGGGGGAATCTTTACAACATCTATAAAACAGCGATGAACTTGGAAGGAAAGATGAAGGGATATTTTTGAAGATATTCAGAGATTATTTTATTCCTCCAGCCGCATGGCTGGAGTTCCCAAGCCGACCCCACTCATGAGACCCTCCCTCTCTTCCTGGGCCCCGGGCACCCAAACCACCCAATCAGGAACAGGTATGGGGCACACATGACATGGGAGCAGGGACAGGGACAGACTCGTACCCTGCAGGGTCCCTCCCCCTGAGATTTCAGGGGTGAGGTACCTCCACACTTCACCCTTTCTTTTTAAATAAAGAACATTGGACACAGTTGGATAAACAACAAAACAATTTCAAAGGAAAGGAAGCCACTATCTTGAGTCCCCAAATGTCCAAACAGATTTTCTTTGGAGCATCAGAAGGGAGACAGGATTTGAGCACTCAGATGGAAACTGAGTCAGGAGAGGGTTTTTTCCTTTCTGTACCTGTTGGAATCTTAGAAAATGACAGTTAATTTCTTCCCTCCCTCCTTTTCATCCCCCCATTGGCATTGCAAAGGGGTTCATGGCAAATGGAAAAGCCTGTTTTTTTTGTGAGGGGAACCAGAAAGGGAAATTTGGGCTGGGCATATATGGGGGATAAAGGGGCATGGGATAAAAGGGGAAGGTGGGATAGGGGAAAGGCTAGGGATTATGGGGATATTGTCCAGCATATCTACTGCCTTGCACATTGACACCCCCAGGGCCTGTAACACATGGGGCCTGTGGGCCCTTCCTTCCTTGCACAATTTTAAATTCTACTCTTTCTCCTTCTTCTAAGCTTGGAACATCACCTTTGGGGTTATTTTTTTACAATAGCAGATTTATGGACAAAAATACTTCCTCCAGTATCATTTTTCAATAAGAAACCGTAATTTTTCTTTACATTATACCATTTCACAGTTCCAAAAACCCTAGCTGCGATAACCTTTTCATTTTTCCCAGTTCCTTTGTTCTTGCTTTCACTTTCGCTTTTTCTCGCTCTCTCGCCGGAGCTGCCACAGCCAAGACCACCGGGGCTGGGGCCACCAGCGCGTTCCTGTTGCGGGGTCTGGACTCCTTGGGATCGCGTGTGGGGCCCAGCGGGTCCGGTCTGGCCGTGCTGGTGCACTCCACCGCCGGCTGCTCCGCCTCCGGCCACCTCTGCACTGCCATTTGGCGCCGTGCTCGCTTCCCCTCTGGAGTTCCGTGTGACTGCTCCACGCTTTCTGGATGCGCCCTGTAAGGCGTTCGCATATGCGCAGCTTTTTTACCGCCACTACTGCTGCCGCCGTTGCTGGTGTCGGCTGTGTGGCCATGGGCTAGCACGGTTCCCTTCTCACCCCCACGCCCCTCTGGCTCGGCTCAGCGTGGCTCACCATGGTTGCCATAGTGACTGCCACAATCACCGCTTCCTTTCTCGGCATGGGGCTTGGGTTCGGACCGTCACTCGCCATGCGGTGCAGGGTAGCCATCACTGGGTCGCGCCTTGGCCGCCACCGCCCTCGCTGCTGCCTCAGGGCGAACACTGCCAGGCCTACGCTGCCGCGTCGCTCCTGACTCTGCTGTCACCACCGGCCCTGCTCCCATTGTGCCTGTCCTCACTGGCTCTCCCACGCGCGGGAGCTCCCTCACCGCCGCCCGCAATGCACTGGGCACCCACAGCCGGGGTCGCGCGGTCTCCGGTGCAACAGAGGAGCCCTCTGCAACGCGCACGCTGCTCGACCACGTGTTCATTGCTGAAACAGCAGCAGGACACGGCCATTATTACTCAACAGTCTCTGAAATCAGGTAATATTCACGGAAATAGTCTTGCATCGGCACATGTTTTGATTTTGAAATTAACTGTGTCCAAACATTCTTCCAAAAGTCCTTAGTAAGAATCAAATCCCAAGAAACATAGAAGAAATTTTTAAACAGCCATGCCAAAAAGTATCTTAGTCCTTTCTGAGCTTGAATTAAGCTAAAATCTACATATTGCTGTTCAGGAACTTTTTTTAGTTTAAGGTAAATGTCTCTTTGTGGTTTGGACAGCCACAAGTCCTTCCATGAGTCCTCCGTCGTTCAGAGATGGGACAGCAAAACGAAAGCAAGAAGAGATATCCAGAGTTACTCACGAATTATCTTCTCCAGGGATCGTTTGCCAGCATTTCTCCACCATCTCTTGTAATGGGGGGAATCCTTCACAAGATGTATAAAACAGCGATGAACTTGGAAGGAAAGATGAAGCGATATTTTTGTAGATGTTCAGTGATTATTTTATTCCTCCAGCCGCATGGCTGGAGTTCCCAGTCAGTCTCCAGTCATGGCACCCTCCCTCTCTTCCTGGGCCAGGCCCCCCAAACCACCCAATCAGGACAGGGGACAGGGACAGACCCATACCCTGCAGGGTCCCTCCCCCTGGGGATTTCAGGGGAAGGCACCTCCACAGTATTAAAAGTCATAGCTTTGAAAATGACACTTAAATCTGGTGTCCCTCATTGAATTAAATTCCATTTCATATCAGAAACAGCACTATGAGAGTGCATATTTCTGGGAGAGGAAATTATTTGCTTTTTGGCCTCTCATCTGACATCAACACTGATGTGGCATCCTAATTGTGCAGCCTCACTGCCTGTCAGCTCTTATTTTTCTATACAATAATGTAACATCTTCTTAATTATACCATAAAAACTGATGACACAGTATCCTTAGCAGTACATAATTATCCTTTCTTTTTTTCTATATTCTAAAAGCCACCATTCTATATTCCAAAAGTCATCATTTTCATGAGCTCTTAAGTCTACAAGTTGCATGATTATTAATCACTAAAGAGCTGGATTATTTCAAATGTGTCTGACAAATGTTCTTCAGAAATTGTTAATTTCTCTTGGATGTACAAAAATTTTCTCATAGAATCATAGAAGCTTATAGAAGATTTTATTTCATACACACATTGAAAAAAATAGATAGGAAAAATTCTCCCAAGTGCTGTAAATTAAAGCTGTAATTTCTCTGAAATGTAGTTCAGCAGTTACTTATTGCGATAGCCATTTAGAAAGTAATTTACATAAATGTCATCTCTGCCGGTGTTGATTATATAAAGATGCTACTGGTAGCTTCAAAATATACCTGATTACTTGAGGATGGCATTTTTCATCACGTTGTATATGTGGAGTATATGTGGATCTCAGAACACAAGTCTGCTGGCAACTCTTTACAGCCAGTGTACACATTCAGTCATTTGTCATCCAAAAGGAGTTATTTATACGGAGAAAGAGGACATTTCAGTTGATTTTTGATGTCAGAGTTGCTTTTCCTTTATTTCAAAATTTCTCCTGGTACAGCAAATATTTTTTGTTAAAAACAGATACTGTATTTTGCAGTTGATGACATCTTGTTTGCAGCCACACGGAAAGAGAGTGTTTTCTTAAGTGTAGCTATAAGGTCAAATTCTCATCCTGACTATAACCCTAGAAAAGCTCCAGTCCATCTTCCTCCAGGAGGAACACTCCTGTTTTGCTTTTGATTCACTACTGATAATCAAGAAAGAGGAGATATATAGTGCTCAATATATAATTTGTCTATTTTATGCATTAAATTACTGAAGGATTTAATTTTCATAGGGGTGCTGCATCAATTTGTGCCTCTTAACCAAGAGAAGCATAGTGAACACAGATGCTGCTGCCAGGAAAAGCCAGCAAACTCGAGACTGTGGTACACATCAGACTGGAGCGTATGATAGGTTTCCTGTAATTAACCAAGAATTCTTTTTTGTAGTTGTTGTTTTATTTTGAATATAGTTCAGATTTGATCTTTTTAAATAAACCATAGGAGGAAGACACCACATTTATTTCTGGTTTTGGCCTGAGCCTGGACTCCAGTGTGGTAGAGAAATCAAATGCACTGTTGCTCTGACCATATATGCTGCTTAATCTCAAGCAATTTCATAGCTATTGCATTTCAATTTCATACCATCGAGCTGGATTCAACAGACTAAACATAACCCCACATCATATCTTTCATTTCATGTAAGCATGAGAACTTTTCTCTGAACTGTTCTAGAAACTTGTATCTTTGCAAGGATAATTCAGTTATCTTGATGTAATTAATTTTCTTAACATTTATTCTTCCAAGGCAACTTTTTCATGAGGACAAATATTGCTGGTACCCTTATTATCTTAGGAAAATGTGACTTCTTACCACAAGAGAGCAGCCATTGTGCCAGATTCATGTCTGTATTTTTCCCTATGCAGATAAGTGTAGATGCTGTTCAGAGAAAACATGAATTTTTGTTTGATTTGGTTTCACAGATATTTCTGACTATTTCTGAATACAGTAGAGCTGATGTTTGACTGTGGGACAACCTAATTTTGTTGACCCAGTTTGCTTTCGAATTACATAAGTGAAAAGAACTACATCTCATTGGAAAAATTAATATTGTTTTCCTTACTCATTCTGCAAATTTCACTTTGGAAGTTTTTAGCTATAAGTGATGAAAAGTTAGTGAAGGAAAGTAGTGAATTATTGGATAATTTGTTTTCATGCAATTCTTAAAGGAATGTTTGAGGGTTTTTTTCTGTCACATATTCATCTTCTGTGGCACATTCTTTGAAGTCCAGTTCCTCTCTGGACTTGAGCAAACTGTCATTGATATTGCTTAACATTATCCACTGCCCTCTGTTCACTAACAAATTTATTGACTCTTGGGCATGGAGTATTATTTGGGTTTGTACTTTCATATATAGCACAGTTCTTTAACTGACATTAAGGGAAGAATTCAGGCACTCTACTTGCAAGAGTAACTGCAACTATGAAAACAGACACACTCACAAACGATTAGCTAATGGAAGTTTCAATTTTTTTTCAGTTTTATGGAGATTAATGATGTGATTTCTTTGCCTGGAAGTTGTACAAAAAGGAAATGTAGGAAGTCACTTCCTTAAAGCATTAAGAGTGCTTCCTGGAGAAAATTGGAAAGCAATGTCTTTGCAGATTTGGTTTAAAACCTACATGTAGTAGGTCTGCAAAATTTTATACAGAAGAGAAGGTTAGGGATAAATCTAGTTTATTATAAGGCAAGGAGTAGAAAGGATTATGCACCCCTGAGGAAAGGTTCTTTTCAGTTTGATAAATGCAGCGTAAGTTATTTGCTACAAAATGCCAAGCTATTCTGGAAGAACACTGATCATGTCTATTTTGGGAGTGCAGGTTGCTTTCATATTTTGTAGTTTGGAAGGAATCAAATACTTATTAAATGGCTATTTTGTAGGTAGTGATAAATTGCAAGTATGCAAAAAAATCCTTTTCTTCCCCTACATGTGGTGCAAATATAAATGTAAACCATGAAGAATGCTTTCAGAAACTCCTTCTGGGGAGATTTTAAGACCCAGAGATTTCGGGTTCTAAAATGTCTGATACAACAGGAGAAGTAAAATATACATGGAAGGCAACAGAGATCAGGTTAGGTAAGAGAGGAATGGCAGTCCATTGCAACAATCTGAAAGCAACTGGAGATTTGGTGTTGGACCAGCTCTAGACTGCAAATTGGGAATGTTTTGGCCACTTCCACAGAAGGTTGGCCACCCCTAGTACCAGATAATTTAAGGTCTTTGCTCTTTCCATGTTAAGGAGGATTATAAAGTTTATCTTAGAGGGGACATGACATTTCCATGGGCTTTTTTTAGCATTTTGTTGTCCTGGGAACAAATTAATCCAGTCTTCAGCGGTTACTATTGAGAGCGATATGGGTGGATGGCTTGCAGCCTTGTGGGGCTGCCCAGCATGCTATTCTTCCTGTGCTCCCAAGCACCTCTTGCCTTTCTTTTTAGACCCCATTGCACTCTTGTAAAGTCTCCAAATTCAGTTTATTCACTTGAACGTATTGTCCTGCTTCAGAGTACCTGCTACTTAAAATATTGAAGCCGGTCCAGCTCCTCCACAGTGCCCTAAGAACAGCCTTTTCAGTTGCTTAATAATTTTCTTTCTCTTCTCCTTTATCCTCTAATTGTCAACATTTTTCTAAATTTGAAGAGCTTATATCAGCTTTATTTATGGCTGGAAATTGGATTAGTTTTTTACCTCTAAAATAAAAAGATAGAAATGTCAACTTGGAATGAACTGGTTTGCTAAAGGAAAATATTATTATTAATAAATGCTAATATAATTTACTGGTATGATTACTGCATTTAAAGAAAGCCAAGCTGTTGCCTGCTTCTTAAATTACTACATTTCAACTTTTCAACATGTTATTTAAAAATATGAAGTAGTCACCTTATTATACACATCTTCCAGGATTTGAAAGGAACTTATACATATAAATGGATTCAGCCTCATCAGTGCCTCTAAATGATGAAAAAAAATGGCATTTATTAAGTAAATTCATATAGTGCAGATCCTGTCTTCTGGATTTAAAGTCTTGATTTACATTTCAAAACACTTTGGGGGATTAATCATCTCAAACTGATTATGTGGGCTCCTTCCACCCTCAGCAGAGAGAGAGACATCCTCCAGAGGCCCGTCACACTACTTTTAAATACCCATTTGTAGGAACAATACTAGAGCCCTTTAGAGGTACATCTCAATTTCCAGGAGGGATAGAAAATTGGGTGAAATGAGGTACTTAACTTTTCAACAGTGTAGACCTACTGAAGATAGGTGAGATTGATCTCTTCTCCCGAGAGTCTATTCATTAGTTTCCTTTTAATACCCTCCTACTCTGTGCCATTGAAATACTTTAGATAAGTGGTGAATGGACTGCATGGCACTACAAATTGGGTTCACCTAATAAGTAGTAAGAATTGGTAAAATTAAGCATAAGCTTAAACTAATGAACTGACAAGGAAAGACAAAAATCTCTTTGACTCTCTTGCCTCTAAGATGCTTAAGATTCTTTCCTTGTCACTCTCCTTGCTATTAATTGGCTCAGAAATTGTTATCCTCCATAAAAATATTCCTCTACTTTTTTATTTAAACATAAAAAGATTATTATCAATGAAAAATATTGAAAGCCTGTGTTGGTTCATACTTCCATTTAAATATTAATTCAAATCTTTTAAAATGGCTATTTGTTTGATATGTAGTAACTAGAAGGCCAGAAATCAGATGGTGGGACTGCTTTCCAGTAGCAATGGTAATTATTACTTGCATGCTGTCACAAAATTTGGTACCCTGGAGTCTGCCTTCTTGGAGAAGGCTCAGTTATGATACAAGCTGATCATTTCTGTGACAAGTCATATGAGGAACAGTGCACACCTTTCTCCCAGGTCACCAATTCAAATTGCTCTTTCTGTTCTACCCAGTTTCGTTGTTTGTAATGTCTTCTGAACTAATTGAAACTGCTTTAACAAACAGTAACTCTATTCATTGGCTCCACTACCATAATTCAATCTTCAGCAGTTAACTAATAGTGTCCTAGTCCCTAGTCTATATCATCAACTGATGCCTTAGGTTTTAACTTTTATATTTTTCAAATCCTGTACTGCTTAGTGTGTAACTCTGAGGTTTCTTGTAGCCTGGTAATTTCTGCTCTCTCATGGTAGGTAGACATAACAAAGCCTCTCCAGGCCTGCTCTTCAAGGACACACAGACCATCCTAGGCTCAAAGAGTAGAAACCAAAGAGCCTCTAAGGGGGGCAAGCAGAGGGGAAATTACATCATTAAACTGAAGCTTTAATTGGAGAATTAACCCTGATATGCAAATGAACCAAACCTATAAAAAGTGTGAAGAACTTGTGACCTGCCATCCATCTTGAGGTCCATCTGAGGCAATATCCCCAGAGGGGGTACCTTTGAAAGCCTTTCAAATAAATACCTACCTTATTCCCTTACTCCTGTCTAGTCTCTGTTTAAAGGAGGCCTCTCAAGGCATCACAGCAGTCACTTTTCCTTCAGCTGATTAAAGAGATGTTGGTTTTTCTTCATTCTTAGTCTTTGAACCAATGGTAGCTTTTACTTTCCTTGTTTTTTTCTCTTTTGCCTGTCAAGAACTGGGTTTATGTGCTTTTAAAGTAACACAGACATTCAAGTGTCTTCTGTAAGATTTTAAAGAAATGAAAGTGTAACCTACAATGGCTGAACTTATGGGCCATTTAGAGCACAGAACAAGCACATGAGGAAGACCTCAAACATATTAAGAAATAATGTCCCATACTGTATGAGCAGGCTGAAGCTTTACCAGGGACAAAAGTACATGAATGAAGAGACTGGTTGCCCTTGGGATCACTTGAATAACCTTTTCAGCACACCTGAGCCCATGATTGTCTCAAGACGTGCCCTGGTGCTTGGCTAACACACAAATCCCTTAATGGGAGTGCAGAACAAAGGAAATCCCATTGCCCATACAGAAATTATTTTCTACATAGGATGAATGAGACAAAAATGGGGACTTACAGGGTCCATTGCAGTGTTTGGTGTTTGCTTTTTCTTTCTTTTTAAAAACTCTTTTAAGGTTTTGAAATGGGGCTTTCATTCAAATAATTACTTTGGAGGGAGTCAGGGGAAGAGAAAGGACTGGAAGGGCTGTCCATGGAGACAGTGTCCCCTTTAGTCATATAAAGAAAAGAGAGGCCACTCTGGCATTGTGTTGCACAAAAGAAATAGTCCTCTGCAAAGCATAAAAATTCCTTCTGTGATAAACAAGGATTTCCTTAAACATTCTATGAGTTGTGAAAGAAACAATTCTGTCTTTTTTCTTCTTTCTTACTAAGCTTTTCTTTATCTCACTATGCTCAGAAGGAAAAGACAGAGTTCATTTTAGAGGGAAGAATTGACTGCAAGTGTCTTGGAAACTCTGACTTTTTCACTCTTTTCAAACTTATGTAGTTTAATTTAAGAACCTGTCAAAATAATAGCTGGTCAGTCTTATCAGTTGTATCCTTTTATTCTTTGACATTTTAAGAAAAATAACCCACTCTAGAATATTTGCTTTTTGTTTTGTCAGAAATGAGGGAAGTCCTTCATATATGCTGTGATTCCTCTTTGCTATCTGGAATGAATACAAAGATTTTCATGAAGTCATGCAATTATTTACTTTAGCATTAATTTTTGACATTACATGGCTATAAATACTGAGCAATAGTAATGGGGATATTCTAAAAATTAAATTCTGTGGGAGAGAGAAGACTGTACACAGAGTATTTTGTCCACCTGTAGGACCCCCAACATAAGATGGATGTGGATCTGTTTGAGTGAGTCCAGAGGAGGCCACGAAGATGCTCAGAGGGCTGGAGCATGTTTCCTGTTGAAACATCCTGAGAGAGTTGGTGTTGTTCAGCCTGGAGAACAGAAGGTTCCAGGGACACTTTATATGAGCATTCCAAGACCTAAAAGGGACTGCAGGAGAGCTGGAAAAGCACTTTTTACAAGGGCGTAGAGTGATAGGACAAGGGAGGATCGCTTTAAACTGAAAGAGGGAAGATTTAGATTAGATGTTAAGAAGAAATTCTTTACTGCAAGGGTGGTGAGACACTGGAACAGGTTTCCCAGAGAAGTTTTGGATGCCCCATCCATGGTAGTGTTCAAGGCCAGGTTGGATAGGGTTTTAGGAAGTGGGTCTAGTGGAAGGTGTCCTTGCCATGGCAGGCAGGGTCGAACTAGATGATCTTTAAGGTTTCTTTCAACCCAAGCCATTCTGATTGTATGAAATTAAATTTGATGTTCGTAATACAGAAAAACTATCCAAAGCATCAATGTCAGGGACTGTACTTTTTGTGTCTTGACCTTAACTATTGCTTCCATATTACAACCAAGGGCAGAAACAGAGGAAACATTTAAAAATATTTTAGAACTGAGACAACAAAATTTCTTAACTATTTTGAAGCTCTGTCTGTCATAGAGGTCTGTTTCTACTCTGCTCTTGGTATTGCGACTGGAATATTGGGAACTGGAAAGTGACCTCTCTGTGGCTTTTGTAAAGTACATTGTTCTTGTTCTCATTGGCAAGCTGGATCCGTTTTTTTTTTCCCAAAGGATGAGTAGCAGGCACAGTATTTCAAATGGAGAGAAGGAAAGCAGCCTACCCTCTGTAGTGTAGCTGTTCTCACTGCATCCAGTGAGACCCACTTTCTGAGATGTAGGCTATTGTACAAGGGCAGATGTGAAATCTGGAAAAATTTCCAGAGAAATCATTGTAAAATGAGGTTCTCAACATTTGCAGCAATGTTTACCCTTTTTGCTCTCTTGAACTATCACTGGCAACACTAAAAACACTGGATGATGGACAGAGAGCATAAACAACTCGCAAAAGGGCTCTGAGGCAAACACTGCTTTCCAGTACACTTTTACCCTTCCTTGGAAATCTGTGGCCATTTTTAAAGAGTAAGAGAGCTCTTCCACTGCTATGGCACAATTTTGCTCTGGGTAAACAAGCCACATGCTAGAAAATCGAAAGTTTAGGCTTTTCCTGTGACATCTGAGAGGTAATGCAGTGGAAGTAATTACATGATTGCTGATGGTACTGAGGGTATTTCCCTTCCTGGCTGGTCCTGCTAATCTGTTTTACATATTGTGCTTCTGGGGAAAAAAAATCATGCCTAAATTGAGGAGGGAGATGTTAATGATGGTATTGCCTCCAGCATTTTGTTTGTGACTGTCCTGGGTTGCAGTGTATTCTATTACCATCCTCATGAGCTGTTGAAACCAGGTGGGGCAGTGTTTCCTTGCTTCCTCCCTCCAGACCATCTTTCTGTTAATCGGCCCATCAATGCCTTGCCTCATGACTCATCATCCCATTGTAAGATGCTCTACCCAGAGGAAGGAACCAAGTATTCCATCCTGGATATAATCTGAGATTCTGAACACCACAGATACCCTTTCCACTGGATTTCCAGAGGACAGGAGCTACACAGCCACCACTGGACTTTCCAAGGAAGAGGAAAGTCTTCCCTTCTGCAGGATCACCACTTCAACAGAACCACATCCACCACTTCAGCAGGACTGCAGCCACCATTTTATGACTAACAGGGTGTCAGGTTGTATCCTGACTTGGTCAGTTTAACCCAGTGCTTTCTGCCTTAATGTTTTTGATTCCCCTATTAAATTATTGTTCTGACTTGGTGCCTTCCACTGGTTTGTTTTAAAACTAGAACAGTACATCTTACTGATGTTCCTGTCAGTACAGATGGTGTCTGTCAGGTGCCACTTTTAGATATTTCTGAAGAACTGGAGGGACAAGCAGACAGACAGTGGGACAGATGCAACTCCTCATTGTACTTCTTGTGAAACATCTTTTTAAAAAGTCCAAATAATCCTGCTTTACATCAGTAGTTGAAGATTTCCTTTAAGGAGACTCTTGTGTCATAAACCTCTTCTCACCTATTAGCAATATTAAGAGTTAAAAAACAAAAAACTCTGAGAAGTGCATTATGTACAGGAGATTTCATTACAAAGCCATTATTTTGGCTGGTGAAATATGGAGATACAAAAAGATTGAGCTGAATTAGCCTGACATCAAGATCTGGCAAAACAGTAAAGCAGCTCTAATTCAGCCTTTCTTGGACAACCGAAATGCACATAAAAACTGAACCTAAGCAATGGATGCGATGACCTTGGATTAATTGGTCAACATTAGCGTGATTTCAGACTTAGTATTTTAAACAGTTTACAAAATCAAATAGTGAAATAAGAAAAATGTTTGTGATATTTCCAATTTCCTAATTTCAAGTATTTTTTTGCAAAAATTTAGTGAAAATACTCTGAATCCACTGTAATATTCTGAAAGCTGAAAGCAAAAAACTAGGACAGTAGACTTCTCTGAACATGGCAGGGATTAAATATTAACGAGATAATATTTGGATCACTTTATCTTTCAGTTCAGTCACCTGGAATTATTAGTGGCAGTAGACAATATTGTAAAATATGATGGTGGTAGTTATCTGACTGGAAGTCTAATGTGCAACAGTAAACCTCAGTCACAGGAGATTTTTAAACTTTTGATAAGTAGTCTGTGGTTGTAAATGTCAATGGCATTAATGCCTAGAATATTGCAGCTACAGAAACTAATTACCCAACTGATGCTGTCAGTATCTATAGCTGTTGGTGTTCCTTATTCTCTTACTATTGGCTTTCCCAAGCAAAATTCCAATGCCTGATTGCTGTTCTTCCCTGACTACTGCATTCCCAACACCAAAATCCTTAATATGCTAAATGCTCTTTTTGGCATTCACTTCCGTGCAGGTGCATCAGTGCCTTTAATTGCCCTCTTTCCCTGGCAGAGAATCTGGTTTAGTGGGAGAGGGAAGGAAATAACCTAGGGAGACCTTCTTTTCCTTCTCTAGTTTAGGTTTTGAATTATATTTTCTCTGCCTTTGTTGTCTGTGTAAACAGAAGGTCTTGTATTCATAACTTCAAAAAAGAGCCAAATATTTCTGACGAGTTTGCATATATTATAAAACGAGTTACTATTCCATAATGCACAGTCCCATGTCATGTTCTGGAGCAGTAATTTCCATGGGTATATAGTTTGTTTGCATATTGGGCTATGGTAGGAAATAAATTCTCTTATTTATAGAAGAATAATTTTTAAATACTGTGATTTTATTAGATAATAGATATTTTTATTTATTATTTACTTATCTAGGTTTTAAAAAAGCACAGAAAAAAATGCCTAGTTTTGGTGCTTGGTAAAATTTAAGGAAGCAATAATTGTGATAGGAGTACCATTCCAGCATGGCAGCTGAGTTGGGAATGAGAAGGATCTGGGAGACAAGGAAAACATTCCAATATAGGAAGTAGAAAATTTAAGCAGAGGCAGAAGCAAAACTAATGCATGTGGAATTGAACTTCAGACCCAGTGGAATCAACAGAGAAACATATGTTAGTTTCAGTAGACCAGCATTTCACCAGATGTGATTATGTAATTTTGCAGCTGTATTCTGTGCAGATCAAAATATGCAAAATAGACTGTATTATGAAAATAGAACAACAAAGAAAAAGTTATTCATATTTGCTGAATTAACTGCTAGAACAAGACATAAATGTAAAAAAATATAATGACACAGAAGACACAGCTGGTTTCTTTAGGATAATACATGAAGCTTTATGTAAAAGTAATGGTGGGGAATTGAAAGAAATTATACTGAAAGTGAGTATTACAAGAGTTAAACTGGAAACTCTTTTGATGACTTCCGTGCTTCAAATTGTGCAGGGTGGGGTGTTTGCTGTTAAGTAAAGCTCAACAAGATAATGCCTAAGCACTTCTGCTTTCTTGTATTCATTCTCTCTTTTCTCATTCATCAGTTCCCCATGATCATGTCAGTCCATAAACCTGGGGGATTATTTTTCAGACTTTTGTAAGACTTTGCTTTATACTTCCTCAACCTGCAACTTCTTGTTTTCCTCCTACTGTGATTTTTTTTTTTTTTTTTTTTTTTTTTTTTTTTTACTTTCTCATCTAAAATTGAGGTCATACACTCTTAGGAATAGAAAGTATTGTTTGCAGGTTTGGGAGTGAACTTCCTTGTTTCCTCTGCTCTCTTCAAACCCTGGGTTGAACTTTTTTTGCTTTTTCCATGTGTCTTGAGGTATCAAAAAGGGAAATAGGAACCAGCAATCCTTCTTGTTTGGGAATACATACAAAGGAGCTGAGACTTGAGAAGCTCCTTTGTAACATTTCAACACAGCTTATCTAACCATTTTTGGGATTCTTCTTCAGCCCAGTCTTCATTTTTCTGTGCCCATAAAACTCAATGGCAACATGCTCTTTGGCTGCTTATCCTTATTGCCACAACCAAGGCCTGCCAGGCAGATATAATTCTTCTCATGGTCTTTGATCAACCAGGAGCAGTTTCTAGAAAGGATTTTGAACCTCTCACCTGATAAAATCTGTCTGTTTTGTTTCAACTTTGCTTGCTTTTACAGGATCTTCTTCTACGTCCAGTACCCCTAGACACTCTGCCTGAATGAAGCAGGCAGGGAAAGGTCAGCCTTTGCCTTTCTGTGCCATTTGAGCAAACTTTTTTGTTATTTCTTTTTACTTTTAATGGGTACATAATGTATTTTGATAATATGGTAATAATTCACAATTTCTGATGGCCATTATCCCAAAAATGTAGTAACATCATTGCTTGACAACATTCATTTGTATCTTTGTTGAAACCCCAGTAAATATGCCCTAGAAGTGGCAGTAAGAGCAGCAGAAGTAATTGTGCCTCATTTTATACTTGTGCATTGACATCAATCTCTCTTATGATTTCTGTTATCAGAAAAAGTCAAAATTTCCCTAGGGTCCTTATTCTCTTTCTGGTTTCTTTTTTTAATTAAATCTTGGGGTTAAGTTAATATACGTGAGAGCTTTCTTCATTTGCAGAAGTGCTAAAATGCCCCAAAGGGACGGAAAGACAGAAATTGGGATGTACTGAGATGCTGTGACTGTTCTTTCTTTAGGATACCAAATGAAAACCAGATAGGATGAGACTAAAAAGAATGCCTGACTTTTTTATACACCTCTAATATTGGCCATTCAAGACAGATAAGTCCAACATTTCCCACTAGGAGTGCACTACAAATACTCAGTTGACCTCACACGCACAGCACATCTGCACAACATATGTTTGATATTGACTTGCTCTGCACATGAACTGTGGTCATTTGTTTAGTATTTCCAGAAACTTGACACATCATTATCAGAATTTAGTGGATTAGAGGTGAAGCTGTTTGGTACCGATGAAACAGGCTTTCTCATTTCCTTAAAAGTGTCCCTAAGTACCATATGCAGAAGAATTCTTCAGTCATGCCTTCAGTGAATGGCCAGTTCTAATCTACTTTGCAAATGCAATTTACTCTTAAAGTTTACAGGGAGTAAAGGCTTGGGCTAAACAGAAATGCCTCTACAAGGGTGTTGGAGTGAAAACTTCTCTGGACTCAGGCTGTTGTAAGGTGTTGTGAATCATGATCGTGTGCCCCAGCCAAACCATCTTTAGTTATTCCTATTGGAGCCCTCGGAGTGAGACCAGGCTGGAATTACCCTCACCAGCTTCACCTGGCCATCCACCTTCAGGTGTAGCAGATCAGCTCCTGAAGGGTCTTTAAGCCCAGCCAGAAGGTTCAGAGAGAAGAAAGAGACATGAGAAGGGCTTATATTCACTCTCTGTCCTGTGTTGTCTGCTTGTTTAGATTTCCTGGACTAACATAGCTGCTGATCACTGGGTTTTGTTGCTGCCATTATCTTGGCTCTGCTTGCCTAGATCTGGAGCATCAAAGACTGAAAGGTACTGAAAGATAAACTGTGCTAAATTGAAATTGAGGAAGGAGAAGATGAAAGGCTAAAATACCAAGACAGTAAGGAATAGATAAAGAGGACTGTGCTGCAGTGGATTAAGAACTTATTGTATTATCTGAAAAGTGTGTGTGGAGATCTTAGTCAAAGTAAAGAGACCAATCAAGTAATGTGTAATCTCATGCACAGCAGTTGCAAATGTGTATGTGCTGTATTATAGATGAGTTAGTAAAATGTATAAATACTGTTAAGTACTGTAATAAGTAAATAAAATTTGTATTGCTGTATTAGAGATAAGTTAGTAAGATGTTTAAGTACTGTGTTAGGTATGAGTTACTGTGTTAAAGAAGTATAATGAGTGAACTATAGAGGTTATGCATAAGTATGTAAAAGTAGTATTAAATTTAAGTATAGGATAAGTAAACATAATACACAAAAGAGGTGATAAGTAGCTATTATTGTACAACTCAGAAGATGTGATAGTTTCCCCATGATGCCCAAAGAGGTGATGCATATTTTAAACAATAAGAAGCTTCTGTGTAATCACTTTGATTTGTTGACCAGAAGTGCTGAGTTCCTGCACAGGCCCAGAGGAAGGCCAAAGTACAGGGGTTGAATTAAAACCTTTGGAAAAGCCGAGATACATGAAGTCACACCAAAATAAAATAGAAATACAGATTTTTAACTTTTAGTAGAAATATATGCTAAGTGCCTTAAACGTTAAAAAGCTGCAGCAGAGATCTTAAAACACTGTTCTTCCTGCAGCAGTGTTGCCTTTTCACAGAATTCTATTACGTTAGACAAGATATAGATAGAACTATACTGTTCACATTTTTTAGATAGAGTATTCACATAAACAATAAGAGCTGATAGAAACTATATATGCAAATCTGTGTAATACCTATTGTGTTAGAATTAGACTAGGCTAGAATTTGTGTTAGAATTAGACTAGGCTAGGTTAAGGAAAATTAGAATGGTGTGTTATTCTTATTGGTCAATTAACAAATATAATCCACACTTTTGTAAGAAAATAGATTGTAGAAGAAACTAGAACTAGAAGAAGCTGTTTGCTGCTGCTGCTTGGCTTTATTGTGTAACCCCCTTGAACTCTGCCTTCAAGAAAGCAATGAGACTATGAAATAAAGAACTTAGCAGAAGAGCAGTCTCCTCTGCTCTCTTACCCTGGTCTGAGAAGGAAGGGTATCCCATCAAAAGCTCAACACAAGGGCTAGGGTTTGAATTTAGTTTTAATTAAGTTATTAAAATGGTATTGTCACAACTGGTCATTATTATGCTTATGCATTAAAAAACTTCCTCATCTTGTTATGGTTTATTCTCCATAGTGTAGCACAGTAAGAAAGATGGCTAAAATGCCTTTATATCATTAATAATTGTTTCTATGGTGGTGGAAGTCATGCCAATTTAATTATAATAATTTAGCTGAAAAAGTACCTCTCTGTGACCAGGCTTGGGCTGTCACAATGTGTGATTTACTACTATATGATTTCCTGATACTGTATTAATATGTCTGGATTTTAGGGGGGTGGGGCGGGAGTGTGTTTGCTTTTTCATTCATGAGTTAGTACAGTCCACACAAGGAAAGCTCTTAGAGATTAAAGATTGTTCAAAGAATCATCTGTGACAGCATTAAAAGTGAGTATAAGCAAACCTCTTTGTTTAGTGTTGTTTCCTCCTTTTTGCTTTACTAAAAGGGCTCTGAAGAATTTATTTGATAGATCCTTATATAAAGTTTGTCAGGTTTTATGGTTTTATTTCAATGAAAACAAATTGTTTGCTTTCTGAGAAATTAGGTGTTTTGTGGAAAGCTGGCCTGTTCCGAGAAAAACTTTGAGACATATGGTCTTTTAATTACTGGGTTTTAGTACTTTTACTTCAGGAGTGCATTTTCTGCTGAAAAATTGCTTCATTTCAAATGCATTTAAAATTCAACAGAGCAATGTGAACATTCAGGGATTTTATTGGGGTGGGTTTTTTTCCATTTGGAAATTTCACTTTTTCATGTTCAAGTCATAAGTCTTTACTGTATAGTATTCAATTTTCTTGTTGGCAAGGAAAAAAACATCATAAATAACACTACAGTTTTTAAAAGGATTGCCAAGTTCAGATGTCTGCCTGTGTCTGCCTTGTTTTCCAACTTGCAAAGCTGAATACTCTCTCCCCACAACATTCTACCAGCTGTGCAAAGACCTGCCTGGTTGCAGTGTATGAATGATTTAATGCCCTCCTAGTGCTTGCATGAGTAGTTGTATTTTTAAAAAAGGACGTGGTAAGTTGGCAAAATCTGTTTTGATTCCAAACAGGAAAGGGAAGTTCATTGGAGGGCAGTGAAGGTGTATCTGTTTTGTAGGTGTGCGTGTCGATGTGCCTCTGTTGCTGTGCCTGTGTGGCTATCCTGTCATCTCAAATCCCTCTGCTGTAGTGGTGTGTGCTTCCCTGTTTGTTTAAAGGGATCCAATCCAAAGCTGTTTGAAGTTCCTGAGGGTCTCCATTACCAGTGGGTGATTGAACATATCACTACTATGCAATTTACATTTAAAACCAAGTGTGTGGGCATTAAGGCTTGCAAAGCTATAGATGTGAAGACATGAGCGTTACCTAGAAGAACCAGGAAGGGCTGGCATTTAGGGAGATTTTTCCCATCGTGTTTCCTGATCCCTACCCTTGTTAGACAATATGCACAGACTCAGCACTGGGGCAGCATTCCTGGACAGGGCTGATTTCTGTTCTTCCCCCCAGATGCCTTCACCTGAGCTGGCAGTGCTTTGATGCCTGCAGACATGCAGCCTGTGCCCAGCCAGCAAGCAATTAAAGCTGACCCCATCCCCTCTCATCCAGACAGCCCTCAGCAGAGCCTTAGGAAGCAATACTCTTGCACAGTCTGTGGCTCTGGGAAGAGGCAATTAGTGAAAGAGCAGCAGTGGGAAAGTCTGCAAGGGCCAGGGAGCAATAAAAGGCAGGAAACTTTCTCCCATCCTACTTAATATCCCCACAACTTAAAATTTCCCTGCTTTATCCTATCTACCATCTCCTCCACACATGTTTAGCACTGAATGTGTCTTTCTCTTTGCTATTTAGCACTGTCATGGAACTTAGTTGCTCCAGCCAGCAGCTAAGCACCACACAGCTGCTTCAGCTGTTCTGACTGTATCCTCTCCCAGCTACAGCCCCGAGCCTCTCCCTGGTGGGATGAGGAGCAGAAAGCAACTTGACTTTCACTGCTTAGCAATAACAAAAACATTCCTGTGTAATCAGCACTGTTTTCAGCACAGATCTGAAACAAAGTCCTATACCAGCTACTCTGAAGAAAATTATCCAGTTCAAAACCACCACAAGTGCACAGACAGTAGCTGGCTATATATGAGGAATAAACGAAATGTAAGTAACATTTACTGTCTTTGTATTCCTTGCCCGGAGACTGGAAGATAAATTCACCTTTAAAGACGTATTCTTAAACCAGCAGCAGTTGCATCTGAAATTCTAAAATCCACTACGGTTACCTGTGGACAATTTTTGTTGATGTAACTTGAGTTTTGTAGCAAAATATGCCACATATTTGTTCAAGAAAACCTTCCTGTTATATCTCAGTGTGCTACACAACCTTGTATTGGACATACTATACTGAAAAGAAATTCTGTAATATCTCCAAGAAATATACAATTAGGCCTGTAAAAATATTCCCACATATTCATACCTTTCTTGTCCTTTTCCTATCTTATATTTCTTATTGCTTTTCTTACTGGCCCTAATCCAGCAAATATATGTAGATCCCTCCTGTCTATGGGATGCTTGTTGATATTAAATAATGTGCATGCATGCAGGCTTGTCAAATCAACTCTGTAGCTTTGTAGGCTTCTCAGGCTTTCAGCTATCTCCTGGAGTCCACTGACATCATTTATCACTGCTTCTAAAACCAGTTTTAAAAATAGAAACAGCTGCAAAGTGAACATCCTAGTGATGCTAGTAATTACTATTATAGATTGTAAAATTTAATGATTTCAAAAATGTGTTGGAATTTGCAGGTACTCATCAGCTTGCGGAAAAAATGCCTGATATTGACAATATTTTGATTCATTTTCCTCGGGCAAACTGAAAATTCTTTATATATATTTGTGTATATATATATGTTCGGGAAACTCTTAATATCATAGTCTTGATTTTGTTTTCAGTAAATATATAAACTAATGTCAATATTACTTGTCCTTTTGCAGTTGTGTCCTGCTGTTATTCACAACTCAGTCTATCTAAAAGCTGTTTATCTTCTCTTTGTCTGTTAATATTATTTCAAATTTGAGAGGGAAATGAAAGTATCATTTCCAATGTTAATATGCTCTTATATCATTGTTGTGGTCTCATTTTGTTCTTATTTATTAGAGGAGACTGTATTAAAAATTGATCATTAAAAAATGATGAAGGATTGCAGACAAGTCTGTGACGTTAAAGAGTGAATGGATCATTAGGCTTCCCTGTTACTTATTAATCTCCTAAAGTGACCAGATTTATATAACATCTGTTAACAGGACCATTAAGTAATCCACCTAGACCTGAAGTTAATTAACAGAGCCTTTTATAGTTACTTCTTGAATTAAAAATACATTTCTGGGGATCATATTCAACTGTGTTGGTTAAAGAAGCTTCTGTGAGAAATTTCTTCAAAATTAGGAAAAAAAATTTAGACTTAGCACCTCACTGATTTTCTTTGTCATGACAAACATGAAAATGTACTAAAATTACTGGACACTGTCAAATGCTTCTGATTAATCTCATCAAAAGAATTTGAGAAGTTTGATTATTACGATTATAGACTTACCCATGGAGAGGCAATACCAGAGAAAAAAGGATCCTTGTTCCTCAAATAGTCCTCTGAAGACTTGAAAATTGCTGGAGAGAACATATAAAAACTCTCTTTTGTGTGAACGTCTGTGAGAGTTATTGAGGTTTGGAAGTGGATTAGGCTGCAAATTAAATTAATCTGATTAAGATCAGAGTACAATCCACTGCTGAAGGAGATGGGAAATGCTGCCTTCTTTGACCATGGTTGGCATTTGTTCTTGGGAAAGCACTGTTGAGTCATTAATTTGTACAGATAAATGTGAAATATAAATATATGCATACTGTGTATACATAAATAAAATACATGTATTTATTTATATATTTACATAAATGTGTTAAATGTTTCAAGGAACCTAAAATGTGGACTAATGCTTGTAGTCAATGTGAGATGAATAATTAAATTAATTATATTAATTGAGTTCTGCTGCAGCAGATTCTCTTTTCCATAATCATGGGTACTTCACTCCTGCTAGGAAAGGGAGGATTTCAAATTTCATCTGGCATTAAAGTTTCTTTAGGGACTGTCTTTGCTGTTGAAAAAAACTGCTAACAAATTCTTTTTGGAAACTGTCATTGCTTCAACAGAATGCAAATTAAGCCTGTCATTAAAGGATTGCTCTGCTAAAGCCAAGGTCATTGGCAAATCACCACAAAAATTGAAGGACTGGCAAAAATACAATGACCTGCTATCACAGAGAAGAAGTACAGAAACAAAGGTGCTGTGAAGAAATATATTTCTGAGAGCATCTCGTGCTTCTTTGAAATGAAAGCAGCAAGAAAACAACCCCTTGCAGCTCAGTAACTTTTGCTGCTTATTGCTTCTTGTCTTGTTTTGTATTCTGAGTCTTCAGAGGAGCTGTGGTAGTTCTCTCTCACTTCTTGGCAGTCTGTTAGTGGCAGACAGTCTTATCCAGTGAGCTGTGTAGGAGTTCATTTAAAAGATGGAGTGAATTAGCACATCTTTCTGGTTTGCATACACTCTAAAATAAAAATTTGAATCTTACAAAATTGCCATGGATCGTGGAGTTTGATTTATATATTGATATTCCTTATTACCTCTTTTAAGGTATTTAAGGTATTCCTTATTACCTCTTTTAAGCTTGAGTCATGGTCTTTGTTGAAGCATTGAAAAACAGTTGGTCCTTTGCCATACCCTGATGGATCCTTAATTGTCCAAGATGGGGGACTATGGCATGTGATGCTCTGGATAGCTGTGATCTGAAGTGGTGATACAGAAGCCGCCCTTCTAGACTCCAGGACTCAACTTTAAGAAAAACAGCAAACAGTGCAAATTACAGCACAGACTGGAGTGCCTAGCAGCAGGGTTCATGAGTTTTCAAGTCTTCCTCTTCAGCTCACTTTCTCATAACAAGATAAACTTCTTATTGTAATTTCATGTCCCTGGGAAAGGAGGCTTTAGTAAAAATGCTGAATATAACCAGACTTGCCATAAAACAAGACTTGGCAGTATCATGAACAATTGCATTGCTTTGAGCAAGCAAAGCAGAGAGCACAACAGCAGTTGCTTAAACCGGCCAATTAATCTTTAAAAGTGTTCCTGGGTGCAGGTAGGAGCTTCCTGGCTAGTCTCAAAAGAGGAAATTATATTTTGAAACATTTTCAGAAATTTTAACATTCAGATGGATTTTAAAAAGTCTTTTTATGGGGCTTTTTAGTGTCATCAGAGGCTGGGACAGACCTTTAAACTTAAGACCCAGTCTCGTGCGTTTATTTCCAGCATAGAATTTATCTCCTTGATAAGAAGAGAGGTATGGTATTCCTCTCTTTGAGACAGAGCACAGAACCCACCAGAAATGAAGAGAAATATTAAAATTAATTGTACTATTACTGTGACATGATATTGTTAATCATGCCTTTATCTGTGTGCTTTGTCTTTGTTCACAACCACTGTGAACAAAATATGGTCACTTGGATAATAACAAAGTTAAATCCTGTTTTAACTAGAGGCTGTATTACATCTGTTCTTCCTATGGGATTATGAGGCTTTTTGGAAAAAACTGTGTCCTCTCTTTTCATGCATTTCCTATTGACACTGGAAATAAAACTCCATGCAAAATTTGTAATATTAAGGTGTCCATGGTGCAAGACAAAGGGCTATAAAGAATTAATACTTTTAGTATGATCAAGCCAAGCCAGACCTGTCCATTTTAACTGTAGAAATCCAGTTCTCATCAACAGTGCAGGAGTCTTCTCCATTTCATTAAGCAGTGTATTTGTTTAATGCTTAGACTGTAAACATGGTGAGGTACTCAGGCCCATGAGTCTGATCCTGTCTCCTTTAATGAGAAATATTAAATAATAATTAGAATACTTTAATAAGAAATAATGGTAAATATTATGAAATAGTGGGGGGAAAGTTTGCTATAACTGTTGTGGCAGCTTGTCTTTGAGGCATCAAATTTTAATTTTGTGATATTTCAAATGTATGTGTGACTCTATAGGTTTCTCAGCAATTTTGCTCAAAAACAGCAACAATAACAACAAAGCTTAAATGGTCTTGCTGAGCCTTGAAATTGTTTTATGTTGTAAACTCCTTTTTCAAATGCCTGTAGTTTATGAACCTTTTGGACAGAATTTTTTATGGCTGATAATTGTAGTGTTTTCCCATTTTTGTATACCAAGACTTTTCAAGCTGTTTCCCGTCTCTCTGGCCTGAGAAGTTATCCTACAACATTGGTATAGGTAGCTGCATATGGCTTGCCAAAGATGTTTGTAATTCTTCACTATGTTACATTTCAGTCCTGCCTTGCTTCTTCATTTCAGCCAAAATCAGCTATGGCTTGAGTGAGGGACACACCAATCTGCACAAACCCTTGGCTTTGTACAAACCCTTGTCATATTCCCAGTCTTCAAATCTCAAAGCAGTGCTCACAGTTTGGCATCACTCCAAATCTGTGGGTCTTTCATACCTCTGGATCATCAGAGGAAGTAATTGAGAGCAATTGTCAAACCAAGTGTTTGGCTTAATCACGAGTCAAGGACTCCACTGGAGCACAACAGCTCTTCTGGGCAGTTGTGACTTCTTTGTGTTGGTGAGTTTCCTCTGACAAGTTGTAAGTAAGACTTGATCCAATCACTGTGTCTCACGCTGTTTTTTCCTTGCACATTGGAGCTCTTTCCTGCCATACTCTGTTATATCTCAGGGCTATTTCTCAGACAGAGAGACTTCCACAAAAGGGAGGTCAAACAAAAGAGGTGGAGCCAGGATTTGAGCATGAATCTGAATATTGCCAAAGATTAGAGCTCATCTTCAGGGACAATAATTTTCAAAAACAGCCCCTTGCTGGTTCTCATAATTTGTTCTTTCAACTGATGCTAACACTGCATGAAGAAGACAGCAGTAGGTTTCACTTGTTGGCTTCTTGCCTTCTGGCTTCGTAAAGACATTCTGCTGCATTCCACTTTTCTGGTATGTTTGGTAAAACTAATTTTAAAATTACTTGCTTTGCAAAACTGTATACAGATCTCTGAGCATGTAGCAAATTAAACAGTGCAGGAAAACTATTTTTATAACATAGATAAATCATCTGCCTGACTTCCAAGTAAATTTCCAAAAGTATTATGTTCACTTTTAAAAAACAAGATAAAATCTGACAGCACTCTCTATAGCCCAAGGAATAAAAGTAGTAAAAGAAGGAGAAGCCAGTACTTGCTAAGCTTAGCTCATACTTTTTTTTTGGAGCATTGTAGATATGGAGGGTAGACTGTTGGCAAATAGTTAAAAAGGACTGTAGTGTAGATAGATTTGAAAAAAAAAAAAGTAGAGTAAATCAATGTAACTTTCTAACAGTAATTATGCTTGATATGGAAATTTTTCCCTTTAGCCATGGTCTGATGCCATGATTACAGTCTGTGAACCTCTAATCTTTGTAAGTGAGAACCATGAGCCTCTAATCACACCAACCAGACATTACCTCTGTACCTCTTTTAACCACTGTCAGCCCATGATGCTGGGGTTACCTCATGGTCTGTGTCTGAAGACTTTGATACTGTGAATTTTCTCTTTCAGTGGTAATTAATTTAGGTGTAGCACATGATTCCTCTGGTTTACTGTGCGTTGCTAGCACAGAGATGAATTTGCTCTGTCTAGTCTGCCATGCAGTTCAGACAGATGAAGAGTCCCAATAGAGTCAACCCATAAGTTTCAATTTAGGAATGCTCTTCATGTCATTTATTCAGCAGGGTGCTCAGGAGAGGTAAAGGTACTGACTATTATATCTTGAGCAGCCCAGAATCAACATAGTTCTTCGCCCTATCCCATTAGCAGTTGAGCAGGCTACCACAATTATTGAGTGGGCTACCTTCAACCTCTGGCTCATGGAACAGGTACAAGCCATCAGTGTAACAGTGAGGCTGGAGTTTAAATCAAAAACAAGCAGGAAAAAAAAAAAGAGTCAATATTCAAAAATTGTTGTCCCAGTAAAGACAATGTGGGACCAAGTGACACAAGTTTCCCTATGTGGAAAGGGGAAATGGCCTTGTTTTTCTTCAGTATTGTCTGCCCAGGCCTTCAAAACTGTTTGTTCAGCATAGTGAGAGGAGATGGAATGTAACTGGTCACACACAAAGCAAGCTGGAATTATACCCTGTTGTTTCAGGTAATAGCAGGGTGGAAAATTAAGGTTATGCTGCCAGTGGGGGTCTTTGGCTAATAGCTGATGATCAGTTTCCAAGTACTTCTACAATTAGAGCAGACTTCATTAATGCTGGGGCACATGACGTAGGAGTAATGTCTCCTTGAGATTAGATACTAAGGAGTGTCTGTGTCCGTTGTCCCTGCCAACACCCCTGCACCTTAATTTCAA
Organism: Lanius collurio; assembly: GCA_020086605.1. Classification (NCBI taxonomy): domain Eukaryota; kingdom Metazoa; phylum Chordata; class Aves; order Passeriformes; family Laniidae; genus Lanius; species Lanius collurio. The sequence goes on from JACBWW010000003.1 coordinate 30,940,692, forward strand.
ACAAAATTGGGTTTAGGGAATTACAAGGAAATGTGCTATTCCTTTCCTACAATTATGCATATAAACTTTTATTACCTGTTGACCAGGTGTTTGATTGAAAATCTTTTCTCCTCACTGCTTAAACAAACTATGTGTAGCAAGTCAGAAAAGAGCATCCTTGTTACACTTATGAAATGGAATGGAAATATTTAATGCCTCAGCCTAATGTTCATTTATAATAAGCATTATAGTGTGTATCAATAAAATAAAAAGTGTTAAGAAGGGCTAGGTACCACACAAGCAACAGTAAAGTCAAGATTTCTAACATTATGCTTTGCCAGGCCTTTGTGCTCTTGCACTTTTCTATAAAATTGCAAGTGTTGACTGCTGTTTTGTGAAGCAAAAAAAGTGCTTTTCCTCTATCCTGCTCAACAGACTGTTCTTGTTATAGTTTTCCTAAGGGTGTATTTTTAAATACTAACAAGGAATGAAAGAAATATAAAATAACATGTCATAAAGCAGAAGCATACACTAAAAGAACAAATACCTGTGATGGTAATCATATCACAGTGTAACAATTTGTTATGAAAGGCAATCTTGGTGCATTGGGTTTTCTCCCTGGAGTTTCTGTGTCTTCTTTTTATTTTCTTTAAAACCAGTGATTTTACTTAGTCTTAATTTCTCATTAATTTTTGTGCTGTTGTTATAGACACTGTGCGTAAATTGTGCACAAATAAATGAAAGGAACAACATCCCTGTTACTACTCTGTAGATTTAAAATAAGCCATCTTACACTATGATTTGCTAAACTTTACCTAGATTCACCACCTAAAAAATTGAATCCAAAAATCACAGAATGCTTTGGATCAGAAGGTTCTTCAAAGATCATCCAGACCAACCTCCCTGCTATGGGCAGGGACATCTTGCACTAGATCAGATTGCTCAAAGCCATGCCCAATAGAAACATCCACTGGAAACCAAATGTAGAATTTAAGCAGACGTAATCAAATTAAACATTATCTCCAAGCACTTCAAAACAGTATTACTCAGATTCACGGGGATTACATCTCACCTTAAAAGAATGTATCTGCCATAGCAATGATTTCCAATAATAGTCAAAATTAATCCTTGGGCTGACAGCCAACACAAATCCTATATATAGTTTAGAGGCTTAAAAAGCTGTAGCCAGTAAAGTGGGACTCTACATCAGTAAAGTATGATTATGGGGCTGATCCTATACTCAGGAGTGAACTTCTTACCACAGATTGGAGTATTGCTTTAGTGCTGACTGAAGAAGGGAGGAGTAGGAGATGGGATTTCACTTCCCTGTGTCACTTCCCTAAGTCACACAATTTTCCTGGAAGATCTGTTGCCTGTGTTTGCCTCCTCTCTGTTTATGGTGTCTATCTGAGTGGTTACCAGCTGAGAAAGTACAGTTTACCTGCTGATATATGGAATTAAAGTCAAGACATATGTTTAGAAGAGACCAGTTCTCCATCCATGATTGCAATTTCAACTGTTAAATGAATCTCAACTGGATTAGTTAGAAGGACAACTTGGTTTCTCTTGTACAGAGCCTGAAATTGAGTCTCTTGCTTTGCAGCAGCATTTTTTTTCTGAGAAATAAGCATTTTTATTTGTCACCTGCTGATGATTAAACATTTTATACATTTTTTTTTTAATATTTGCCAGGGAAATTGGAAGATAGTAAATGATTCATTGAAAAACTTCAAGCATCTGCTTGTACTTTCTGAAAGATTCGTTAACTTGCATTAAACACAGAAGTGAAAATAAGCCACTTGGGCAGCAGCTTTTCCACCATGCTCAGGGTTCCCAAGCTGTGAATTTACAAATACTGAAACACTCTCAGGAGTTCACTGACATTTAAAATCTGTACATCCCAATAAGGACTCTGAATTTTCGATGGTTCTGTAAAGCCATAGTAAATGACTGTAAAGATACAGGTTAATTTTTTTAATGCTTGGTGCATTTGACTCAGTTTGTGGATTAAGAATCTTCAAGTAGTTAGAGAGAAGTGTTTCAGCTGCTAAAAAAAATTGATTTTTTTTGTTGTCAGGCTTTCTTTTATTGATTGGCAGCTTAACATTTATCAGCTCGAACAGCTTATGGCTGCCATTTTGTGAAGTGATATTTCAGAGGTCAAGCTAATGCGCCAAGTGGTTTTGTTTGCATTTCTAAAACTGATCCTTGCTGGACCATCATTATCTGCTTTTACCTGCTTTGAGAGCTCAGAATGTAATACAAAAGGGAAAAGTAATTATGAAAATCTCCTCATACAGCCTTTATCCAGCATTTCTGAATAAGAATTTATTTTTAAAAAGGTAGCAAGTGCTGTGATGAGATTTCTTTGGGATTTTTTTGCTGTTTCCTTCTTTCCCCGAATCATCAGCAGCCTTGAAACGTGAACATGACCATCAAGTAAGCAATTTTTTTTAATCACCCCAAGAGCCAAATGTAACAGTTTTCTAGAAATGAAAGATTTTATTTATGAGGTGTCTGTATTGTTTGCATGCCAGAATCTTACATTTTACATGTGTTGGCAAAATTTATCAAGCTGTTTCCCTATGGAATTTCGTCATTGGCTGTGAACTAGCCAATTACAAACACTGTAATAGGGTATCATTTTAAAAACATCAAGACAAAAATCAATAAAGGATAAATAAACTCACAAAAGCAAAGAGAGCTGTGACACTAACACCATCGATATCACAACTTATTCCCACAGTTGTGATTACAAAGTGTTACCTTGCAATATTTAATACTAACCTACCAATCCATATTCCTTCTCAACAAAGAGCTTCTGAAATAGGTTAGATTGAATATGTGTGTGCTGCTTGACAACTGGCATTTCTCAGAGTTGGCAGTTTTTAAAAGCATTTGATAACACTGTGCAATCTCCGGCATTGTTGTACAAAGAAAGCCTCGGCTGTTCCCTAGGACACTTTATTTATAATTATATTTTCATTAAACTGACTTGTCTGTCAGCTTCTGATTTCACAAGTTGTTTTCATGTTGCAGCTGAAAATTTTCTAAACCAGTATCAAGGATTCACATGCAAAGTCAAAAGACAAATGCCCCATCAACTGGAAATAATGCTCTAGCAAGCCTGCATTTAGGGTAAAGAAGTTGTGGAGAAAAAAATAGCAGATCACAAAGGCAGATTTCTTACTGATAACTAGAATATAGTTAGGATTTAATTCCATTTTTAATTTTCAGGTATGGCCAGAATAAAGGCAATTAACAAAGGAAAATAAAAAGTGTACTACTTCTACAACTGGAATCTGCACTGAATATCCCTTTGGTCAGAGTGGAAGTAAATGGCCACAGACAGGACATATTTGTGGGATGCAAAGGGCAGATTGGTGTTATTGGAAATACTCACAAACGGACATGTTTGGAAGCCAGGGGTATATTGTGGGCATATGGCTGACAGTTTGCAAACTTTTTTTACATGAAGTTAAGAATGGGAAACATGGAAACGTAAATCTGAATTAATTGTTTAAAGTAACAATATAACTCAACACTCATTTATCTCTGGTGAGGAGAGTTGGGATTTTTTTGCATTTAAATGGCATCCATTCAACTTCAGTGTATTTCACTTATGCATGACCTAAAAACCCCAAACTGTTGTTAATTCAAATGAATTTTCCTGTTTATACTTCATAGGTAAGCTCTTAGAAAATCTTTAACACATTAGTAGGTTTGTCACTTTAAGTGCTCCAAGTGGAAGTGGGATGATGTTTACTAAAATGCACAGACATTATATACATCCTGTGTGAGTTATGATGCAACCAGTACTCATCAGGGTAGGTTTAGTACCTGATCAGGAAGGTAATTTGAGTGAACTTACTGCTTTTGTTTTAAAGTCAGATCAGTTCACAAAAGTAGGTTGTTTTGTTAAACTGAAAAGTTGGTAATCTGGATGAGGGGCAGAGGGAAGAACAGAGAGCAAGGTGATTGGCTGGAGATGTCTTCTGATTTGAATCTGATTATGGAAATCATCAAATATGATGTAAATTTGATTTAGATTGTCTCCAGTACCATGGGGTAAAACTGGCTCTGTTGTCTGTTAAAAAGAAATAAATGAGTTATTTCTTAAGTGACATTCTTAAGTGACATTCTAATCAAGTAACAACAAAATTGCTTTTCAGATTGTAAGTCGAAGGGAACATGTTTTGTACAGTGCCTGGTATGACGGTTCTTATGCCAGGCTGAAGTTCCTGTGCACAACTACAAAATAGTGAATGTTTGCAATTTCCTCTCTCCAACATCCTACTTTCATACTAAAATTACTGGAGTGAGGATTAAGGATAATTATCTCATTGCCCTTATAATAATTGAAAAGATCTTCTACTTCCCCTTTCTTTACCTTAAATAACAGAAAGTCAGAGGCATTCACACTTTTTCCCTCCCTCTCCTAGGAAACAGATCTCATGACCTTTAACATCTCAATGCACCGCTCTTGGTGGCGGGAACACGGGCCTGGCTGCATACGAAGGGTGGTGCGTCCTTCCTCCCCTGGCATCCTAGAGGATTATTCCTATGTCTCCGTGACAGGCTGCATCATCGATTTCCAGTACCTAGAGGTCATTCACAGCGCTATCCAAATACTCCTCTCCGTAAGTTCACGTTTCTTTTCATACTGGGATTCCGTCACTCCTTTCGTACACAGCCTGCTGCTGTTGCATGTCCTGGAAAGGAGAAGTAGTAAGTGATAGATAGCTACAGAGATTTTTAATTCTGTTTTGAATTAGAGAATTATATACACCTTATTAAAATGTGCACTGTTCTTTTCTTTCCTTCTATCTCTTAAAGCTCTATACAGACATAGTACCCATTCTGGCCATTGCTGGGATAGGTGGAAATTAACTTGAGTCCTTGGCTTTCATTCATTGAGACATGTAGAGCAAAGGAAAGCAGACTTGTCTGAAAAAATTTGCTTAAAACTTTCTGAATTTCACAATCAATGACCCCATTTATTTAGCCCTGTTTGTAAATATATTTTACATGATATATAGCTACGTTTCTTCCCAGACTCAGATATGGATTAGTCCTTGAAAAAGGTCAGAAAAATATTAGGAATTAAAGTATGCATTTATATTTAACCATGTTATTTTTTTCTCTCCTTGAACTCTGCATAATCAGAGTACTCTACCTCCATTGTCCACATTTGTTGCAGCACCAGTCAAAAATGCAATTACAAGAAGTCATTAGAAAAGGCTGCAGTTCAGGGAGGTGCTGGAACTCAATGAGTTTCTTTGGGAGCAACAGCCCTGTCTTGGCCACAGTTTTTCCTCAGTCTCTTGGCTGCTTCTACTTGTGATTAACAGGTTGTTTGGCATGAGCTGTGTGTAATCTCCTAGAAGTGGTAGCTTTCTCTTTATAGCTGTTTGTAGTGCATTGCAACTGGCTGACCCCAAGTGGTCACAAATAGGATCCATCACTCCAGATGTCCAGACCTATTCTGAGAACATAAACGTTTCTGGCTCGTGGTCCTAACCATGGCCACCAGGGCTTGTTGGACAGTGGGAGAAGAGGTGCGGTCTGCAGTCCACACCTGCTAGTCGGGTGAGCTGCTTGGTCTGAGCAGCTGGGAGGGATGCAAATGTCTGGTCTGTTTGGTACTTCAAGCTGTTTAACTAAGCAACTGGTACATACTACCACTTGCAAAGTAAAAAGCATCTTCAGAATAAATCTCACTCATTAGTTTTAAAATCATTTTTGAATTTCAATTTTTACATTTTTTCAGCATGAGCACATTTCTCTTTTAAAATAAATCAGTACGTGTGGTTACCTCTATCATTCTGTCCACTTGTTTGACAGTTCAAGATAATTCCTCTGCAGTACTGAATGTCTTTTGTAAGATTCCAAGTGCTTGCCACTGCTTTCAGTCGGACTTGGATAAACTTGTACATCTGTGATTTATGAAATTCCACTTGATGATCCAAGTCTGAAGTAGTGCACTTGGTTTGCACACCAGTAACATCACCTGCACCTACATGGGATTTGTGTCTTATTCTGATCTATCACCTTCTCAGGCATCAGGTACATCACAAGACATACACAAGCCTTCTACCTACCATCCTTCAGTCAGGCAGCAAAGACTTTGAGTCAGGATCTTTTCCAGGGAAGACAAAATTACTTCTCTTGCAGCCCAGCCCTGTATATGCCAACATAAATTATAACCTTACTGTGAAAGTGGGCCTTCCAGAAGAGTTCTCCACACTCAGGCTTAAATGGATGCACCTTCCTTATTTCAGCTGCTTCTCCCTTGAGTTCCTTTCAGCAGCAGACTTCCCTCACAATGCAGTGTCATTCACTCTGCATCAGTGAGCCTGTGCAAAGGATCATGAAGTGTGGTCAGTTTAAGAGGAGAAAATCATAAATATTTTAAACACTTCCTTGCTTCTATAAGAAAAAAACATATATGTTAAATTTTTTTCTGGTGTTTTTTGTGATTATCAACAGATTTAGAGTTCCATGTGAATACAGCTGGTTGTTGATCACAGGAACCGTTTTCTTCTGCACTTATTAGTGCAGTACAGTTCTGTCAAATGACAGGAACACAAATACTAATATTAGAATAATAGAATAAACACAATTAATATGTACAAAATAAACAAACATGAAAATGAAAAAAATTCGAAATTCTGTAATAGTTATAAAGCATGAGATGTAACTTCCCTTTCTGAAGAAGTGACTGCCATTCTGGATTAAATAAAAATTTAAATTTTTAATTCAGTTGAAAATTTGAAATGTTCCAGGAACTTACAAGGCATGACTGCGAATCAAATAGTTTCAGATACTGCTTTGATTGATATACACAATGTTAAAATTAAAATATTATATGCAAAGTAAGATTTTCCTCTTGTTTTACTACCTTGTTATCCCATCTGTGATATGTCATAATTAACATACCATGAGTCTGTACTTCAGTTTCCCTTCCAAATTGCAGTTTAGACTTGTTTCATGTGCTATCACACAGAACAAAAGTCACCACCTGGATTATCAAATAATTTGCAGTTTCCTCCCATTTTCTGAGTACTACTGACTTGAGGAAGTTCCCATCCATTTTGGATGCATAACTGCTTTCCTCATTGGGGTACCAATTTCAGTTGTTAGTTAAAAGGTCATTTAGGTTGTCTTTTCGGAGGACTGAGGAGCTGTAGACCATAAGATCATTCTTTTTACTTTTTCCTGATATCTAGTCCCAAAAGCAGACTATTCCTTTTTGGACCTTGTCCAACCTACTTAATTTTCATAACATTTTTATGTAGCAATAGTAGCGTAACAAACCATTTTACAGTGTAACAAAAAACTTTATTGGCATAACAAATCATTTTATCATGCTAACCCTTGTCCAAATGACTGGGAATGCAAACATTTCCATTTGGTAGGGAATTGGAGCCTCTGAAAGAAGAAATACCTCCAGGGGTAAGTATTGGATACCTGTCGAGATATATAACTCACTATCAGCATTTTTGAAAGGTGACTTTTTTTTTTTTTCTTTTTTTACTGGTATAAAGATTTTTATATGCACAGAATGCTGCAGCTGTGACTGCATTAAACCCTGCTTCAGGGAATAGGCTTGACAGTCATTTATTTAATTTTAACACGGTAAAGCTATTTTTGTATTTGCTTTATAGTTGTTTCTAAAATAATATTTTTATTGGTGAAAAAATATATTTTTATTGATGGAACAGTAACTTTGTATCTCATCCTGATGCAGGATGCCTATTCAAGTGAGTGATAGCTGAAGATGTTAAAAATTTCTTTAAATTGGGGGAGAATGAAGAGAAGTATGAGAGACTATGATGCAATTAATAGTAAATGATAATTATAGTTAAATTTTGTGTTAAAAATCTGAATTTATGTAGTGCATAATATATGTATTATTTTGATTAATAAATTCTTCTGCACTACATGTTTAAAGCTCAAGGGAGATCATCATTGTGGAAACTTATTTTCAGAGAGCAAATTAATAATACAGTCAAAATGATGACAGCTTGGCATCTTTGAGAAAGACACTTCATACAGTTATTTTTGTTATTTGAAAATAGATAATGCACACTGAGAGGATTAAATGCCAGGTACACTGGCTTCAATATGTTGAGCATTGAAAAGTTCTCCCAGTTGCAGGGAGATTTGTATTAGACCCAGAGCCTAATATGACATTAACACTGAGCAGCAGAAAGCCCCAAGCCAGCATTCACTGTGCTAACTCTGGAATTAGCAGCCACATGACTTCATCAGTGCTGAAGAAGCAAAATTAATACATTTTGGCAGAGCAATGGGCTGTCACAACTAGATGCTTCTGGGCCAGGAGATGTTACTTTCCTCCAATGCTGCGTTACACAAGGTGAAGTTAACTTTCCATCTGTTCTCATCACGGCATAGAAGGATAACCTGTAATCTAGACCACTGAAGGAAGGGGGGAAGCAAAGAAAGTGATAACCCTAAGCCTAAAAACATGAAAAACACTGAAGCTCTTCAGCATGTTGATGCTGGCTAAATTTGGGATATTTTGAAGGAAGCTACTGGTTTACTTCGCAGAGGTCCAGCTGTTGCCTATCATAAGTGTCAATTATTGTAACCCTCAGGCTTCCTGCTAGACCTACAGAGGAGGAACAGACAGAAAAAAAACCCAAACCCTCTCTTGCAGAGTCATCTATAAATCCAGACAGAGATGTGATATAGAGAGATTAAGAATATTGACATTTTTCCGTAGTGAAGTAAAAGCATATCAATGGAGAAAAGCTTATCAATGGGGAATAGCTTATCACATACATTACCAAGCACAAAACATACATTAAAATAGAAAAATACATTACTGTCTACAGAATTTAATGAAGCTGTAATATCAGAAGGATAAGAAAAAGCACTTCTGGTAGTCGGATTGGAAACTGGGTACTGTGGTTACTGTGAGCGGGGTCACTATCTGCTAAAGTGTATCTCCCAAAAAGATGTCTTCCCAGTGCTTCTTTGAACTCATGAATTTATAAATGTTGTACACATCCCCTAAGAGGCAACAGGCTTCTAAAGCAGCTTTCAATGTAGTGTCTGAATGCTCAGTAACATGTCTACCACTGGTAGAAAAATTGCAACCTCTGTATCACAAAATCACAAAGAAAGGTTGAGGTTAGAAGGGACCTCTGGAGGTGATCTGATCCAACCCCCTCACACTTAGCTGGGTCCACCTAGAACAGCCTTCCCAGGACTGTGTCCAAAGAGCTTTTAATTATCTCAAGGGGAGAGGCTGCACAATCTCTCTGAGCAGCCTGTGCCTGGGCTTGATAACCCTCACACTGAGAAAGTGTTTTCTGGTGTTCAGAGGGAACCTCCTGTTCCAGTTGGTACCCAGACCCAGTGCTGCAGGTGAGGCCTCAGCAGCACTGAGCAGAGGGGCAGGATCACCTCCCTTCATCTGCTGCACTACTTTGCCTAATGCAGCCCAGGGTACCAGTTGCCTTCTATGAGGCAAGGACACACTGCTGACACATTTTCAGCCTGATATTCACTACGAACCCCAAGTCTTTTTCTGCTGAAATCCATTCCCCCAAACTGGGTGGCCCCTACTACAGTTCAATGGATGAGGTTGTTCTTCCCAAGGTGCAGGACTTTGCACTTCCCCTTGCTGAACTTCATGAGGTATGTTATGCTAAAAAAAAAAACAAAACAGAATTCTAGCTCTTACCTCATTTTCTATGAAAATGGTCCCTATCTGCCCAAAAGATTCATAATTATTGATATAAATTGATGCTAAATACTGTTAAAAATCTACTTGTTAGTATTCTTAGACTTGTCATCCATACATTTACAGGGTTATTCTGTTTTAATTAACCAGGTATGATGATTTCAAATATTTTGAATTTCCATTATTATTATTATTATTATTATTATTCATAATAATACAATAATCTGTGTCATGAAGATCATTGCATCCTCTTTTTTGTGAGGGTTCTATTACTCTTACTTTTTCCTCACAATTCTCTCATGTTCTTAATCTCTGTTGTTCTCTCCAGTATACACAAGCATCACGTCTATAGGCAAATTATAAGCAAGGATCTGACTTAATTTCTGAATATCTGTCACCAGTCAGTGCCTCACACTGACTCCATGCAATTGTCTTGCTTTGTGAATTATTTCTGCCCTGCTCTCATCAAAGAATCTGCCAAATGTTGATTGTTTGACGTAAGACTTAATATGATATTTGGTAGACTTAACTGCTTTTTTTTTTAATCAGAGAAAAATAGAATTTAATTTTAAAACATATTTAGCACAACAGACATTAAAATGCAGGTTATGAGTCTTGTGTAAATAATTAATCAGGAGAAACACTGTGACTACTGAGCTATACACTGAGATCATGGGCAGTGCTAGAGAGGCTTAATGTATTTCAGGTCATTGACCAAGCTTTTAGTACTGACCCATAAATCTGAATGCTTTTTTAGTTGATTTGGATGGCTTGTCCTCTATCCCTGATGTTAAGATTACCTTCTCTATGCCATTGGGAAAGCTCCAGGAATTGCTCCAAAAGAGGTTGCAAAGCAGCTTTTGCTCCTGCCAGAGCTGCAGGATGGTTCATATTCATTTAAATGTAACAAAAGGTCTAATGATATCAATATATAATGTGGATCCTCCGGGGCACTGCAGCAGCCCCTTTTTTCCTGTTAGTTATGGCCCTGCTATTTTTATAATTGGATAGAAAAGGATGCTAGGAAGCATATCATGTATGTTCTCCTAAGAAAATCCCTGTAGGGGCTGACACCAGTGCTCAGGCAGGGTCCTTGCTCTCTTTATGTTTCCTCGAGTGACAAGTGATTGATTAAGAAAGCCAGTCAACATCATATGATAGAAAAGCATGAGGTAATTTAGAGTTAAGGGCTATAGGAATGGCACATGAATAAAGCATAGTTGTGCCAAAGGTATTCCATATTTTCTTTAAATTTTGTTTGCACTCTTCCCACATTTTTTGTTCAGAAAACAGTTTATGTCTTCTTTCTCATAATAAACAATCGTAAAGTGGAGTGGAAAATTAACTTTTTTCATTTTCTGCAGAGCTGAACTTCAACATTACTCCAAAAAATATATGAAAGAGATGCCTATTCTTCATCACAGCCATCACAGTCATCATCATCATCACAACAAAGATAAAACCAATAATAGCCAGGAACACTTGTCTCTTGGCCATGGGAATAGACAGTTATGGTGAGCTGTTGGCTTCTCACAGATTTGTTAGTAAGTTTGCTGAGATCACCAGATTATTGAAAATCAGAAGAATTTTTTCAGCCTGAGCAGTGTTACAGAGGAGTTATCAGTCTTTGAAACAGACTGCAAACAAGCTACAGAGGCTTGTGCAAGCCTATGGCTTTCGACATTAATTCCAGTGCTTTTTTGTAGTTGTTTCATTGTATTTCTATCAGGATCTGTTCTTGTGCAATTCCTCCACTGACTGTAGTATTGGTTCAGGGATGCATACAGCTCACTTCACCTTTGCCATTAACAAGCCTTCAGTGTTAAAAAACAAGAGAATATATATACCAAGAGAAAGAAAAATAGTGAGAGACTGAATCTGCGCTAACATTCTAGAAATGGCCTTGTCTTTTCTTTTTTAGTTGGACCTCGTTATTCATGGTAGTGTGTAGGTAGTAAAATACACAACTATATTTGTCTAATTACCAGTCTGGGTCAATAAAGTAACTATGTGAGACAGGATCAAGATAAATCTGTGGTTTTTCATCTCCGTCATCAATCCAGGGATGCCTGCTTTTTCAAGCAGCTCATTTAAAAGGAACTGAAAACACTGATATTATACCTATTTGCATTCTCATTCATTCATTAACTGTTATGATATAGATTTGTGAAAAAGGCTTGGCCAACTTCTGCACCAGAGATGGCTGTGGTTGAAGGGATAGCAGACGAGTTCAAGCATTAGCAACGTAGTAGTGCCCTCACCTTGATAGTTAATCTACATGAGAACTTAGTTGTTCTAGATATTTTGTAGTACTTGATATAGAGTTGTTTGCCATGAGAATTACTGTAACAATTTTTCAATTGTCAAAAATGTTAGTGAAATTGTGTGCAGGTATTCTGAATTACTTTTATTTACGTAAAAATATTTCTAGTAAAAGTAAAAATCAGTTTGTTATTTTAAGCTTTATTAAGTTCATTAATATTTTGTTGCAAATTATACTGAAGAACTGGAAGTAAATGGGAGATTTGGAAAATAGCTGGTTTCTTTCCCTTCAACCTCTGACCATAATTGCCATGCTCTTGGCAGAAACAGTGTAAACAGACTAAATGTCTGCAACATAGTTATTGCAATTCTTTCATACTTTCATTCCTATTAATTTCCTTCATTTAACTTCATTTCTGAAGTTACTTTGAACTAGCACTGAGCAGGGAACTGCATCAGCCTAGTGGCACAGCAAACATGGTGACCGCAGATTCCAATACAAGTGAGTATCTCTGCAAATAAAGCAGGAAAGGTGGTGAAAGAGGTAAAGGCAGGCTAAGGTGCCTCAGCAAACTTCCATGTTTACATGCTATCTTTAGAGCTAAGCAGAATGCTGAATGTTGCACTAGGAATTTGGAAATTATTAGAGAATAGAGTGAAAAGTGTAACAGAGATTGCAAATCTAAACTTTTTTTAGAGAACTTGGAAATCAAACACTTTCCATTAAGAGAAGTGAAAGCAGTATTTGCTTAGAACTTTAGGGATATTTTGTTGACTATATCACTGGCAGTGTGTAACCCTTTGATGAGCTACTGGGACAACAAAGATCCTGGAAATTCAGAAAGCTAGAGCACATTGTTTCTTAAGATATTTGTCTTTGTGCCTCTCAGGACATTCACGAGCTTTCAGCAGTTTGTGAGAATAAGTGCATGATAGTTTACTTGGAAGGTGGAATAAAATTTGTACCTTTCTGCCAAGCTGCAATTCAATGTGAAGAGCTCTCCTGCATTGCCAGGAGTGTGTTGCATCAGGTCTGCTCCAGCTGTGAAGTTGATAAACCAACCGAGGAAATTAACTCCTTCTCTAGGCTGAGTTCACTGGGTGATTGGCAGCTCTGGGTAGGCTTGACTTTGCTGCATTCTTTTTATTATTATTTCCTAAGAACACAGTTCTCTAATTGATTTTTACATGCAGAGATGATTTTAAGTAAAGAGAAGGTATTTTACTATTTTACTGATTCCTTAGTCTGCACATGTAGTGTAAAAGACACAGGCAAACCAGAGGTGAGCCTCCCACTGCAGTCTCGCTGAGCCTAACAGCAATAGATGTGTGCTCACTCATGCTCAGCAGCATGATTCTTTCTGCATATTGTAGTTGATAATCATGTGCCCAGACTTTCTTATATGGGGGGAAAATATCCACTGATTAAAACCCATCTCTGTGTGAGCTTCCACTGACAGGACATTTTTCTTTTAATCATGTACTAAATCCACAGCCTAGCTCTTCCATTAAAATCTGTTGCCTGAATGTGACCTGACTGCAGAAAGAATTCTTCTTTTCTCTCAAATGCAGTCCCCAGTGATTTGCAATGCTCTCTGTTTTTTCCTAAGGAAATAGGAGAAGCCAGGGGAAAGATTTCACTAAACAAGCAGTGAAGCCACCTATACTCCTTAAGATTTGAGGAAATTATTTGATTTTCACTGTGTAAGGAAGTCAGGGTGCATATGTGCTCATAGAAGTTCTTGCTCTCAGAACTAATCACAGAAAGACAGACTAGGTTTTCTAGGAAAATATATTTTGATACAGGAAGATTGCAGTGCAGACTAAGTTTTAAATGCCCTGTGTTCTGCAAATGTTGCCTTCATAACTTTTGTAGCTAAACCCTCTGGTCCAAATTCTCTAAAAAATCTGCTTGTGACCATTCTTTGTTCAATATCTAGTATTATGGAAACTGATAAAAAATGTAACTGTTTCCTTTACATTCTTCCAAGCAGAGGAGGGTGTGAGGGCTAGCCCAGGATGTGGTTTCCCCTGTTGCACCCATGTTGGTGCCGCACTTGACTGTAGGGCACCGTGGAGTTTTTAAGGGGCTGTTCCATCCTTTGCTATAAATACTCACTTAGCTCCTCTCAGCTGTCCCAAGGAAGATCTGGCCACGTGAACAGCCCAGTTCATGCAAAATCCTTGGACACATTGTGTAGGGAGAGGCACTGAGCTGCAGCAGTGATGCTGCTGTTGTTCTGCTGCTTCTGAGCTCACCAAAGGAGATGGCTGCCACAACACTCTTCATTCACTGATTAGGTGTGTGAATAGCTCCATGGGAGAGGAAGGAAAGCAGGGGGGGGTTATAGCCCACCAGACAAGGTGCCAGAGAGCAGCATTTGGGTGCCACTGCAACATACCAAGAGAGAGACTAATAATAAGTTTGTACATGAGTGCAGTCAAGATGCATGTTGCTAAAAAACTAAGAAGTGAAGCTTTACCATATGACGTTAGTAATTTACACAGTTACCCTATGAACTTGCCTTTTTTTTAGTTTGAATTTTTCAGTGGTTCTCTAACTTGGCTAAGGGTGTAAGCACTTTTAATACCTTGTATAGAACAAAAGAAGTGAGTCTTGTCATTGAAAGAAAAGCAAAAAACACAGATGAGGACAGGTTGTGTAAGGCTGTGTCTAGGAATAAGTAACTATAAGGATTTTTGTGCTCTCTGAAGGTTCAGAATAGGTAGACACTGAGTGGAATGGATGCTTGAGGCATTTTTTTGTTGTAGTTTATGATCTAAATAGGTAAGATTGCTAGTGGTCTTGAAAGGGAGACTAATGTAAATTACTTTCAGTTTGTAAGTTTTTATTTGGTGTCAGTAACTATTCCGAAAGGACAAAATCATCTTGAAGTAGAAGTCTGAGAAGCAAATTTCATTTCTTCTCACCCATGTAGAAGGCTTCAGTTGAAACAATTGTCCCTAGGGAAGGAGAAGAATGATGAAAAATGGTATTGTTCCATAAAGCCAATGTTAGTCTGAAAATGATAATTGAATAAATCAGGTGTTGCAAAAGACATCTGCTGGATCTGTCTGACTCTACAATAAAAGTAAAGATTTTTCAAGAAATCATTCCTAGTGATGTGGAACTCTTCTAGCTTAACTTTCCACTCCCTCCTATGTAAATTAATGCTATTTAGATTAATTGATAATCATTGTGAATGACAGTAAAAAGTGGTAGGTAATTAAACAGGCTCTTAAAAGAACATGATCATTTCCACTTTTACTTATGATTTATTTAATTTATTTTTATCTTGTTTCTTAAAGTGTACCTGATATCTTTGCACACATACATGCATAATACAAAAATATTATACTTTAATAGTGAATTAAAATATAAAGATCAACGTAGAAAACTAAAGTTACATCCTGGTCAATTATACCAGACCAGGTATTATACCAGAAAGCTGCAGTGTTTATTCAAGTAATATGCTGATTCCCAGAAAGAGATTTCAAGAGTCAAGTCCTGTGGGTGTTTGAAATATCCTTGTCATTGCCTGGAGGTTTTTCTTACAAATTTCATCATCTTGCTAGCTCTTATCACTAATGGCCAGGGATTGCCCAGTTCCCCTCCCTGGATGGTGAGTTTTTACTTAGGGATGCAGGAGTGAACTGGCAAGACCCAAGTGCTTCAATATCACTTCTCTTTTCTTTTCCTGGGGCCATGAGTCTACCAGTAACCTCACATAAATATGTTCTCCCCAAACCAGCCCACAGAGGAGCTGAGTCAAGAACACAACTGGACTTCAAGCTTTGCATTTCCTTTGTTTCTATGCTTTATTTTCTTATTTTCTCTGCCACTTACACAGTGAGATCTGTCTTAACTATGAAGAGAGGCATCTTTTCCTTCCCTGCCATGACTCTGTTGTTGCTTTAGACAGCTGAAATCGACTTTCTACATGTTTTGTTATGGGTATAAATGTCCAGGAGTGGGAGTGAGTTATGGAAAGTCATGCCATACTGGGATTTCCCATTACTGACCTTGCACATAAGAAGCTGTGTTAAAAGACGTAGTTGCATTTTTCTGGCTCTGCTGCTGCTTTCTCCCTTCTTTTGCATGTATTTATCTTGTTTTTCTTGAAAAGAGTCTTAGACCTAATTAACAATAACAGCTACCCCAGACCAGCTGACTTGCAACTTTAATGCTGTCCCTTAAATTTTCAAATAGAGAAGAGGATTATTTCTTAAGAAAAAGAAAGCACACAGGTTTACTAAAATTATTTACTTCAGATTCCCCAATAAACATACTTCAAAATTCCCTTTGCCACCCAAAATACAGAGCAGCATCTGGGAGTATGGATGCATCATGTCCCATGGTCCCTGCACAGGATCATATGTTCACAGAGATAGAATGATTTGGGTTGAAAGGGGTTTAAAAGGGCATCTCATTCCCACTTTCCTGCCATGGGCAGGGACACCTGCCCAGCTCAGCACTCATTTGAAGCTTCCCGTGTGTTGTGGAAGGAGTTTACTGCCCATGTTAGCAGAAAATGAACCATCAATGTGATTCTTCACCAAAACCAAACTATAAAAGAAAAGAAAATTATCTGTGCACCATTTGTTATTTTTAGAGCATGCTTATTTGCAGACTCAAACTGCAGCCTCATTTAAACACACTTCAGTCTCCAAAAATGAGTCTTGTTATCTGTGCCGTCTTGTTGTTCACTGGTAATGTGGACCTTATCAGCCTCATGCTACCAGGCTTTAACAAGGGATACAATTCATCAATAGACAATCTGGGACAGGTCCTTCCAAGTGGAAAGCTTAATAGATATAATTATCAAATTTAGTGACTATCTTGAGAAATTTTGCTATTACAAGATTTTTTTTTTTGCCTCAGCTTTTTTATTTCCTTGTGCAAATCCTACATAATGATGGAAAGATGGTACCTTAGTAAGGGCTTGTTGTACTGGAGAGTTTGTCTGCTTTTAATAAACATGAATTTTTTCTAATGCAAGCTAGAATATTAATATAAAATTACATTTATATGGTACAGTATGTAATTATATTAATATTATCATATGATATATAATTCATAATTGTAATACTATAACTCTCCCTAGCAATCTTATCTAATTGCAATGTGACCAAAGTCATTAGATACCAAGGAAAAAGCACAAAAGACTTCAGAATATTTTTAATCTGTACATTTCTCCACTGGCAGCTAAACTGGATTATGAAAGTCCCTAAAAGAACAGTTTGTGATTCCCTTCCAATGCTCTGTTTTCTCTATTGGTCATACTTATTAGCAGGATGTCCTCATGCTTACAACATACTCGGTGTGCATTACAGAATTTCAGTAGCCCTGTCTGAGTTTGAGAAAATGAGTTTGAGCATCATCCTCTGTTTTACCCATTGTGTGTGTATATTAGCATCACGTTTCTCACAGAGTGATAAATTATCCTGAGATAGAAGGGATCCACAAGGAAAATCAAGTCTAATTCCTGGCCTTTCACAGGACCACCCCAAGAATCACAACATTTGCCTAAAAGTGTTGTCCAAATGTGTCTGGAATTCTGGTAGACTTGGGTCTGTGACCATTTCACTGTGCAGCCTGCTCTTACCCAGCCACCCTCTGGGTGAACAATCTTTCCCTTATAGCCAACCTAAATATCCCTTGAGGCAGATTCATTCCATTCTCCTGGGTCCTGTCACTGGTCACCACAGAGAAGAGATCAGTGTCTGCCCCTCCACTTCCCCTCATAAGGAAGCTGTAGGTGTCACAGAGGTTTTCCCTCAGTCTCCTCCAGGCTGAACAAGCCGGGTGAACTCAGCTGCTCCTCATACATCTTCCCTTCTGTGCCCTTCACCATCTTCACAGCCCTCCTTTGGATGCTCTCTAAGAGCTTTATGTCCTTCTTTTATTGTGGCACCCAAAACTGCACACGGGACTCCAGGTGAGGCCAGACTAGCACAGAGCACAGAAGGACAATCCCCTCCCTTGCCCAGCTGGTGATGCTGTGCCTGATGCCCCTCCGGACACATTTGGCACTTCAGGCTGCCAAGGCACTGCTGATGCATATTCAACTTTCTGTCGGCCAGGAAGCTCACGTCCCTTTCCACAGCTTTCCAGCCTCTCATTCCCAGTCTGTCCATACATCCAGGGTTGCCTCTTTTCCAGGTGCAGAATCCAGTACTGTCCCTTGTTGAAATCCATATGGTTGGCGATTGCCCAGTCCTCTAATTTATCGAGGTCTCCCTGCAGGGCCTCCCTGCCCTGGAGGGAGTCAACAGCTTCTCCCACTTTAGTGTCATCAGCAAATTTGCATAGTATACCCTAATGTCCTGCATCCAAGTCATTTATGAGTGTGTTGCAAAGCACAGGCCCTGTGGAACCGCACTTGTGACAGGCCTCCAGTCTGATGTCACCCCATTTGTCATAGCCCTTTGCACCTGACTCACCAGTCACTCACACATCACACAATGTGTTTATCCAGCCGTGTGCTGGACATTTTGTCCAGAAGGATACTGTGACAGACAATATCAAAAGCTTTACTGAAATCTGAAGAGACTGTTGACCACCAATGGTGGACACAGCACAGGTCAGGGATTATGCCCAGCAGGAGCCTGGGCACATGAGCCCACCCTGTTTGTCTGTGCTGGGAGAGAGATGAGGAAAACATAGTTTCTGAAGTGTGAGCCATGCCAGACACACCAGTTACCCTGGATGAATGGTATGGTGCCTTGGCCCATTTTATTTACTCATGCCATGTTGTCCATGGAAGCGAGAGGTCTTTGGAGTTTCTTTGCTTGGGTTTTCTGTGATTCACCATCACAAATGGGACATTTCCATGGTGTTTGTGCCTGAAACAGTCACAAAAACTGTTTAGGGTTTGGGACTGTGTTGGTCTTTTCTGTTTCCAGTTCCCCTGTTTTCCACACTGCCTGTCTGGTTTTCATTGTCCAGAACAAGGAGGCTGCATTGGCCAGTTGTGAGATTACACACAGCCCCGTGTTAATGAGAATTCTTACTTCACCTCCAGGAATTCCTGAGGAAATGTACTCAATTTCACAGGAACATGACTGCCTGGTACCATGCTCGCAATTTCATACAAACTCTTCAGCTCCTTTTCCAAACACTGGGGGGATGTCCAATTTACTTTTGTAATAGAGTGCCTGAAAGAGTCGAGTGTTTGCTTTTGGTTTTAAGCCTTTCAGAAATTCTTCTTACTTTAGTGATTTGGGGGTTTTGTCCACAGACAACGGATATTGGATTCCATAGGAAGTCTGTAGGCAAAAAGGGTAAATAAGGTTGTAATCTCTCAGGTGCTTGTTTTTTCATTATGTGAAATTGGCAGATTCTCATACCTCCGAGCTAAAAATATTTTATAGCCACTGGTGTTTCCTCCTTTGGTCCGTTAGTTTCAGTCTAGAGGTGCTGCTTGAAAATAGCTGATACGGGATTTTTCTTTTTCATAGGGGTGTCATGATTTTTTATTAAAATATTGTAAAGTAACACCATGAAAACACATCACCATTTTCACCGGAAATAATTAAAATTAAATAAATGGAAATATACAGTTGTAAAGCTGATGCAAGTGAAAAAAAAAAAAGTCCTTAGGTGCTCATTGATAAAGAGTTTATGTAGGAAATTATAAATATGGAGAAGATTGCTTCGACTTTGCAGTTTCCAGAATTCTCACATATTCCTAGCAGTTCTATTGAGCCTACAGCACTCATTGCAATAGCCAGTGTGTTTCTAGACACTCAGTTCTTTGTAGGGTTTTACAGAGGGAATGAAAGGAGTAAGTACCCCCTTTGGTAAGAGGGAGTGAATCCACACATTAGCTATGTAGGCTGCCAAATTTCATGAAAGACCAAAGGGGTATCATAATGGTATATTTACTTCTAATTACATATTTAACTGTATATCATGTCATATGAGGAAATAATGTAATCCAGAATAGAGGCTTTATTCACTTAAAGCTCTCCTAACTTGAATATATTTTGCTGTTTGAAATGCTTTGAATAAAAATGACATTGAAAATTTTTGATCTTTAAACCCTTCCAAACCAGCTCTTTTGCTTTCATATTAATATTTTCTACCTCTTTCTTGGGGTTGAAAGACTTTCAGCAATGTGAGATCTCTATCTTTTAGAGCCTCCTTTAGAGCCTGAATGGCGATTCAAAGACTTTAAGGAGGAAATGAAGAAAACTGGCAGATGAAGAGGCACTGGACTTTTCTTTCCTCCCTTGAGCAAGTCACCCCAGGCACCACATCATCCCAAAAAGCCTGCAGAGAGGTGATAAGAAAACTGGGGACAGAGTGCTTGCTCTCAGCCCCATTTTTCAGTCTCAGGGATCAGAACAGGCAAAAATGTCCTGTGACTTGGGAGTCTGACCTTTTGTTGACACCTGCATTGCAGACTGAGTGACAGTGACTGTCACAGGCATCAGAAACAATTACATTCTTCTGGCTGCTCCTGCTTCAACAACAACACCTGCTCCACAGATTAGGAGCCCCCTGATCTACAGAGGAGGAATTTTTGAAGAATGATGGAGATTGATGTCTTCTATCCAGTGAGAAATTGAAGCATTTTATCATGTAAAGTAAGGGAAAGAGATACAGTAAATAGAAATACCTACAAATGAGTTAGAAACTTTTACCCTGGTTCAGATGAGTTGGACTGCTGAGGAAGGTTGTAGAGAAATTTTTTCAGAGAAGAATTTACGAGCTTTGATTTGGATTTTACTTGAGCAAAATTAAATATGCAAACAAGTAAGTGGGATGTGGGATTATCTGTAGAGCTTTGAAGTGACAGTTGGAGTGTGTCCATTCTTATGATCCAACATATTCAAAACAATAAAGATAAAAGTAATGCTTTACATGGAACATCATCTGTGCCTTTAGCATATGCAAAGACTTTGCCTTGAAAAGTTTTGCACATTTCCATGGTGAATTAAACCCTTTTTTTATGTCAGATTGCCTTTCATTTGAGGAAACAGAGGCTCTTGAAAATGAAAGTACATCTGCACAGTACAGGCTCCCTTTCCCACTGCTTTCATCTCTTATTTTTCAGTTTCTAATTTGTGGCTGAAATCAGCATTTCAGTGCCTTGTTCAGTTTATGATTTTCTGATAAAAGAGAACTTTCAACAGCAAATAAACTGAATACTGGGGAACAAGCAGAAAAAAAGACAAGACACATTTAGGGCTGAGCTTGACTGTTTACATCTGTCAGAAATAGCAGACCTTGCCAATTGCCCCAGTTATGAATATGTTAAATTGAAACTCAGATCCTACACCTGAGCCATTCTGAACATGAAATAGAATAATAGAAAGAAAATGCAGTATTCCTTTTTTGAAACTGTAGAGTTAAGTTGTTTTTGTGAGTTTGGTCTTCTTGGTAATAGAATTCCCTACCAGGAGCAAAAATACAGGATTTATATTTTTAAATATATTGATTTGCCCTTACAGAACATATTTATGCAAATATAAACTATACACTATATAGTTTTGTCTTTGAAGAATACATGCATTTCTAATCTGTATGATGCCAGATCCCTGAGCAATTGCAGTCCTACATTGCCAAGTTCAAATTCTAGGTGCTTCAAGGCCTTCAAGTAGAAATTTGAAAATGAAAAAAGTGTTTTGTAATTGTGTTCCGTCAGACAGACAATATAAACACAGGAGCTGGGCTGGTTTACATCAGAATGCATTTGGTTATTCACTACACAATGGACTAAATAATCCTATAAATATTTATGAGTAAACCCCAGAGGATTTACACCTTCCTCCAGCATGTGGAGATTTTATACTGTGCACCATGTTAGTTCAAAGTAAGCCCTAATGTTTTGCTTGCTGCTTAATACTTCAAACAGCATGGCACTACATCACATATGCCTGTTCTCTGGACAGTTACACACAGTATTTTGGGGTGCGATTCAGGAGGAACTACTCTATGATTACCTAATTCTCAAAGCCAATACATGCAGCATACGCTGGAGAGGATGCAAGGTAGGAGCTGCTTTGCCTTTTGACCTGAGGCAGCATCAGCTGAGCTCTGTGGATTAATAGTTTTTAAATTAGTAGTTTAGACTGAGAAATAATCCTA
Source organism: Lanius collurio (assembly GCA_020086605.1). NCBI lineage: Eukaryota > Metazoa > Chordata > Aves > Passeriformes > Laniidae > Lanius > Lanius collurio. The sequence continues at coordinate 30,962,744 of JACBWW010000003.1, forward strand.
GTGAAAAGTAAAGAAAATAAATAAAATAAACAAAATAAAGGGAGAATCAAGTTAGACATTATTGGTTGGATTTTTGTAGGTACAATGGCTGTAAGAATGCCAGCTGGCAACTTAGTGAGCCTTATGGTCTGCAAGGCTGCCCTGTTCCTGAAGTGGATCTTTCATTTCATTTCTGAGATTATCCCATAGACTATGCTCAAGTCAAATTTATTAGTACTATCTTTCAACTGAGAGTAATTTTAGTGCTTCCCTCACTGACCTTACCATGATTCACCTTTATTCATCAAATAGACTGTAATTTACTCCCTTTGTAGAGCAAGACATTTGCTCCTTTCCCACTTTTCTTTTTGTCAACTTTAAGACTCTTTTTTTGTTTGTCACTTTTTCCAAACTGAGGGCTAAGTCATTGATGTTCCTGTTCTGACATTTCTCTCTTCTGCTCATCAATCATGACACTCGGAAGAGTGCCCATGGGCAAACATCATTAGCACTGGTTTATGCTTAACCCATGGGAACAGGAAAGCATTTGGTGGATAACACGATACAGTTGCTGCAATATCATCCTTAGTACTAATACTGTGCATTTATGTTTGCATTTCAATTCTGATGAGAGTTGGCTTTTACAGCACACCTCTCAGCCATGCCAGCTTCTTGTGCTGGGGTTCACATCAGGGAGATGTCTGGATTCCTTCTGCATGAATCTGAACTGCAAGAGGTGCTCCTGAAGGACACATGAGGCATTAGAGCCTGAAACAGGCATTCAGCTGATGGATCAGGACAGAACCAGTCTAAAAGTTAAGGGTAAACCAAACCAGAAGAACATGGTATGTGTGGAGCTTGGATATGAGATTCTCAGGTCCAACTGTTTGACTATACAGTTCTGTGCCTGTTGGTCTGCCCTGCTTGCTAGTGTAGGCACATCCCTGGTCATCATACCTAGCTTTACAAAATATCTTCCACTGTCGTGTAATTCTACCAAATTTGAAAGATTCTGCTTAAAACTTTCCCTAGTATGCTAATGCCTGGAGTTTACTTAGCTCAGCTATCAAGAGAATGAGATAAAATGTTACACCTTACCAATTAGAAAAAACAAGGAGAGCTCTGTTGTAGAGCAGGAGTTTGAAGTCTGCAGGGAGGAAGAGATGAAGGGAAGTCCTCAGTATTTTTCCTCTCTAATTACACAGAAATATGGTGGAATCCTGTTTCAGTTACTTCTCTTAAACAAGTCATGTTCATTCTCTGATTATTCTTTGATTGTTGTTATTATTATTAGATTGGAGTAGATTTTAGAAAAAAAAAAATAGCTGAAAGAATGGTCAAGTATTGGAACAGGACACCCAGGAAAGTGTTTGAAAAGAACACGTAGATGTGGTGCTTCAGGAGATGGTTGTGGGCCTGGCATTGCCAAGGCAATGGTTGAATTTGATGATCTTAGAGGCCTTTTCCAACCTTAATGATTCTATGGTTCTGTGTTAATTCAGAGCAGGTTTCATCCCTCAGGGCTGTCTTGCACTGACCCCAGAGGTGAATTGCAAAGGCTTAGCAATTTTTTTTACTTAGAGCAGCTCCTCCAGGAGCAATCAAAAGGCATTGCCTCATGCTTTTACTGATGACAGTGAGGAGACAAGGTAAGCAAGGACTCACAGAGAAGGCAGAAAAGTGAAAAATGTGTGAAGATGCTTCTATCAGGTGTGCTCTTCAGAGAAGACATCATATAAGCTGACTCTAAGCAGTACATTCACAAAGTATACTGAAAGTACAGATGCTCTATTTCTTGTGCATATTTTTATCCATCCTTCAGAGTTAGTGCTAAGCACCTTTCCATATCAGTACCTGAACTGTCATGCACACCAAATCTAGCCTGACATTTCTAGGTTAAGTGTTAGCTCCAATTAGTGTGTCTGAACTCAAGTGAAAGTGCATTACTAATTAAGTACCAGTCTTGATATACCCCAGTTCTCTTCACTATTCTTCTATGCATTTATGTAGACAGTAATTGACACTGGGCTATCTTGTACCTGTTTATATTTAGGACTAATTGCTATTTACTCCTTCTCAAGGAAAAAGAGGATGGAAAGGCTAAGAAGAATTGCTTGTTGCTGCTCTGGTGGCATGTACAGTAAAATCTAGGGCAAATTAGACTATAATTCTTTTTTCCTTTGTAATGTGTTTGGTAACTTTTCTCTCACCTTTCTGATTCTGTAAAAAATACTTAAGATCTTTAGAAGGTGAAGAGCACCTCCCACATTGAACTCTTTGATATGAATATGTTGGCTGAGCAATTCTGTTTGTACTTGTCCAGGTAAGCACAATGCTGGTGCTTAGCAGTAAGATTTCCCTCATCTGTCAGCAAGTAAAATAAGACAGCCCTGGAAGAAGGCTGCCCCATACAGCAGTGGCCAGGCTGCTTGTATACACCACATGATACTGTGAGGTATTTTTTCCCACTCTTTGCTGTTTTCATTTCCATGGTAAGCAATTCCTTGGACGCTTCATTTCCATGGTAAGCAGTTCCTTTAGGCTCTCTCTAGTGATTTGTATCTGAGGATAAGTAGTTTAAGAGAGAGTTGGTCATTGCTTTCAGCACCCTCTTTGCCTGATGATGGGCTACTGTCATACAGGCACAAGACATGGTCAGTAGTAATCAGAGACTTACCAAATCTTCTGGATAATTTAGTGACAAAACCCCCAAGTAGTTTAGATACTAACTTATTTTAGAAGATATAATCCTGAATAAATAAGAACACAGTGCATTTGTCATTTCCTAACTGGCATTTTGATTTTCTCTCAACATTCGTGCACTCAGGTTTTAGTAGTGTCTTGTCTGTGAGCTATGATTTACGATGAGCCAAAGCGAGAAGTGGTACGAGGCAGACAGAACAGTGATGCCTGTCACTCAGGCATGTACTACAGCTTTTTAACTACCAGGCAAAGATTTAAATGAGAAAGGAGCTGCAAAGAAAGCATCAATCTCAGTAAGCAGTAAAAACCCCACTGTCATTAACACAGTTTCAGCTGAGCAGACGTGCTCAAAGCAATGCTGAAGATTCTGAAACTGGGCAAGTACAAAGCATCAAAGGAATGCACAGACACTGTAGAAATTCCTCACAGCTTTTTATTAGGAAATACATCACAAAGAGAGAGGACAACAGTATTCAACTAGAGAAGAGGATTTTCTGGTTCTTTTCCACCATTAATATCTATGATTGTGCACTCACAGCCTGTGCCTGTTAAATTGGATAGAATATTTAGAAGGCCCAACTACTAGCAGTAAGTAATTACAAATAGTTTTTTCTCACATTCATTTATAAATCTTATGTGAGTAGACTGTAATTTTTTGTGCTTTTATTACAGATAGCTATTCATAAAATCTTCCACATAAATAAATTTTAGGCAGTCAGTTTCCTGCACAACTTTTTGGTTGTACAAATTATAATTTTTAGCTGGAAATGAGTTTCAGCCTTGTGCTTTAAGCCCAGTTCTCTAGTTATATGAATGCAACTGCAATAGAGAAGAGGACTATTAAGATCAAATGCCAAAACCCTTTATTCCCTCAGGGAGTCAAGAGGAAAATTTCCTGGTGGGATAGAGATGTGTCAGAACGTCAGATTTCCTGTGGGTGAGCTAGGATCTATTTTCATTTACCTGTTTTTCTTTCATAAGTAAAATCTGTATTGAGGTGCAATATGTCATCTTCATGAGCATTGTCACACTTGCTTTGAAAACTGCAAGTTTTGTCAGGTCCCAGCCCAGAAGTGATGAGCAGTGACCATGCCTTCTCATGGGTGCCTCGTAATACCCAGCTTGCCAGCCTGCCTGTGTTGGAGGCCCAAACATAAGAGGAGACTGAATTTGATCAGCATGGTGTGGTATTAACATGGTTGTATGAAGGGCTAAAATACATGGTTTGTGAGCACTAAGGCATCAGCACCATTCTAATTGTCTTTTTGCCCTCCTGAGCGCTCAGACTCTTTTCTCTCACCCTGCTACCACCTACTGCTCAAAATGGAACAGGTATGGGAAAATATACAAACACCTAGAACTTCCCTAAACAGGCAAAACAGCCATTGCTCAGCACTTGTCTTCTCAACCACTACACAGAGTTTATTGTTTTGGTCCTTCTTTTTCTCCATGCCCAGAGTGAGGGGACTTCATGGGCTTCCGATGTTAACATTCAAGGAAAAAAAGAGCATTTATGGCAACAGGCAGAAAAGAAAACTAGCAAAGAAGGGAGTTGTCTTGTGGTTGCATGTAAGGGCTCTACTTAGACCAGATATGAAGTATTAAAAGATGAGTTGTCCAACTTTTGTTTGTAATTTTTTTGTAGTCTGAAGTGCCCTCTGTGCTGGTTTGCAGGAATGAAAATGTGCACATGCCCTGTACTGCCTCTGCATCTAGCACAGAGCCCACCCTGCCAGGCCCAGCCATGCAGCTCTCCTCATCCTGCTGCCTTTTTTTTTGTACCTTCCTCTTCTATATTACCTTTGCACTTAATAACAACAACCACCCTGCCCTGTTTTCTTGTTGCCTTTCTGCAAAGAGCTCTTTGGTGCCTTTTTTGAAAGACACCTCCAAAAAACCAACAACTTTGAGAAATGCACAGGGGATTGTTTGCTTTGCTGAGAATCTTTTCGCCACTGCCATCAACCAAGCCACCAGTATGTCATGGAGACATATAGGCAGCTATTAGCACCTACAGTCTAGGAGGAATTCCTTAGTCCTTCCCTCCCGTTATCACACACCATATACACATTTTGCTTTTAGCTGCCTAGCACATTTCATGCATTTCACAAAAAGACATACGTGTGAAAATAGTGCTCAAGGTCCCAGAACTCTAGAAAGCCTTTGGAATATGTATTTATGAAATATCCAAGAGAAAGCCAAGAATGGACATTGACTTATTATCTTATTTGTATCTTTTTCTTATCAGTAGTAGTCTATGGGGTTAATTTACAGGTGACTTAGCTGCTGGGGAAAACAGGTAAATAAACAACTGACCTTGACATATGGCCATGGAAACAAAAATCTGCTCTCAGTTTATCCTTTTCTAGTCTGCAATGTTTATAAATGTGGTTCAGCACTACATATGTTTGCTGGAAAAAAAAAATGCCTCTGCTAGCAATGCTTCCTTTGGTAATTTGTTTATTTAGCATATAATATTTGTTAAATAAGACATTACTGAACAAGTGAAAAATGTTCTGTGGTATTTCAAAGAGATCACTGGGTCTTGCTTTCTCACTGAGGCAAGATCAAGTAATGTTTGCCATCCTTTATAGTTGTTCATACAATCTGTTCTGCAAAGTCTGGTTATGGCAGCATTTCCAGTCTTCCTAGTTAAAAATTCATATAGATAGAAAATTTTCTAACCTAAATTTTCTTTATGAAAAATGAAGAACATTTTCCTATCGCTTTTTTCATTCAATGGACAAGGGAAAAATTTCTTAGATTTCTCTCTAAATTTTTTTTCACATATTTAAAACTACTATCATATATATCATAGTCTTGTCTTCTCTAGATTAGCTGTACTCATTCTTCCAATTGTGACTTTCAATCACTATTGCTAAGCCTGTGAGGATTGCCATCATGCTCTGGATTCTCTACAATATTTCCTGAGGTGTGATGCTCAGCAGAGAACATGGTAGACTTCAGCCACTGATATCATACTTCTGCTAAATTCCCAAAATGCATCATTTAAAATTTTCACCCATTATATGGTGAGTTGAGCTGGGCCTCATTTATATCATTGGTAAAGTGACTTTCCTTCTTCATGGGTTGCTTCTGCTCTTATGGTGCTGCTGCAGAGGGTCCCTGAGTCTGGCCCTCTTCTGTCTTGCCAGTCTTACCTTTGGTCACATCTCTCTGCTGGCACCTGTGAGGCTTTTGCCCAGGGACCTGTAAAGGTTGTACAAAACACAGAAAACAGATATCAGCCCAAAGGTTGTAGCTGGTAAGAACAAGCAAAGTTCCAGGTACATAATTCCTTCTTCATGTCTAGTAGCTGATTTGATAGAAGGTGTTATCTTGTTATCTCATGTATATTATTTTGCTACTGAGGTAATTGCTAAAAGTCACTTTCTCCATTCAGAGACTCCTTAATATGAAAGAAGTATTGTGTAGCAGTCCTAGGAAATGCCATTTCCCCATAATCTACATAGCAGCCAAAGGCAAAATGATTTTTCAATTACTTTTGCTGTAAACAAAAGATGAAGAAGGTATAGATTCTCTTAAGGAGGTCAGTGTGGGAATACAAACAGCTGTGAGCTGGTAAGAGATGTGTTAATACTAGTACCTTAGTCATCCCTTAATAAATATTTGTGTGAAATGTGTTATGTATTGTTATGTAGCCTGAAGTTACCCTGTGGATTAGAAGCAGGAACATTCCCTCTTCAGGCAGACCATGGTTTGCCTCCTACCTCATGCCCTCGCTCTGTGAGGCTGTGCTTTTCTGGCTGAGCAGTACCTGAGTGTGGAGGGAGCCCAGTGACATCCCTGAAGGAGCTGTACCACAAATACATCACCAGATGTGCACAGAGACAGCGAGGTCTCTCTCGTGGGCATCTCTATGGGCTTTTCTTCCCTGGCAAGGCACTTCCAGGGTCATCCCTTCCCAGTGCTGTGTTGTGCAGCCACTATTGTGTTAATAAGTGGTTTAGTCCTATGACCTCTCTCTGGTGGTGACATACACTTGTCACACAGTATGTCAACATGCTCACAGTTTGAGTCACAGATCAGCATCCTCCCTGGCTCACTGCTGAGTTACAGGTAGTTGCAAGGAAGGTAGACACTAAAAAGAAGACCAAGTAACAGTAGGGTTAATAGTGAACAAAGGCAGGATGTGAGTCAGAGGCATAGGACTCACAGATGTCTTTCATGCAAGCTGTCAGTCTGATCTGAAGTAATTGAGGTTCCTTTTGAAAACAAGTGCTTGAGAGGAATATCAAATGAAATAAAAAGCTCTGAGCAGCTTCCAGGCTGCTGAAAACTTGCAGCAGGCTCCAGCAGCCTTGCAAAGCAGCAATAGAGAGAGCTGTGAGCAAGTTAAGGAAATCAAGTCAAGCTGGCTGTTTCTGGTATGAGAGTCAAGCATACTGTCAGGGCTGCAGCACCACTGATGAGCTGAGCACAAAGCTGTGCTGGTCTCATTGCCTGGAGAACTGGTCGTCTTCCTAAGGGGGCTCTTTGAGCCAAGGAGCACTTGCCTTGCCTTGGTTGCCTTGATTAAGCTGTTAGTGAAAGGGAGATGAAAGCATGGGGGCAGCTGGCAGGGCCTTTAATTTTCCATATTAGGATGAGGCATTGCAATGGCACTGCTTTGTGTGGGAGCAGGCAATTAAAATCAGCTTGATTCAGAAAACGTGAACGAGCTTCCCAACCGCTGCTTTTGCAGTCAGGCTTGCTCACCATTATAACACCATGCTAATGAGTGCTTCGCAGGACTGAGCATAGAACACCCTGTGTAATTTAATGGGCATCATAAAAACACCTAATTGAGCACCCACGTGCTTCAAATGAACCTGTGGACCGGTGTCTGAGGAAGACTTGCAGGTGGAAATGAGGCTGGGAAGTGATCCCAGTTTGAACTTGTCTCATTATATTGGTGCTGTCTGGAAGTATGATTCACATGCGTGCAGGCACTTTTTTTACAGTTATGGTCTTTTCTGCCTTATTACCTTTTTGTAAAATGTTTTTACAAGCAGGAAAAGTGAGAGGGACATTGCACTTTGCTGACCTGTGTCTTAGCTTGTTATGTTCAGATTACTCCCAGGATTATGGAACCTGCATATGTTGCAAGCTGATCTGTGTCTCCAGCAAAGAAGAAGCAATGTAAATAAATGGTTTCACAAGACACTGATTTGTTAATGTTACATTAATAAATATTGTCATCCTCAGAAAAGCAATCTTCTGCAGGAATATTTTTGCAGGTATTATAAAGTTCCACCCTTTTTCAGGGTTTCAATGCTTAATCCAGTTGGCTTCATGGACCAACTGCATTCTGTTTCTAAAGTATTCAAAGAAAAAGTTCGTATAAACCTAAATGGTTTATATAACTAAGAGCATATGTTCTCAAAAATTCTAGTATTTCCTTCTGTCAGTGGTTTGGTTTTGTGGTTGAATTGTATAGATATGAGCCCTTAGAAGAGCAATGTGTAAAAAATATTATAATATAAA
>JACBWW010000003.1:31070910-31133940 GCA_020086605.1 Lanius collurio
AACCACATTCACTGGACTCTTAATTTAAGGTGTGTGGCTGCTGTTCTGTATGACATTTCTTCCAGATATGAAAAAGGTTGTAGAAAGGAGTTACATCAGACTGTGGCAAAAAAAAAAAAAAAAGTCTTTCTTATACTATTTCCCGGGAGTAGTGGTATTATTAATAAGAATAATAATGGTAATCATTATACAAGATATGTGTACCTTTCTTTACTTCACCTGAAGTCTACTCTGGTTTTCTCAAACCTGTCAACGTAACATTCAAAGAGCCCTTTCAATTACTGAATAATTTTCAAATAAATTAGAAGCAATGTATCTCTTAAAGAAATAATCTATTATTTATATCTGAAAGGCAAAGAAACATCTAACCTGTAATGTCTTTACAAAATCTTACAGCTGAACTGTTTGGCTGTAAACAGAAACATATTAATGGGCTCATTCTACAACAAAGCACTTAAAGATAGCACAGCAACAACAATGTTAGATGCTAAACAGTTTTAATAAAAACACAAATCCAAACCATTCATTAGAAAATGTTAGACATATGAGTGAAATTCCTCTACTTGTAAGCATCACAAAAACGTCTGGTGTGGAACTCAGGTATAGTTCATTGCCCCAGATTCCTACTGTTGAGACAAGAAGCTCTGCTATTTGTTGACTCCTGCTATAATATACTACACATATAATAGACAACAATCAATATCTGCCTCACAGTAAGGTGAGAGCACTTCAGTCCTGTTTTATAGGAAGAAAAAAAGGTAAAAACCTATAAATCTTATCAGCACCTAAGACCCAGTGGGAAAGGGTTTTTTCACTGCTATTAGCCTAAGTTTAGGCCTATTCTAATATATCCTGCTCAATAAAAGCCCAAGGTAAAGGGCATTTATTGAAACTGTTAATTTTCTTTAACGAGAAGAAACTGAGCCAATTCCTTGGAGTCTGACCAAATAAGATGACTGTAAGATGGCTCCTGGAAAAAGTCTGGATATAGCACTACATTGTGGGAGGGAAGACCTTCCCCTAAAACTCTCATTTGTCTTTGAACATTTCATCCTTTAAGCAGCAAATATAAAAACTGTAAAAGGAAAGCCTGGAAGAGGCCTCCAGACTTCACCTGGTTCATCCCCTAGCCTAATACTCCTGCACTGCTTCAGACAGATGGTTTTCCAATCTCTTATAGGCATTTTACAAGAAGTTCTTACAGATTTTCAAGAAAGCTGTTGCCCAGGCTTTGCTATTCTTACTATTTTTTCTTGAGTCCTAATTGAAGCATCCCTTGTAGTAATTTAAAATTATTGCTTTTTGCTTTACCCATACAGGAAAAGCCAATTGGAACACAAACCCCACTCAAGCAGCTTTACTACTACTACTACTACTACTACTACTACTATTATTATTATTACTATTATTATTATTACTATTATTATTTTATTTGAAGATACAAATGAAACCCAAATTACTCCCTGGAGAGAATTTTTTTTAACCTCAGTATAGGCCTTTTTTATAGAACATTTTCTCTGCTCTCCTTTGAACTCCATCTTGTCAGACAACACCTTTTCCAAACACAGTGACCAAAATTAAAGATAGACATTTCATCTTGCAAGACCACAACTAGCAGACAAGATTTATACATCTCGGCACATTTGCATTTTTTTGCAACAGCAGCTTGACTCATGCAATTTGCATCCACTATAACCTGTGGATCCTTTTTCTATAGATGAGCTTGTTCTTCCCCTTGTATTTATGCAGCTGATTATACATGCCTAAAAGTAGAATTTGTAGAACTGAATTGTATCTTGCTTTTTCCCTTAGCTCATTTCTAATTCTAATTCTCTCCTCCAGGGCATTTCTAGGTCTTTCCACCTTGATGTCAGCTATAGATTTCATAAACAAACTTTTCATTCCATTAGCCACATAATGAATTAAAACATTCAGCAAGTTAAAACTCAAGACAGGAACAAAACAATCCCCCAAAGCAATGCAAAACACAATGTTCTATCCTGAAAACAAACTACTGTCAATACAATTTTTCAGTGTTTACACCTGCAATATAGTAGTCTTGTCCAGAGTGTGAATCTGCAGCTTACATTCAAACATCATGCAAGTTAACATCAGAGGCTTGAATCCTGAAAGTCAGAATGTCTATGGTTCCCTCTCTCCCCAGAATATTCATCACTTTAATAGGAAGACATCACACTGACTTGATGCACATTGTTTTCAACAACTCTTATTGATGATTCCGTTGCATTTCATTAATATCTTGGAAATAGCTATATTATCATTTCTGTTTGTTTGCTTGCTTTTTTATTTTACCAGAAATTGGAATCACATTAGTTTCTATTCCACAAGCTCTTTTTTCATGCCTTTTGAAAACAGAAATCTTATTTGTCCTTTTCCAGACTTCTAAAACCCCAAGTACTATTCATGAGATTTCAAAGGTAACCTTTCACTTTTTTGGAATTTGTTTCATCTTGTTTTCTAAGGAGCTTTGGATAAATGTTAGATATTTTTGAATTGAATGAATCAGTCTTCTGAATACTCTCTAACCTGTACTTTCTTTAAGTCTGTGAAATACTTTTGGTTTGTCATTCTTCTTTTTTAACTGTATTAATAATCTAAGCAATGTCTTTTTTTGGTGAGAACTAAAACAAGAAACTTCAGCCTTTCAGACTTCATCACATTTGATAGCTTTCTCTCTGTTTTGAACAGTGATAATTTTTTCCTTGACTGTCTTCTTACTAGTAACACAACTTCCTGTTATCCTTTACAGTGTATGTAATATACATCTTGATTTATTGATCTTGTCCTTTTAACTTTTTCCTTACAGATAAATTTTCTTTTTTTATACTTATGTTTAGCAACTTGATCTGTTTTCTGGATCTGCACAAGTCCTTTTTCTGCTCAAGGTCATCTAAGTACTCAGGAGTTGTCCATACTTGCTTTTTTACTCCCTAGTCTCCTTCTACTTTCAATTGTAGCCTTAGAGTAACTTCTTTAAAGGTCTGCTGTCTCTCTTAAGTAACATTTTCCCATTTTCCTGGGACTTATTCTCTATGAAGTCTTATCAGTCAGTTTTCTGAGTTGGCTAGGTTCTCCTTGCCTTACCTCTGTGAGTTGCTTCAGGCTGTTTGTACAGGACTGCATCATAAATCACCAAGAAATACAGACTTACTATTTTGTAAGACTTTGTTACAATCTGTTGCCAGTGATAAATGTAACATGGCCCTTTTTTTTTTTACTTTTTTATATTTTGCTGATTTGGGGTCTGGCGGAGGGTTTGGGAGGTTTTGGGTTGTTTTTGGGTTTTTTTTAATTTTACTTTTTATACTACATAAAAAAGCCCATACATAAATGGTTATAAGCAGACGAACAACAGGATAAGGGATCATTTTGGTGAGCAGACACAAACATCCTCCTGTCTCATTTTCTCTGCCCACCTTCACAGACATGATACATTTTAGAAGAGTAAGGAACAGATATTGAGAGGCATAAAAGCAAGCTTTAAACATATCAAGGCAAAGATATCACGTTAGCAGTAGCAGCTAGAAATGGACTCATGCAATCAAATCCACTCCCTCAGACAGCTCAGCAATACAGGCAGCTCTCAGGTAGCCTGCAACAGTCCCTTTCACAGTGCCATCCATACAGCCACATGACAGAGCAAGCAAGCACCTCCAACCAACACAGGCTTTGGGTACAGGCACACAGAAATCCACCCCAGGAATTCTGCAGCATTTCAAGGTCAGTCTCCGTGGCAAGGGCAAGAGATTTCCGCAGCAAACGTTCGTCAATCCTGCGGCTGTAATAACGCGGTGCCATCTGCAGCCCCGCACCCCCTGAATCCCCTGTCAGCTGCTGCCGAGTTGGAGGAGCCAGGGCTTTTCGTAATTCCACGGTCACACACGCGCTGCCCAAATTATTTAACTCTTTCTCCGCGCTGTGCTGTTGGAACAGCAACAAAAGAACCGAAATGCACAGCGCTCGGGATGAAATGCAGAGAGCTGAGCAGCAGAGGTGGGTTCTCACCACTGCGGACAGGGCTGAGCGCTGGCAGGATGGACTGGGGAGCAGGAGGGAGCTGTGCCATATGCTCCCTGCACAGAGGGAGTACCTATTGACGTGGGAGAGGCTGCTGGGTCCCAGGGCCTGCTGAAGCTGACACCAGTTTGTGAGTCGCTACCCAGACAAGCCCATGCTGCCAGGCTCAGGCTCCAGTGGCATGCCACAAGTGAGGGAGAGAAAAGAGTACCGGCACAGCCAGGTTGTTTACTCTTTCCAATTTTTGTCATTTCTCTTGACCAAAAAAAAAAAAAAAAAAAAAAAAAGGCGTTTTGTTCTGCTCAAGTCTCCTCACTCGAGTTTCTAAGCCCTCAAGCAGCCGCAGGCTGTCTCACCTTAATTTCTAGCATGATGTGCCATCCTGGAGCCTGGAGCTGGGAAGTTTGCCTGCTTCTTTGCAGATCCTGCAGAGCACAAGACAGAGCACGTAGGTTTTGCATGGCTTTAACCCAGTGTGTCCTCTCCAGGCTTCCAAAGGTGACGGCTATGCCACAGTTTGCCACAAGCTGGTTGTGTGAGAATTAGAGGTGGAGGTACAAGGCTAGCATTCAAAACCATAACCAAGCTCACGTTTCCCTAAGATTTGGATGGATACAGAGAGGGATGTAGAAGAGGGGTGGAAAGTTTGTCGCACAGGCAGTTATGAGACGCAAAGAAATTATTCACATCAGGCTTGAACCAGCAAAAAGACCAAATTTTCGCATCCTCAGGACATTATTCAAAGACAGAGAGTCTGTCCAGCCAGCTGGGAGAAGTTCAGTGCATCATTCATCATTCACTGCAATTTCAGTGCTTCTGCACTTGCATCAGCCTGGCAACATTCAAAAACCTCTGAACTGACCTCAACACGAGCATGGAAGTTCAGAAGGAAAAACAAGGGGGAGTAGGAAGCCTTTTTGCTTCAGAGTAAGTATTTCTGTCTTCAGAGCATTGCTTTAGATTGGCTGGGGTTTTAAAAGTGGGCAGATATTTCTAGTTTCACTGCACAGCAAGCTCATTCCACCTCATCTACTAAATACATGAATTTTAACAGCACTGTTTCACTCTCCAGCACAGGCAGCTTTGCCTTACAAACCACTTGGTTTGTCACTGCTATAGAGAAAGAAAACAAGGAAAGTTTTCTTTTAATAAGAAGTCTTAAATACCACAAATTAAATGCCATTCAGGACAAAACTTTCAAAAAATTCTGCTCTGATATAAGACAAGACCTGAGCTAAATGAACACATTTTCACATATCCTAGATTTTCTTCAGTTACTGAATATTGTTCTTTTTTTTTCTTTGAAACTTGATGACAGTTCCTGAAATAGCATTTACTAGTAGTAAATTCTCCTAAATTATCATACCAGCTACTGCAACTGATCAATTTAATTTTGACTGATATGTTAAAGTGATTATAGAAGGACTAGGCTCCTGAATATAATTGAATTTCAATAGAACTGTGGCACTTAGCTCCTTTCAATATGTAGAAGATTTCAGACTTTAAGGATAATTATTAAAGCTGCTTAAAAAAAAATGCTACAAAAAATTTCCAAACTCCCCTGCTTTTCACTTCAGAAAGCGCTCTCAAATTTACATCATTTTCCACCACAAAAAAGATGACGTTCCAAAAAGAAAATTATAAGAAACCAGGGAAAGTTTTTATTGAATATGGTTCATGAAACATTTGTTTAGCAGAACACATATGGGCCACCAATTTTCACATTTTTGATTAAAAATTCTCACCCACTAATGAAAAATTAACAGATACCTGATCTAAATGAAGATAAAGGTAAGATTAAATATTTAATAATTATCATGACATCGTTATAGGGTTGTAGATGTTTCAGAGCTTTCTTTTGCTATCACATGAGCTGAAGTAGATTAATGTGGGGTTTTTGGCACTTAAGAAAATTGAAAATAATTAATCTGTAATGGCATTGATGGAAAAAGTGTTCAAAATGTCAATAAAAGTGCTGCTTTAACAGTACTTCAAATAGTCTACTTACGCAACTTAAGAGACACATTATCTGCCAGACTACACACTTTTCCATTAAAATCTACGAAAATCTGCAGGTGTTTAATTACCTGCTCTCCCATTGTTCCTTGGCTGCAGCAGGAGTAGTTTGAGCACTATGTAAAAATTCATGTACAATTTAACATAACAGTTATGCAGATTAAAACTTTCCCTAGTTTCTATTTTGTATGAAGAGTCTCAGACAAATAAACCAGAAGTTGTTTTTTACCAGAAAGAGTTGTTTAAATATTTTCACTAATTTCAAAACATTTTGGACTTAGAGAAAGAGTTAAGTATCACTATTATAATTATCAACATCAGACTATAAAATACCTGGGGAAATTCCTACAAGGAAAATTACGTCTCATGAGAACAGTTTAAATATACTCTCCTTTTTCCCAGAGTAGGAGGCTGTTCAATAAATTTTTGTTCAGAAGTTCATTCGAGTTTTCACAGAATCAAAGCACGGCTGAAGTTGGAAGGGATTTCTGGGGGCATTTTGTCCAACTCCTGCACTTGAACAGGGCCACCCAGGCACATTGTTCAGGCTTATGTCCAGACAACTTTTGAATATTTCCACAAATGAAGAATCCACAACTCCTGTCAGCAACGTATGTCAGGGCTTCATCACCCTCACAATGAAAAAGAATTTCCTGATGATCCGAGGGAACATCCCACATTTCACTTTGATCCCATTGCCTCTGGTCCTGGCACTGAGCAGCAGAAAAAGAGCCTGGCTCCTTCTCTTTGCACTTCCACTTCAGATGAGATCCCTCTGAGCCTCTTCTTCTCCAGGCTGAGCAGCCATCACTCTCTCAGCCTTTCCTCATAGGAGAGTTGCTCCACTCTTTTCACCATCCTTGTGGCCCTTTGTTAGTTCTCTCTGGTACGTTCATGGCTCTCTTATACTGGGGGAGCCCAGATGTGGGCCTGGCCTTCCAGATTACCAGCGCTGAGCGGAGGGCAGGATCATCTCCTTCCACCTGCTGGCATTGCTTGGCCTAAAGCAGCCCACATATAATTTGTTTTCTTTGCAGCAAGGGTGCATTCCTGCCTCATGTTCAGCCTGGTGCCCACCAAGACCATGCCAAGCTGCTTTCAGCTGGGTGGCCTCCAGCATATACCAATGCATGAGGCTATTCTTCCCAACATTCAGGAGTTTGAAATTCCCCTTACAGGACTTCACAAGGCTCCTGTTGGCCCATTTCTCCAGCCTGTTGAGGCCCCTCTGGATGGCCCATCAGCCAGTTTGTGTCATCAGCAAATTTACTGAGGGTACACTCTGCCCCACTATCCAGACAATAAAAGAAAATGTTAAACAGGACTGGACCCAGTATTGATACCTGGGCATCACCACTGGGCCTGTAACTAAGTGCTGTACCTCTGGTCATCCCCTTCTGGGCCCAGATTTCAGCCAGTTTTCAATCCACCTCACTATCCACTCATCCAGGGCATACAACAGCAGCTTCTCTATGAGGAGCTTACGGGATACGGTGCTAAGGGCCTTGCTGAGGTCCAGGTAGACAACGTACACTGCCCTCCCTTCATCAGACTAGTGGCTTCATCACAGAAGTTTATCAAGTTGATCAAGTTGGAAGTCAGCCATGCTGACTACTCCTGATGATTTTGTGAAATTTAATGTGCCTGGAAATGGTTTGCAGGATTAGCTGCTCTATCACCTTTCTGGGGACTGAGGCAAGGTTTGGTCTCTAGTTCCCTGGGTCTTTCTTCCTGGCCATTTTGAAGTGCTTCTTTTTTATTAGAATTTCATCAATGTCAGAAGGACTCAGATAACACAGTTTGATGTTTTTGGCCAAGAACTTCTAGTATCTTGGGTCTGAACAACATACAAAGAAGGTCAAGAGACCTGGGTTTTCTTTTGGCATTTTTCCAAGAACCAACCAGATTTTTTTTGACCGGCTCCTTATTTTTCTCTTTCATGCTTCATCCTTTCAAGGCAGGCCCCAAAAAAGGCAGACAGTATTTAGCTGTCTAGTTCATGAATCAAATAAACACATATACTCAAGGACCATGAAGGGCAATCCACTACATCTTCATTAATTCTGCCTATTGCATGGTCTTTAGTACCAGGCTTCACCCACAACCAACAGTCCAGGACCCACTTCTGGGACCAGGCATCTTCTTTCTTTCCCCTTCTTTATTTCTAAAACACTGTAGTATAAGAAAGCAGGAAAGAAAATAAGCCCTATTTTGTGGAACCACTCAGTGATGCTAAGTTGCATTTGCTCTGCAGGTTTAAGTGTTAAATTCAGAGCATTGCTCTCCAAGTCAATGGGGGTTGAGGCATCCTCCACCCTATAGCCATAGGAGCTATCCTACACTACAAGAAGAGAATTTATTAGCAGTGGAACAGAAAAAAGAAGGAGAGTGGGTAACAATATGGAATAGTCTCCAGGATGCACCTGGACCACTTCAAGGATAGTAGTTTTAAATTTCACTCACTGGTCCCTTTTAAACAATTTTTATCTAACGAAGACACCCTAGGATTTTGAAGTCTCTCTTGAAATTAGCACAAACTATCTGCTTGCACCTCAAGAGAACCAGATGGGATGCCTGTCTAAAGGGACACAGCTCATTTCTGTCAGCCCAGATCCTTGAGGCAACGGTGGAGAACCATGTTACGTTGCACTTGCCATGATGCTACACACTGGTTCCACAGCATCTTGCAACCCCAATCCCAAAGTTTGTATTCTTCCTGAACCTTTCAAGATAGAGACTGTCACACCACTGCATCTGCATTGCAGACAGACAGGCAAGTCCCTGGGCAATCTGTATCTTTCGCAATTCTCTGTGAGAACAGCTCATTGCTTTCAAAGGTATTCTGGAATATATTTTACAGTATTGTTGCCTGTTTAGATAAAAGAGCACAATTAGACCTTTCACTTGGCAGATGTCCCTTATGTGGGAATTACCTCCCATCTCTCAAGATGGCCATCAGAGGTAGATCATGCCCAAATATGCTGCAAAAATGGGAGATGGATGAGATGAACTGCTTTGTTATCCTTGTAGGCTGTCTGATCAAAGTACTATTTTCCCTGCATAGAGAGCACAACATGTCCTATCAATACCATTACAGTTAGTGATGCTAACTTTAGTTTTATGCAAGTTATTTATAGCTTTCCACATTACGATTTAGGAACTGTAGAAGTCCTACTTTCCTTGTTTCAAGACAGATTTGGCTTGTTCCATGCTGCAGTCTAAGCAAAGAAAAAAACCTGGAAGCTGTGTGGTCCTGTTAGCAGGGGATTGCATGCAGACTAAGAAGCTCTATTTTAAAAGTCCAAAACACAATCCAAGTATTCCCCAGTTTAGGTAACAATGAGATTTTTATTAAACTCTTGACCTCGAAGTAGCACAGTCTTTGCTGTTCAGGGCTGAATGTCACTCTCAGTCCTGAAAAGTGCCACTCCCAGGCTTCCCCACAATATGTCTGACAGCATGTGGGCACTGCATGAGACAGTAGTAAAAGTCTCACAGAGGGAATTTCCCCCCTCATTATACCTGCTGCTGTTCACCACTCACCCTGACCAGCTGAAAAGACATCATTTCATAGGAGGTTACCAGATTTTGCTGATTTTGCTGAAGCAAATTGCCTTATGTAATTTTGATATTTTCTCAAAGCTAAAAATACCAAATTAGGGAGTGGAAGGGAAGTGATGAGGTAATCATGTTGAGAACTTTAAATATATAGAATAGAACTAAGAGAGCAACACTTGTACTTAGTAGCTGGAAGAACCTTTCGGAGCATGAGAAAGAAAGAGACAAAGACTTAAATTCAATTCTTTTCTTTTCCTATTATGCAGGACTGCAGCATCAACAACCAGCAATTGAGAGAAGAGATACATCATTAAACTTATTTATAGCATTAACTACTTTGCATTCATCCACACAAGTGAAACTGTAAAAAGAAAAAAAAATTATAAAGGGAGTGTGTAGTTCTTTCATTAGCTTGTCTGTAATGTTGGATTGGTCCATAAATTAATGTGTAAAAGAGGACGGGGAAAAAAAAAAGAATTCAAAGCTTTGCCATTGTAATTATAGCTCTTTAAATATCAAAAGACACAAAGAAAGATTCCTTTTGAAAAGAGTACCGATTTTCTTGGCAAGCCACTATTAAATACTTGCATAAATCTACAGTCTGTATCCTGTAAGTTGAGGTGACATTGCTATCATGGCTTACAGGTCTCTTCACCTGACTATTGGTGCACTTCAGCATTATTTATATACATATATTATCAGGACACCTTGTTGAGGTAAGATGCCTTCTTTCTGTCATGGGTAGAGGGCTGAAAAGTAGCAACTGAGAAATCTAGCAAGTAAAAGCGCTTTGATGACAGGTTACTTAATTGATTTGGGCTGTTCCATACACAAACTCTGGAAGTCTTTTTGGTACAACTCAGACATTCAGGTGCAGTTTCATCACAGATTTATCAGTAACTTCTCCATAGCATGGTCCATGTGCAAGTCACACCATGTCACAGCAGCAAGACCTGTGTCTGCATCCCTCTGTCTGCCAATGCACACGGTATTTGAGCCCAGAAAGCCACCAAAACCAACAGACAAAATATAGTACCAAAACATCTTCTAATATGCAGAACAGAGTTGATTTCTAGGCACTGCAATTTCTAAATTAAATGCCACAAAGCTCAGAGCTCACCCACAATTTTTTCCCTCACAGGTAACCTTTCCTCACAGTCTCCCAGCGAGTATTCTGAAGGGTGTCAGAGAGAACAGATCTCATTGTTGCCACTTGCCAGGACAAATTAATTTCCTTTGGTCCTTTATACTTCACAGATTGCAAGTTTCCTCAGGTCCTGTCCCATATCAGAGCAGTAGCTCCAGATATTTTCTAAAAGGGCCAAATCCTATACTGCATGGGGTCTCATAGACTAAAACAATCATGCACTGCTCCTGAAATACATCAGAAATAGGCTTTTTATGAAGTTGAACCACTGCTTCCACAAGGCTGAGGTCAACACCTTTGTGAGCAGCTGCAGCCCCTGTGGGTTTTTCAGGGGGCTGGTTGTTTCTTCAGCCATGCAGAAGTTGCCCTGTTGATGCTTGATCCCACATGAAGTGCAGCAGCATTAAGCCTCGGTTATGGCACAGCCTCTCTTCTAAATAGACACTTTCAGACAAAATCCAAGGCACAGCTCATCAAGTACACAATGGAATGAGAGAGTTCTCTGGTGAAACACAGCAATTTTCCCACAGATGTTAGAAACATAAGCCAGTGCCCAGAAATGGGCACTTGAAGGACATTTTTTATGAAGCCAGGGAACCTGGGCGCTCTCCTCTTCTTGGTCCTCAAGCACAGAGGCACCCTCCTTTCTCACTTCTAGGTATTAACTTTACTTTAAAGGATAATCCAGCTGAAGAGAAGCAGAGTGACTTTGTTGGTCCCCTAATGGGTATGAACTGGACTACAGGAGGGGAAAACAGGAATGTACCATCTCAGGACATAGCTGGGACATGGCAGAAATGTAGAGCCCAGAGGCAGTGTAGGGCACACCACCAAGCTGCTTCCCATAGCTCCTACTGAGATGCTGTGGGTGAAACAGCAAATATCTAAGTGCAATACATTTCCAAAACCAGCTACACAGTCTGGGCAGTATCTCTGCCAGTGGTTCATATTTGAAGGAAACTGGATTTCAGATTCAGCAGGAAGAAAAGCAGTTGCTATCACAGATGTCCTAACCATCAAAAGTACACAGTGCTTTTTCCGATGCCTTGCTTGATAGCAATGAAGAAAAAGTTCAAGAGCAGACCCTTGAGGTGCAGTGGGCTGCCTTCTAAGAGTGACTTGACACCATTTAGCACAACCTATACGCATTCTTCTCCATGAGCTAACAAGCCAATTAATTATGAAAGGCAACAGGTTTTGGCCTAAAGCCAAATTACAGTGGTGTCATTAGTCTTTGCTTTGTAGAAAAATCAAGAGTCCTGCCTGGATTTCATTCTTTTAACTCTTCAGTTCAAGGATGCTGTGCTGTAGAACTCTTAAGTAGGTGCTGACATTTACACTTGCATCAAAATAACATGCACAATAATAGCAATAATCATCCATATTTGTAAAGGATTTTTCACCTTTAAGTGTTCAGAATCTCTTGGTAAAAAATGTGACCTCAAACAAACACCTTTCCTGTGCATATACCCACCTGAAGATAAAGAAACACTACCTATATTAATACATAAAGTTTAGCCTGAAGGAGCCAACCCACCAGCAACATTCCTACCCCTATCCACAGCCTGTCACTGATCTAAGTACTGCCCCTATTTCTAACTGCCTATATCTTGGATTTTATGCAGATTATTCCTACAGACTGATTGCTCATAAATTTAATTTCAAGGAAGGATATTTTTAAAAACAGGAAGAAGGATGTATACCTGACAAATATTTTGTTTCGATAAAGATACTTTAAATTAGAATAATACACTAAAAAGCAGAACTACTGGGTCTACAATATACATTTTTAAACTATACACATGCAAAAAATCAATAAGCTCTGAAGCAGAGACACAATTTCAAGCAAGATGGTGATCCCCTAAAGATTTTGCCCAATTAGGTTGCACCTCTACCACAACACTTTAAGGTCTTCCTCCTGAGATATCTTCACTTTCCACCTCATTTCATCACCCAGCACTGCTGTGCTACCCCCTGGCGTCACTCTCTGAATTGCTGAGCAGGCTGGAGAAGCTGCCATGAGCCTCCCAACCCATCAATGCAGCATGCATGGC
This sequence comes from Lanius collurio, assembly GCA_020086605.1. Classification (NCBI taxonomy): domain Eukaryota; kingdom Metazoa; phylum Chordata; class Aves; order Passeriformes; family Laniidae; genus Lanius; species Lanius collurio. The sequence goes on from JACBWW010000003.1 coordinate 31,083,724, forward strand.
TCAGCGATGCGAGTGAGGGAGCTGCAGCCAGCCAAGCAAACACTTTATTCAGAAATTGTGAAGGCTGGGTCTGAATCTCATTCAGCATTATTTATTGCAAAGCATCATATTTAAGCTATCAGGATCAATGGCTCATCTCATCAGATTTCTGTATAGTATGAAACAATGGGATTTCACCCTGTGACTTCTGTGTTGCTGTTGCTGCTTTTGATAAAATATTATACAAACATATTAAAGAAACCAATAGAAAACACCTGAGATGTCTACCTACGTTAAAGTTTTATTACTTTTGAGATCTCAAAAGGCTTAGGAAACATCACCAAACATTGTTTCATACCTACTCATGAAAGGGTAACATAATAAAACCAGGTCAAACAACACTGAATAATAAATTTAATTTAAAGCATGCAAAAGAAAGAAATACAGGAGGTGTTGGAAGAATTATTATAAAAGACGGACCTGTACCTGTGATTGTGGGGGGTTTGGTCAGCATTTTCTGGGGTACTTTCATGTGTTTTTAACTAACACACAAAACTGTTTTACATCCATAGAAAGATGCAATTAATTTTTTACTTTTTTTTTCTGACTAAATTTGGAGCAGCTGAGAGGTTGGTTATTTCTATGTTTAAAAATGGACTTATAATGTTGCCATCTGTTGGCATATGACAGATATAGCATGCCACAATTCCAGACAGAGCCACAAAAAGGCAGAAAATTAAAGGGACAGATGTGAGAAATACATGCTCTCATTTGGTTCCAGGGTTCACATCTGTTCTCCTCAAAGATTTTTTTAATCATATAAATCTATCCACAGAAACTAGTACCCTGAAATGTTATGGCATGTCTGGTAGTCATAAAAATCATATTCTAGCAGAGTTTACTGCATTCCAAAACATCACTGGATTCATAAAAATCTGGTTTCCATCAAGAGGACACGAAGTACATAGCAACATTACCTGTCTGTTTAAGTTCCCTCTCCTTCACAAATCATGAGCATGCCTCATGCAGCTGTAACTGCATTGCAAGAGCAACAATTTCAACAGATATCTGCAGATACTGTGTGTTTGCACAACACCTAGAGAGGAAATGGGCCTCTCTTTCTGATGGTGCCTGTACATTGCCCTGTGCCTATGGGATCCTGGAGAGTGTGACCCCTGTGCTGCTGGTGTGACAGCGCTTCTCGTCACCAAAAAGGTTGCCTACCATTGCAGGCACATCTGCTTTATTTGCCAAGTCACCCATTTCTTTTCACCATGCTTTTGACAGGCTGCTTGCTAATGCTTCCTACAACAAGCAAGATTTTTCCCTCTCCTTGCTTCCCTGTCCCGGCTCCTCTAGGCACATAGCACCAGCCCCCTCTGGCCCCTTCACTGAATTGGGTAGTGTAAGACCTCACTGCTCCTCACAGGCAGAGATGAAATAACCACAAAACCAGTCACACAGGTTACTAATCTTCCCTCTACTACCTTAATTTTCTACACTTGTTAGTTACTTTCCTTTGGATTTGAACTTTGCATACCTTTTTTACCCAACAAGATTGAAAAAGTACAGTCCCCATCCCCCCTCCCCCCCTCCTGTCTTCATGGGAGTGGGGACTACAGATGCTTGCATGTCTGTGAGACACACCTATTCTTCCATGTACCTCCTTTTTTATTCATTGATAGGTTTTAATTTACAGAAATGATGCTCAAGTTCTTATTTCATCTTGGATACAGTGAGCCCATTTTCACCTTAAGTACAACATATCACCTCTGTAATACACTATACAAATTCTCTCTCAAAATGGCAGCATCATCAAAAATTAAAAGGCATAGTACAAAGCAAACAATATTGGAACTACATAAGCATGTTGATTATTCACATGAACAATTTTTGGTATTTACAGAAAGCATTGACTGATGCAGCTTGCTAGCCCCGTGAGCACTATGTTAAATCATTAAAGTGTGAGCAGTCTTTATTTGTATTGCAGTAATATTCTGTATCCCCATCACAGAACCCCAGTGTGCTCAGTGCTTACAAACAACCACCCAATCACGATGTGTATTTGAGAACTAATTTTTTTCCTATAAGAACTAATTTAATCTTTGACAACCTTTCATTTTTCTACCTATTTTCAATTATTTTGAAGCACAAAATGACCTGCAGGCTATCAAGTCCAAGACAGAATTCCTCCACATGCCTCCTACAGGAAACATCAAAATAACTAGAAAATCCTAATTATTGCATATTCCAGAAAGGCCAGTGACCTATATAAAATTCACAATACATAAGCAATTACATGCTTGGCTTTAGTTGATAAGTGATAGTTGACAATAGGCTTTCTGGTCCCTCTTGCTCCTCAGGAAAATTAATAAAAATGTAATGAAAAAATCCTTTCCCAATAAAGATTCTGAATTTAAGACCAAAGCAATTTTTATATCAGCTGGTACTTAGCACTGCCTATCTAAACATGATAGAAGTTTAAAAACAACAGAAGTAACCACAGCTTCTTAAGTTTCAGATGACAGTAAGCAGTAGGACCAGCAATTCAATATCCCCTCTGTGGGTTGCCCTTTGCTTAGATCTTGTGACCATATAGCAGGGCCATGATTTGTATTGCCATGAGAAGCCAATCCAGGGAATAAGGAAAATACAGTAAAATACAATAAAATTAGGGCTGTCATTGCTAATATGAAGTCTCTTAGATGCATTTTGTCTCATATTTAATTATACTTAAAAGTAAATTATATTTATATACTTACTACAATTCTGTCAGAAAAAGGGGTTAGGCTAGGATTTATTACAGAGAAATGTGCACTAGCACACTGTTGATCTACAGTTAGCAGTTCCTCCACTTTTTTTGTGTTTTCCTCCAGACTGATATTTCTGCACAAAACATCCCACTTCAGTCAATTATACAACAGCTTGACACTCAAATTCCTCCTCGAACGAGTTTCTTTTTTTTTTTTCAAATTAATTCTAGATCTATGAGGAATAGCTACACAAGTTAATTTTCTTCACTCAAAATCCTAGCTGTGGTAGACATTCATATCACCTAAATTTAGTCATCTGACCAAAAAGACTGCAGTGAAAGTCTAAATGCAAAGTCTAGAGACTAGTGGTTTGAAACTTCTTTGCACAACAAAACCAAAAGAACCTCTGGGAGTTGTTTCAATGTTCTTAAGACCCTAGTCATGACTGGGGACAACCTGCCTCTTTCCTTCATCTACTGGGAAGCCAGCTAGATCCTGACCAACTGTAGTGAAGCTGAGCTTTTTCAAAAGCTTTTGAGAAACACTTGGTGCACTTAAGAAATAAAGTGTTACATGAAAGAGAGTCCCCATGATATCAGACTTCAGCTGCACTAGAGAGAAGAGCAGAAGCAGCAGCCAAATTTGTGAGGCACCCTATTCTGTCAGTCTTGCATCTCTCTGTGATGCCTTAGGTTTTAACTTTTATATTTTTCAAATTCTGTACTGCTTAGTGTGTAACTCTGAGGTTTCTTGTAGCCTGGTAATTTCTGCTCTCTCAGCTAGGTAAACATAACAAAACCTCTCCAGGCCTGCTCTCCAAGGACACTCAGACTGTCCTAGGCCCAAAAAGTATAAACCAAAGAGCTTCTGAGGGGGGCAAGCGGAGGGGAAATTACATCATTAGACTGAAGCTTTAATTGGAGCATTAACCCTGATATGCAAATGAACCAAACCTATAAAGGTGTGAAGAACTCGTGACCTGCCATCCATCTTGGGGTCTATCTTGGCAGTAGCCTCTGGCTCCCCAGGGGTACCTTTGAAATAAATACCTACCTTATTCCCTTACTCCAGTCTAGTCTCTGTTTCTAGGAGGCCTCTCAAGGCTTCATCCCACTTTCAGGGACATAAGCAGAGAAACACTCAATATTCTGAATCCTGAAAAGTCTCAAGCACGTAAAAGGTAGTGGGATGCCTGGCACTTGCAAAACGAAAACAATCCTGGCCTTGCATTGAATGCATTTTAATAGTTTTTAATTAACATACAAAAGCAGTAAACTTGTAGAGTGCAGGTATATTCGGGTTCAGAGAGCAGTTGAAGCAGGGAGTTCAGTGTGAAACCAAAACACACGCTTACCTTCTGCGTCTGTGTATTGGAGGGCATGACTCATCAGCAGAGCACACTGTGGACACGGGCCCCCCTCCAGCCCTGACCTGAGTGGGAGGAGGCTCTGGAGTCAGGACTGCAGATGGAAGCAAGATCCATATCCCCTAATGCAAGCAAGGGGTTAACAGCTCAAAATATCTCCCCCCAATAAAGCCACTCCTGATAAATGCAGAGCAACACTTCCTTAGAAATTAAAAGTTACCAAAATAAGTCGATTTCAAATCCTGCATTGTGATGCAAACACATTTTTAAAAAGACAAGTATACAAATCAGAAAATGTTCACCTGGCCATTTGTAAGAGGAAAGAACGCTTGAAGATACTCAATGCTCCTGTGTCACTAGGGAAGGGCCATGTAGAAAGTGCTTCTGTTTATTTCATTAGCATCCATTTTCATCAATACCCAAGATGATATCATTTCACACACTAGAAAGCAATTGCCAAAAACACGCTTTCAAAAATGTATCAATTGATCAGAAAGTGCTGATGAGATGAATCAACTTATGCAGACCGAGGAGAAAAGGCTCATAATCCCCTCGCAGCTGGAAGAGACTGAGTTTACAGCAGCCTGAAAACAGCCGTAGCAAAGCCCCTGGGTTTTTTGCTGGCCATTCTTAACACTCCTACACCACTGCCATCTGCCGGCAAACAGAAAGGTACACATTCCATTCAAAAGAAGATAAATAAAACATTAGAAGTATTTTTAACCATGAAGTGTTTAAGCTGGAAGTGAAGCATTTGCAAGATCCAAGGCTGCAGCAAGACACCTGTGATGACCTGGAGACACCACAAGCTTGGAAAGCACATTGCCTTCCACCAGCAGCATCAGCAGCACTGATTGATATTACTGCGCCCTTTTTGAAAGGATTCTCCTCTCCACAAGAAAAATCAAGTCTTAAATGTTCCTTCATTAAAGACAATGAGAAAACTTCCATTGATTCTGGTGAGAATCTGCAGGTGACATTCAAAAAGCACCGACCTGTTGGATAATACTTTTTTTTGGACAGTTAATCTATGCAATCAAAAGAAGAAACAAAAAGAAAAGTACAATGCAATGTCAATACACCACATTTTCTTCCTCTTGCTAGCCAGTTTAGGTTTTCCATTAAATCCAGAGGAGTCTTCAGTGGCACAGCACAGCAATACATGCACAGACCTCAACAAACCCTCCTGGCACTCCTCTGAGTGCCAAAGTGCTATGTAGTTCACACAAAAAATTTACAGTGCAAGTACCTTTTCATTTTCCCTGGCCAAAGGGTGGGTCAGCTGATCAATACAGATTCGAACACCAGCAGTGAGGTTTCCTGTGAATTTCTTTGGGATTAACTGATGAGAAGGAAAAATGTTCAGTTCTGAAAACTCAGATATCAGTCCAAAAAGCAGAGCATCTTTCACAGGTCTGGAACTGGTTAAAATTTTTCAATTAAAAATTAAACTCTGTAGATAGAACAAAATAATAATAATAGCAATAATAGCATGCAATTTACTGCCAATGCAGTGATTTTTTTTCAGGAAATAATGTAGATTTTGTGATTTAATGAGTCTTCAGAATTTTTCTATAGAACAAGATTGTGCCTTGGGAAACAAAGAAAAAAACAATCAAATCTTTGTTCTGTAATCATTATTCTGTAAACTATAACTCTATAAACTTTAATCCATAAATTGACACATCTGTATTATTCATGCTATGACAAGATCTAGGAGACTAGGTTATGGAGCAGGACTCCTTTTCAGCATCAGGACAATACAGGAATGCACAAAGTTTCTAAGATAACTGAAGAAGTTACCATGAAGTCACAAATGGAGGATTTCATCCATCAGTTGGCCAGGGAATCATCCTCACAGAGAAAGCAAGAAGTTTCTCTGAGCTGCCTGTGGGATTCACATCACAGGATGCAGCGAGCTGCCCTCATTCCTTGCCATGGGCAGCAGGGACTATTTACGGATGACTCCTTTAAACCGGGCACAAGTATAAAAGCCCGCTGAACCTCACCCCGTGCTGGGGGGATGACAAAGAGTTGAGCTGCCTGCCTCTGGTCAGCATCAGCCTTTCTGCTCACATCACCTTACAATATTGTAAAAAGGCAGAGGGAAGATAACAGATTTTGAAGGCGGGTACAGAGGTAAGATGGCAGTATGAAAAGAGAGTGAGGGTATTTTTAAGAAAATTAAAAGACAGAAAGAAATTGGCACCTTAGGTTACTTCAGAGGAAGAAGTTGATACCATCACAGTAGAAGAAGTGGTGGGTTGCCTGGGAAGGAGCTGTGAAATGGAGTTTGTATGCAATGTGCTAAAGAAGTGATAAAGTCTTAGCAATGGCCTGGGGGAAGAAAAAATCTTGACAAAGTTGAAAACTGTCCTGCACATTTGAATAAAGTAAAACAGCAATTCCCATGCCAAAATAGATAACTCATGACAATTAGACATGAAAATTAGAAAAAAAGTTACCAGTGCAATTGGATTGGAAATACCAGAAAAAATCTGCAGCAATTTGCTGTAATATGTAGGAGAGGCAAAGACAATACCCAAAAATATACTGCCTTTTATAGGTCTGAAGAAGTAGGAAAGCAGACTTGCCTTGAAGACAAAAATGAGATGTGGATCTGTGAATTTATAACAGAAAGGATAGTTTGTCTTCTTTTAATATATTGTACACATCTTTATATATATATATATGTGTGTGAATGCATAAAATAAAACTTTTATATTTATATTTATATAAATGCAAAGATTAAAAACATAGACTCTTTGGGGGCTTCAGTTAATGGTTGGCCTTTCATGAAGAGATATCACATATGTGGGATGGGAGTGAATGGGAAGGAGAAGGTAGTCTGACAACAGAGACTAAGTTTGCAAGTATAGAAATAACACCAGTCTCTGAAAAAAATGCCGCCCCAAAAAAGAGGAAAGAAAGAACAGAGGAATAAAAGCTGAAACTAGTCTGGATTTGGAAAAAGGACATGTAGTCAGTCAGTATTATCACAGCTAGGAACTAGGAAGAAATTGTCAGGAGATCATGGGAGTTGCTTGCAGGGAGTACAAGGGCAAGAAGCAGGATAGGAAATGGCCTAGCTGAGGACTGGAAAATAAAATGACAGCAGGTAGGATTTCCAGTGATTTTGAAGAAGTGGAAGTGAAGGGGGGAGAGGGGAGAGGAAAACCCAAGAGCTGAAATCAACTCTGATAGATCAACAGTCAGAGAGTGAGCAAGAGAAACAGAGCATGCAGCATGCAGAGTGGGTAGTTGATGCCAAAATGAAATCTAAAGTATTAATTCACATTCAAGTCAGAAGAAAGCATGTCTATGGCTTAGTTTTTTGGCCTATGATCTAGGCAATCTCAAGAGATGAAGCCTTCTCTTTGCCCAGGAGCCCAGCTCCCATGATAAAATATTAAAGCATATGTGTTATAGAACATAACTAGATAAATGGGGCATCACAGAGAAATAAACAAGCAATATGGCATTGAGCAGAGATCTTGCAAATGAGGGGGGAAAAATATCAGCATTTTCTTTCAGTTTGGGTCTGGAATCTATCCTGAATTTGAATTAAGTGTGAAGATCAAAAGTTAGTGTAGTTAATATTTAAAGATATGCTTTGGGGGAAAGCCTTGTTTTTCTGATTATTTGTGACTAATTTTTAATCTTTAATTTTTTTATTACACTTTCTGTTGAATAATATTTTAAGCAGTGCATCCTCTGAAGTTCCCCTGAGCTCCAATTTGAATGTGGTAAATAACATGCTTTGGAACTCAGATATTTTATTCCATATTCCAAATATTATAAACTTGAAAAAGTTAAAATATGTTTTTTCCTTCTCCTTTCTGAAGTTTCTTTTTCTTCTTATAACTCTGGGGGACATTATGGGTGTAATGGAGAGTACTGGCTCATTTGCCCACACAGGCTCCTAAGCTCTATACCTAATAGAAAAACAAGACTACATCCTGTGCTTCAAAAGTGTAATAAACACTAAAAAGGCTTATTTAGATTAAGTACATTATTCTTTAATACCCTTATCAGCATCATAACAAGTGTGGATTATTGGTTGACTATTTATTTCTAATACTTTTCATTCAGAAGGATCATTCCCCAAATTGTGAGGTGTTTCCATTCCCAATTATAATCTAAGGCCTAAGACCATGAAGTAATAATGTCATGTCAAATCTAATGTGGAAACAGCATCTCATGACACTTCAACTCCCACTCTGTCTGTTGGACCACATAACCTGATATCTAATGTGATACAGTTTACCAGAGATCTTCTCTCCCACTTTTTGGAAAGTATTGTTTTACTATACTAGTAAAAGGTTCCTGGTTAAGTATCTAGGAAGCAGCCATCCTAAGTGCATATTATCCATATCCTTTTCCAAGTAAATAATATATCTCTCGCTACAAGCATAACAGCAATAACTAACACCAGATGCATGAGAAGCTCCTCAATAGTTACTGGTTTATATCTACTGTTTGTAGCTAATCAGAGGAAGAAAACAAATTTCTGAAGGTAAATAGTATCATATTGTGCTTGGCCAATAGAAAACCATTTAACTGAGAACTTCATTTCTGCCCATTGTTTTATATGTACAGATGGTGATAAAATTATCCAGTTGCAAAAAAAAAAAAAAATCAATAATAATTCTTTGAAGGCAGAATGAACCAAAATAAGACAAACTTGATTACAAGCTGATATTTCAATAATGAACTAATAGCAGACTTGGAGAGAGTGAACAGATCCAGACTTTATTCAACTGCCACTGAAGTAACAATCAGCCTCCTTTAATAGCATTAAAGTTGCAGGATATAAAAAATTACATGGCCTGAGTAATAACCTCTGAGAAATTTAGTTGCAGGCATCAGTAACCTTTGATATCACTGGCACAGGGGAGATCTCAGCCTTCCTGAGGAGCAGCACAGGTCTCCAGTCATCAGAGGAACATTCTATTTCAGGCTTGAAGATCTATCTCAAACAGCTACCAGCCGGCCCCAGCTCAATATCCACAATAAGCAACCACAGTTTACAGGGCAAAGACTACTTCCATGAGGGACCATACTGTGGAGTGGGCTGGTACTTCTGTGCATGACACCAAACAATATTATTCCAAACAAACACAGGCACAAGCTCGTTTGCTCAGTTGTTTGTTAGGTTTGTAGTTTCTTTTTAATGCTTTCCTAATAAGCAGTTAAGTAGTCAAAGTTCCTAGAGTGACTTCAACCTGATGATCTCATGTGAGTACATCTTCCCACTGGAAGAGAAGTGCCACCAAGATGAGTTATCTCTGGTCCCCAGTGGCACAGTACAGCCATGAAGGTCAGACATTACATTTGCAAGAGGTGACAGAGCTTCTGCATCTACTTCTTCATTTCAGCATCCGTAACTGAGAACTATCCAGACACGTGAATGGCAGTAAGCAAGGACAAGTACATATGGCAAGGTGAAGGTTGCTGTGGCATTTAATAATACCGTGTTGGCATGTATATTACAACATGACAGCTGGAACTTCAGAAGGTCGACCTGTCACTAAAACAAAAAACACTTAAGAAAGTAACTACAATGGACAGACATGCCAGGGTGCCCCAGCTTTCATTTGATGCTGTGTCTAGGAATTAAGAATATCATTATTAGATTGCAGAAAAGAAAGAATGATAGCAACAATACTCCTGAAGTTAAAGAGGGGTTGATATCCCACATACTGGAAACTTGTATAGTAACCCAAATGTTGTTAAAAACAGTAGTCCAAAGACCTCAGCCTTCTTTTCTCCTCACTTTATTTTAATTTCTTTTAAACTTCCATGTTTAAATTAATCGTAAATTCCTATAACCCCAGATTAGTATATTTCTGCATTTTAAAATCAGGAGCTGTTTCAAATCAACTGTAAGGGTCCATAAACAAAGAATGATGGCCATCATTTTTCTAGGAAGACACTAACATGGCCAAACTTACAGCAACAAATGGATAATTTGAATGAATGAGTGGGAGCAAGAGTGAAAAACAAACCATAAGGATGGCATGAAAGTTGTTTTAGTTGAAAGCACTCTCTCATGCAATAAACATACAATATAAGATTAAAGAAAAAAGAGTTCTTGTTTTGCAAATGTCATTTTATTAACATTAGAAAATTTTCAAAATTAAAATATCAAGGTGATTAGGAATATCTGTAGTAACTCAAAAGGTCTCAGTGACTTTCTGAAAAAATAAAATAAACTTCTTAAATGATACTTTAATTTCAGGCATTATACATTTAAGTAAAAAATTGATAATCTGGTACAACAAGATTTAAAATGTAATTACTATACATAATGCAAATTTTTTATTTTGATTCAAACAGAGTCTTAGAGTGCAGTTAAAAAAAAAATATTATTTCTTTAACCTAAAAACAAATGTCCCCAGACTTTTGCACACCCATTTGAGTGAATAACAGAGGAAAATCTGCTAAGGTAGATAAATTGTTGCTATTAGATTTCAGAAGGAGCAGTCTTTAAAAGCACAGGAGTTCACTGTTCCTTCCTTGCTGTCCAATGCAAAATTCCATCAAGTTACTGCTGTGGCAGTTATTGAATTAAAATTGAAGACAATACTCATCCTTCTTTACTCTAAATTTTGATAAGCCTTAATCTCAATACATTAGTTGTTCATTCAATCTTTAAAAAATTCAAAAGCAAGAACAAGTCCATGTTCTGATGTTTCAATTTCAGAGCAAATATCCAAATCCAGGTAAAAAGTAAGATTGTGCTTTTATTTTTAAGTCAGTGCCATACTTACAGTAACCTAAGATTCTATAAATGCCAAGAATCTTGCTTTTAATTGTCTATGATTTCTTTAAAGAGCTCTGTCCATATGTACAGATTTCTTCCTGGTAGAGTCATTTTGCTGTTTAGACTAAGAACTGATAGATCCATCAAAAGAAGAATAATTTTTATTATTTCGGTCTAAAGAAAGCAATAATTTTTTCTGAGTACAGAAATGTTACAGGATCATACCAAACATCTCATTAATTGATTGGAATCCTGTTGGCAAGTATTAATTTCTTCCCTTCCTGCAGATCTTTTACCTCAATTAGCAGCCATCAAAGAAGTTCACCTTATCAAGGGAAGAGGTTGAATGCACCTCAGAAACTGGTTTAAGCATGACCCTGGATGCCCTGAGGCAGATGCAACACATCACAGCACTACAGAGGCACAGGTTACTCTAAGAGAAACCCAGGGAGAGGGACTCTCTAAGACCAGAAAGCAGCAGTCTTCAAAACTCTCCTCTTTTCACACCACCTCTGTGCAGCAGCTCATACTTCATCTCATCTACTGCACAAAGGCTTTCCACAGGCCTGGAAGTTGCAAACAGCAGATTTGAATACACAGTGCACTTCAAAGAGCTCACATTATTTATAAAACCTCTGGAAGCTTTAGTTTACCATCAGGTTTTCTGTATTTTGGGACTAGTGTCAGCACTGACATACAGGGAGGTGGCCATTACAGAGAAGTGATGGGGTCAGCAAATCTGTCCCTGCTCATGATACATTTAGTTCTACAGGTGGTATAGAAGCAGCAATGCTAGCATGAAAATATCAATCTGTCTAGCTGCAGTTAGGGCTTCTAGGATGCCCATGAAGTCTCACTTCTATTTGCATTTAGTCTCAGGACTCCCGTTTTTGTTTGCATTTATAAGAATCTAGGTTTGCTAAACTGAGAACATAGCCTTTGGTTCCAAGCACAATTTGTCTTCAGCTAAATCTCTTTCCACAGATGACTAATAACCTCCAGTTAAATCTATCATTATTAGAGAAATAAACTGCACTAAACTCTGACAGATCTATGCAGAATGTTGTGCAGGGAAAAAAATGGCTATGAACCATCATTTAAAGGACATAGGAATTTCTACTCTTCATATCCAAAACTGAAGACCTTCAGCATCCTTTAATAACAAGATGATCTGCATGCTCTCTGCCCACATAGGCAAATGTTAAAAAAAAGAAGCTTGTTAAGGTCCAAGGTCCATTCCAATATCCATGTTTGGCAACAAGCATTCAGTGGCTCTAGAAGTATACCAGAACAATTGTGAAGGTGAGATACTACAATAAGAATGAAAATAAAATCTCTTCTCAAGTACATGAGGAGTGTTCAAACAGTGAATCAGCATTGTATCTTAGATGTTTTCACAAAAAAAAAAAAAACAAACTGAAAAACAAACAAAAAACCAACCAACCAAACAAACAAAAAAAAAACCCCACAAAACAAAACACAAAAAAACAAACAAAAATATTTCAAAACACAAAAAATCCCACCACACCTGTGAACTGAAGAAGGACAGGTGCTTTTAAAGACTGATGTGCATTCAGGATGTAACTACATGGGAATCATCATGAAGTTAATGTGAAACTCTTACTGCTGCTATTCAAAATTAGGTATCAGGTATTGCATGATAGCTGAGTCCTGATGCAAACTAAATGCAGTAGACATGGCAAATAATGGTGCTAATGCAAACATTATCACCTAGCACTCTGTTTTACAGCAACTACGATGCCTGGAGTAAAATCTAAACTGGCATCGATCTGCTGTAGGCAGCTCACTTCATCTCCCCCCCTCCACTTTCTCCTCCCACACCACAGTTTGTGCTGCATCGTTTGATTCAGGGACCACGAGCCACAGTATTTGTGGTGACACCATGTAGCACGGTGAGCTACCATTCTTTTTGCTGTGGTTTCTAGCAGGTAAGAGGGAGAGTCAAAAATAAGAATTTAAACTCTTTTTTCTTCTTAGCCAATTGCAACAGTCTATCTGTTAACAAGATTTCTGAAAATACGGAAACATATTTTGTGCACACATAGCTTGCTTTTGGGAACTTCTGTTAACGTTCTTGCAAAGCCCACACAGCTTCAGGCACTGTGCAAACATATGGGAGTATACAGACTGAAGTAAACACAAAACAGTAGAAAAAAATATCAGTAGAAGTAAAAAATGAGGCCAGTAATAAATACAGATTAAAAATAACACGGATTCATAGTACAGATTTTAATAAACAACACTGCACATTGCAGTGGAGACTTCATACATTTGACACACTAATGCTATTGCTTGCTGCAGTCATGTTCCCAGAATTTCTTTAGGAAGGTGCCCAGAACACTAAAATAATCAAATATCTGGAAGCAACTCAATACTACAAGTGGCACTAGTGTAAAATGTAGTGAACAAGCATGTTTATCCCCCTTCGCCCCCCACATTCTAATTCAATTAAATGTGAAGGGGAAAAGTGCTCTATAACTTGAAGTCCCCTTTTTTCCCCCTTTAAAATAGAACCAAATAAACCAAATCTCAATGGCTCCCTCTGCTGTCATTTCTTAGAAGTTTCATTATTTGTGAATTTTTTAAAAAAGTTTTTCCTTCCTCAGTCAGTGAATATCTATTATTTTCACTATCTAGTATTTTCACTCATCACACAGCTTGCCAGCTCTGAAGAGTCAAAGACACCTTCATCCCAAAGCAAATTTCTCAAAGTGCAATTCAATGCCTACTTATCGAGGCTGGAATAGTAGCATCTCTTCATGCTTACATAGCAGCTACATGTACCATCATGAAAAAAATGTTTATGAATTGTTTATCATCTTTGTAATCAGCTTTGGGTCGATATGGATTCGACTGCAGAGGTATGGATTTTGACTCTAACACCAGACCACTTTGCATGAAACAACTGTATCTGTAACAAAACAACTGTAACAAATATTTCAGAGCTATGGGAACAGTCCTAGAAATAGAATGTGTTTCTCCTAAAACAAAAAATACTCCACAACCCATCAACTAATCTGGAGAGCTGTACTGCCTCTGGCAAGCATTCTGGATTTCCTTTTGCCAGGCTCAAGAGACAGATAATGGTCATTACCTGGCACAGGTGAGTAGCAAAGCAGCAATATCAGGGTGTCTGGCCACACAGCTGACAACAACTTGTCTGCCTCTCAGCATCCTGGTAGGAAGCTTAGCAACAAATACTCCATCAGGGTCCTAACTCCAAGCCACAGCAGTCAACAGGTCACACAAAAGAAGCAGAACCAGATCCCAGGATCTGCACTCCCACACTTAAAGAATAAAGAACTCTGAAGGATGTAATTTATTCTCAGCAATGTACAAAAAGGGAGGATAACAAAAATCTGCAGTGCTCAGTCGAAATACAGAGGTGTAAATTTCAGAGAAAAGCAAAATGCTTCATTACTTCACTTTCCAGTGAAGCACCTCCCAACACAGAGTGTGTGTGGGGAGGCAGCTGAGGAGGGACGTCCCCCCCCAGCAGTGTCCCCCTCTCCCTGGCTGGCAGAAACACACACTGCCAAGTGCCTGTCCCTCAGTGCTCCCTGAAAGTGATTTGGTGCCTGAGGTTAATGGAATGACAGCAGAAATATTTCCATACTAGTCACAGAATTTGTCTCATTTGCCTCTGTCTTCTTTCTGCGCCGAACCCGATGCCTCCCAAACCAGGAGCTATATTTATCCCTCGCACACAGGGATCTTCTCATGGTTCTAAATTAAGCAGCTTCTGTCACGCCCAGGACCAGCCATAACCCTTCTCTATTGGTTCTCCACAGCAGAGCTCTTGGGGCATTTGGGGGGCCCTGTCTACACCAACCATGGATGTACCCACTTAAAAGTCATCTCCCTCATCTGGTGGTGAAAGCTGACATTGCTGCATGTCCCACACCGTGTGCATCCACCTTTCACACAGGATGCATTTAAACTGGTGAGAGACAGCCTCTCCTCAAATTGCCAGGGTATCACTAACACCTGCAGCCTAATTCTGCCTACAGGTTATACCCACTGCATCTACCTCAGTCACCTTCCTCCAGGAAACGTGCTGAAACCATTACATTTCCAGTCTTCTCATATTTTTGCCTGTGCAAAAAAAATCCTCTAGATTTCAACTGTTCTTTTCTTTTTACTTTTTACCAGCACGTTTTTACTGTGATGGTAGGTTAATTCAGGAAGTCTAGTTTATTTTTTTGTAGACATAAAAACACTCAAATTTATTACTAACAACTGCATGAAATGGCTTTGCTCTCATTTTGCTAGGCTAGGCTCACACATTAAATTCTACCCATCCAAATATAGATAATACTTATAAGATCCCAGATTTAGCTTGGAGATACACCATCCTAATCTGACAAAAGAAAATCTGAAAGGGCTTTTGAAATATTCCAAGTGAAATCTGCCCAAATACTATTAAGACAGCTCCACATTTCAAACGACTTCAGCTTACAAGCATGGTTCTCTTTGCTATAAAAGTCCATACCCACTGAATGTCAGACTGGTCTTACTCATCTAGACTGCAAGTACAAATTACTTAATCAGCTTCTTAGAGGCAGATACTATATACAAGTATCAGGCAAAAAAAGCTTAGCAGAATGTCCAAAAAACATTAAAGAATGATTCCTCAAAAGGAATTTTGTGTTGTCAAATACACAGTTATAAGAGTGAGCTATGTATTACACACCCTCCTGATAAAATTACCTTACACTTTTGTTTATAATAAGATGCATCTTCATTTCCTCAAGTTGGGCCCAACTGCTACAAGCTTTCTGGTTTACTGGTATTACTTATATTACTTTCCTGACTGGCAGGCTTGGAAGGAGCAATTTTCATACAAGAACTGCTGATATTATAAAGAAAAAAAAAAATAAAAACCAAAAACCATTTGGCACACTTAAACCTGTCACTTCAATATATTAGATGCTGGAAAGCAGGGGAGTAGAAGAGGAATACAATTAGTTAAAGTGAGCAGTGATCAAGCCCATTCTCTGTGCTTTTTTAGAGGGAGAAGAGAACACAGCCTCCCAAAGATCCTCTTGCATCTATTCCAGACTGCCTACAGAGCTGGAATAATTATCCTGACTTGGGATCAACTACGTGTCAGAAAGCCCAAAACAAAAGAAGTTTGTTAAACTTAACAGTGTTTGCATACTCAATAAATTTATTCCTTAACCCCTTCTAGATCAAGGAGAGCCCACATTACTGACATGAAACCAAGGCATGAATATTAAAGGATGTTTGCAGTTCTACAGAAACTCTGAGACACCAAAACCCTGTCCCCTCCTTTTCTTCCCATTTCACCCACTGCAGATACATCTGCTATATCAAGGGTATCTTTTGCTTGCTCACCCAGTGGATTTGAACTGATCCTTCTTCTAACTCCCTGGATGTACTCCAGCTGTGAGACAGAAATCTGCAGCAGTCCAGGGGTGCTGCTGAGCTGGTTAAGTCTGATTGAGAACAATCCAAGTAGAGAAGTTCTGGCCCAGGATTGTGCTGCACAGGTGGGCACACAGGCAGCAAAGGTGTCTAACACAGATGACACCTAGATGAGTGCTTGCACAGCTGATAATCAATGTATAAAAAGGACTTTTTCCATCCTAGCAGTCACTCTTTCATAAACAATAAACTCTCTATACTGGCATTAAAATAACCTGAGCTCTGTATAAATTATGGTACACTTGAAACGCAATCTCTTACAAAAGGGCTCTACCCTGATCTGAAGAAAAAAGAAACCTGAATACTCAGGTTATAATCTGTAGAACATAAAATGTAATATCCAGCAGCATCTCACCCCTGCTCTGGGAAAAAAAAAAGTTCCTGGAAGGAAAGCCTGAATTCCTAAGCACTTTTACTTTATTTCAGAAAGTTATTTTCTCATGTAATTACATTTCAGCTAAAAGCAGAGGACCCAATTTTCTCCTGAGAGTAGGTTTTGCTATGCCAATACCCATAGGCCCCAACATGAGCACGAGGGAAGAAATCTATAGGGAAGAACAAACCCAAACCAGTAACTAACCTTACGTCAAGTACATTTTGTCTTTGTACAGGGACAGAAGCACTTGATTCAGTGGGAGTGCAGCACCTGCCCCCATCCAACGCCTATATTTAGTTCTCCTGTAGGATGCTTTAGAATGCTTCTTCTGTAATACCAAATGCATATAAAGATGGAAACTTTGACCAAATGCTCCAAAGGTAATATTGCTGGAGTTGTGAGGAATTTTTCCAAGGGAAAACAGAGTGTGACAAGTCTGTGGATAGCCCTTCTAGACACACCTAGTAACAGAAACTTTCCAACCACATCTTTATCAAGTGCAGCCTAGATTTAACTTAGCAAAGTAAATGCCATTTTGCCTGTAGAATAACATTCCACTTATCATCTTGAAAATTAGTCATATTTGGTCGAAGTTTCTTTTTAACAGAGAAAATCTATGCTTAACTTTGTCCTTTTGAGAGAATTCTCAAGGGAGTTTTATTCTTTGGTCTCAAGTGAATCATATTGCTACTGCAGATGATATAACAATTTTTCTAAAAATTATGTTTTGCTACTGAATTTTCCTTCATTTAAAGGTTTTCTGAGTGTGTTCAAGTTGTGTTGAGCTATTTATGTCATCCACAAACCATAAAGCAACTGAAACAATTCAATGAACTAAAAATCCAGGAAGGGTCTTGATTTAGAAAGTCTCAGCAAACTGGAGGTTAGGTGAGCATGCTGGAGGCAGCTTCTGCTTTCCTTGCTCCAACACTGCTCTTCTTGTGCTCACAAATTGGTTGTGGTCAGAGGCAGGATATCAGATTAGCCAGATTTTTGGTCCAACTGTCATATCCATTCTTACTGATTGCAAAAAACCTGTAAAAATGGCTGAGTTAAAGTTTTTAAAGTATTTTTGCAACAAACTTCTTGAACTTGTTAAAACCTAGGACTGAAGTATTTTTTCATACTTTCTGGATCTCAGTTCAAGCAAAACAAAAAAAAAGGAAAGAATTTCAGTTTTATTTACATATTTCATGTATCTATTTTTATAATCCTTTTTGAGCACAATGTTATGAACACTAAGTAACGAAGCATTTTAAGTAATTTGATTTAGAAAGAATCATGAAATAAGTGTACTCTGCAATTTAATACATCTTTTTTGCATCCAATATTTTGATACATTTCTTTAATTAATGAGGCAGAAGACTTATACAGGTGTGCTTTATTGTGTTAACGTTACAAGAAGACTTTAATTTGATCTGTATCAGATATTAGTCTTTGTGACATTACTGGCCAAAGACTTTGGGCTCATCATAAGTCTGTGAACCTTTGTGATGCAAATGAACACGGCCCCAAAACTCTCTGCAGTATCAGAGCATTCCATACAGATTCTATACAGGAGACCTACAAAACTGGATCCAAATCAGCCAACAATGAGCCTTTTATTTTACATGATGTGAGTCATATGACAGGGGAAGGCTAAAACTTAATCTTAAACCTCTCCTGAAAACTTTCCTACTCAGAGGTATAGTCTCTTCAAGACTCAGCAGTTCTTCTCTTTGAAAAGCTGCACAGAGCTCATCCTTCTTTAAATTTTGCTAGCAGATTAGAGGGTAAATTACTTACCAACCTGGATGTTCCCCCTTTGACTTCCTTCCTCAGGCAGGAGTGATTCAAGGTCAAGCTCTTACCTTTGTGAGGAAAGTTGCAACCAGCAGAGAACTGCAGCCATCCTGGGAGAATGCTCCCATATTTCTACCTCTTCCCTCTGACTTGTGTGATGGAATACTTGCACTACAATTGTTTTCTCCCAGACCAAACTCTAGACTCAAAAATGCTTATTATCATCAACAATTTTACTTCAAGACCCCTTTGCAGCCATTTCTGTGCATTGTCTATCATTGATTCATCCTGTACCGCTTCATTAAACCCTTTTCAGTCCCTAATACTTCTCTATCTTCATGGTCCTTTCCCTAGGATTCCCATGTATCCCACTTCTACTGACTTCTATTTAACCCTTTTCCCACCACACACACACAAAAAATATTTGCTATCAGCACATTCTTCTTTCAACTGTCCCCATTTCCTCAGTCTGTCTTATTTATAGGCTTTTAAGTCCAGTGACATCCATACATTTGTGAAGCCTAAAGAATCTCATCCTTTGCATGTCCTTCAACTCTCCTGTAGAAAATGTGATTTATTATAATAGGATTATTAAATTATCAGTTAAATATAGATGAGTTTATGCCTCCTGATGGTCGACTAAGTATAAATATAAGAATTACTGTATTACATTTGTGCATTCTAGTTGAGGATCTGTTTCTCAAAAAATAGAGGAGAAATTTGCACCCACCAATGTTTGCAGAAATAAAGATTTTAAATATCAAGATTATTAGATGTTCAAGATTATCTTTTGACTGTCAAGTGAATATCAATTCTTCTTTCTCTAGCACTATTTTGATGCCAGAAGAAAAATTAGCTCATTTACTTAAATAAATCTTATCACACTGAATGACTTAAAAGCACAGCACAGTATGCAGCTCCTCTCTTCTGGGCACATCATCACACCATTATCTCAGTACTCCATCAAATCATTAATTGCCAATCTGTACCCAGAGAGTGGTTTTTTTCTCCCATGGCTCAGGAAAAGAAAATATTCCGCAGCAGGGATGGTCTCACTTGGAGTCTCCAGTGTCTGTGCCTCAGCAGTACCTTAACTTTTGAGAAAACAATTGTAAAAAACCAGCAGGTTATTTGATCAGAGATCTGACACAGGAGTAACCTGTTTCAAGTCTCCTCTCACAGGCTTACCTTGCAAAGTGAGCTGTGATATCTTTCAAGGTCACACAGGCAGCAGTGCCTCAGCTGGACGCTTCTCTTTGTGGGCTGGTAGATTGCTCCTGAGCTCACAAACTCACAGCTAATTGTTCACTTGTCTGCATTACACAAACTTTTTCCTGCACTGCTGATAGGTCTTTCTGAGGGATCTGAAGATGGAGAGGGAGGGAAGGAAAAGTACCTTCCAACTTTAAAAATAAAGTAAAATTTTTATTTCTCCCCAGTGGAAAAAAAAAACAAACCACCTCATATTTTTATTCTTAGCAATCATTAGAATTGTAGGTTTAAGATCAGAAACTCCTTCAACAAGCACTAAATATACCCAAAAAGCCTAAGAGAAACTTAGCTCCATACTGAACCTATTTACATATGTGTAGCAAAACTGCATATCTGGACAGCATTACCTCCATTTCCTTTTACCTTAGGTTTTGGTGGTGTATTTTCTCCCTATAGTTGAAAATACCACACAATTCACCTGTCTTCCATTTTTTCAAAAGATTTTGTCCCCACTTGTTTCAACCATATAAACCAACAGCTCGTTGTTCCTTTACATACCAGAGGTATGATTAATTGAATTGCAAGGAATGGGAGAAAAGCATCACAAGAAGGCAGAAAGTCATGGTGTCTTTCCAACCGAATTTTCTGTTGTAGACAAAGCAGGCATGTTCACTGAAAAAGATTTAAGTTCCTCAGTCACAACCTTACTCTGGATACAAAGACAGATACCAAGTGAGAAACTCCATCATGGTGGAATGGTGCAGAAAAGCTGTGTTTAACAAACTTTTTCAGTCCATTTAAAAAGTCTTGAACATCATTGAGACAGATTTGGCACAGAGAAAACTAAATAGAATGTGCAAGAAAGTAAAGCCACGAAGTGTGTGGGAAAACCTCAGTATTTTTTAATGTAAAGTTCATATTTAATTGTCTTGTCATTTAATCAGTTTGAGAATAAAAATGATGCAACTTGTCACTATAGCCTGTTCCAATTATTATTCTCAGAAATAAACTAGTAACTGAGTAACTTCTTCAGATAACCAGCATTAAGTAGGAATAGAAATATCACCAGCCATGGGATCAGCTGGCTAAGTCTAGTGCAGAATGACCTGGGGCAGGGTAACAGCCAATGCTCTGAACACAATTAACATTCCAAGCCTTGCAAAAGGTACTGCTTGCTGAAAGAAAGAATGAAACAGGGAACCTTCTACTGGAAAGCAAGGTAAGGCTTAAAACTGATGTAAGACCAAGAGCAAAATCCTAATGTAAAGTGAAAAACAGAAAACAGATGTGAGATAAATGAGGGGAAAAAAACAAAAACAGAAGTCCCATTGCATACAGACTGATTCAGGAGTTCAACCTGTGTGCATGTATTTAATTTTAATTCTTTGTTAAAAAGATTCTTCCAGCATCAGAAAAGCTACACTGAAACGAGAATGAAGACCCATCTTCATAACACTCTCTTGGCTGTGTAACATCCTTTGTCTCATACAGCTGAGTTCTCTTCAGTATTCCAGCATTTCATCTACTTCCCAAGACAAGCATTCCTGTCTCCAACTTTGACTTTCAGTTTTCAAAAAATCATCAATACTCACTAGCAACCCAAAGAGCAGATAATGATAGTTATTTATTAACATTTAAAATAAGCATAAATTTCAGTAACTAAAAAAATTCTCTGAATTGTTCTGCATGTGGTATTCTTGAAATTAAAGAAGATCAATACAACTGAAAGACCAAGCATTATCATCAAATATGAAGTCGAATGGAATACAGATCAAGTTAATAGCAATTACATTACATTAACTTGAAGAAATTAAATACAGTTTTACACATTTCTGATGAAGCACCACACTCACAAGACCCAGTGAAGCATCTCATGAGAACTGAGCTGCACACCAGTTAAGCAGCTGAAAACAAACTGGCAGCCAATTAAAGTTTAAAAAAAAATTATGGAAAGAATTTAGTAGCTGTGTTTCCCAGGTAACTAGCATAAGAGGGATAGATTTAACATCCAATGTATTCCAGTCACACATCACAAACATCTGAATTTTAACCAATTTAACAGCTCTGTATTTCTGAAAGAAGGGATCCCAGTCCTCTCATCCCTATTTCACAAAGCTGCTAATCCAAACTGATGCAAATTCCGGTAGGATTCTTGGGTAACACTGAAAAGCAGCTGCATATATTAATGCTTGCAAAATAAAACTCCAGCTTTTTTTTTTAAACAGTAGATATACAATTACAGTAGATAGTGAATGATCCACAACCTTTAATCTCACCCCTTTGCTAAAATGTAATAGCTTAGCTCAAACCAAAGCAAAACCTCCATTTAGCTTGCTCAAATGCTTAGTTTGGAAATTTTTATTCCTGGACTCCACATAAAGGGAGGATTTCTTTTTTTAACATCTGAGGTTCTTTCAGATGTTTGCAGAACAGGAAAGAAAGGATGCATAAATTCAGAGCTCAAGATGAAAGTGTAATGCTTCACATAAGAGGGCACAAATGAAGACAGCTTGGGCATTTGGAAGTTCATAAGCTCAACTTAAAACACAGCCATCAATCTAGAGTACCTTGTTTCATTTTACATGAACACCCACTTCATTCTCAAGATGCACGTAAACTCGTGCAGGCAGATGAAAAGTTGTGGTATCCCAGAGCGGATGAAATTCAAAGCAATAACAAAAAAAAAAAAAAAAAATTAAGTTTCTCAAGAGTTACAAACTAATTTTACAGGCAAAAGAAGTTAATTCAGTATTAAGATGACAAGTGCAAATGCACACAGGATATGCAAACAGCTTATAAACTCTCACTGTTAACACTTTGGTTATCACTAGCACTAAAATTCAGAAGAACACTTAAAAGTGGACCTTGTATTTTAATTACTGTGTCCTTAAATTCCAATGAAATACTATTTCTGTTCCCACCTTCTGAATGAAAATGCTGCAGAGTTAACTTTTAAAAATTACATACACCACATAGGAGAGTGAATTAATCCAGTTATAAAAGCAGTATTTCTCTATTTACATTGTGGCAAACAAGACAGACTGAGACAAGCTAAACTCAGTATGAAGATTTCCTCTCTCCAGAGAAGGAAATAAGTGAAGTCAGGAACATTTTGTAGATTGTGAAAACAGCATCCAAAGCAAACAGCTGACAGACATACCCAGTGGAGTTTTCACAGAAAGTGTAGGGAAGTGAAAAGGAATGCTTACTTAGACAGAAGTTAAGAAATTCACTGTCTCTTGAGTGTTTAACTAAGAACGGATTTTCAGAGAAAGATACTTGAAGACCCACCCATCTACAGCATGGCAGAACAAGTTTATTGTGAAATACATAGGTAAATTGATTGGAGAAGATATCCAACTGGTCATTGACTCCTGTTTGTTGCATTTTCACTTGCAGGAAGAACAAAGTCAGAAAAGAACAGATAACACACATTATGCATCTCCTAATATTAACAGGCAGCAAATTTTATTATTAATATTTTGCTTAGAGAATCCTGGACACTGACGGTATCATCAATAAGAACGCTTCATGACTATTATGAGAAGAGAAATACTGTTGAAAGCCTGGAGCAGATACAAATTTAAATTTGTGAACTGAAAGGTTCATATTCATCATATTAAAATGCACTTTATTAAAATATCTAAAGTAGAACACAGTATAGAACAGATGCTTTGCAGAAAGGTTGCCAGCTGTACACTAGTATTTGTATACGAGGCCAAATTAACTTACTTAGAATTCCTATGACCCATAGAGAAATTCCTTCCTCTCCCACGCTGAACTACAGTCAACGTGTCAGGTGGAAAATAGAACAAATAATGATGTGAACAAGTTGCTTCTGAGGAAACTTTCAAACATGTTTAATAAGATCCAATGATCAATTCTCTTGTTAAAAAATTCTCATCTAAGCCACCATACTGTAATGGTACAAACGAAGTATACCATAAAAAAACCCACAAAATCAAAACCAAGGTTTTGCTACACCTAGATGGAAAGGAACTGCTCTCTTAATTTATTACTAAATTATACAGATCTTCACCCAACAAAAGGATAAACAGGACATGGAAAATGTTTGTGTATTTCCTTAACTAAATAGTAGGAAAATTAGTACAAATGGCTCTGGAAATACATTCCTAAAGGGTGATTTGCCTTTGAATACCTAGAATTATTCATTTAAAAAATAGTGCTGGAGAAAATTCAAAGACTGTCTCCACTGGTTTTTCACTGCACTAGAATCAGATGAAATCTGTAAACATCTTTCTGGTGAAAGAGTCACCAGAAATTTTGAAAAATTAAGGTAATTGCTACTTACAGTATTCAAAACACGGTAGCTTCAACTCAGTTGCAGCTAGGAAAAATGCACTGATTATTTTGCAATTTTCTACAATGACCCTGCTTGAGCAGGGAGGTTGGACCAGATGACCCCACTGTGGTCCCTCCCAACCTGACCCATTCTGTGATTCTGTGACTATATTTCAAGTGTGCAAATTCCCCTATGAAATAAAAAACAACTTCAAAATAGAACTTAGACTAAACAATCAACAACATTTAAGATGCTTCCTCCTAAATATTGTATTATTTACACTTGACCTCAACATTATCTTTTGTTTGGTGCCATAGATTTGCCTGGAATAAGAATAATTTTGGCAAGGGGCTTTTGCACCTAAATTTTGCAGACAGTGAACATTGAAACTGCTAGCGTACCCAAAAAGAAGAAAACAATGTAGAAAGCAAGTACTTCATGAATTAAGCACAGAATAACAAAATACATGAAGAAGTGAAATTTGTCTAGTTGTGAATATTGATGTTTGCCCAATCCAAGTTCATAAAACTAAGCAGTGCCCATATTTCCCTTAAGCCAGAAATGTGTGCGTTCAACTGACAAATTATTTCTGTCAAATATCAAAAAAACTACATGAAAGATGCCAATGTCACAAAGTCAAAGATGCTCAAAGATGAGCAAAACTTTTACAGTTTTAGTTTGTCCCACTTGTGTTGGTAGGTCACGCTTTTCCCAGTAACTTCCTATGAGAATTCTCAGGCCTCCTCAGACTGAAAGAACCAATCAAAATGGTGAATACTCAGCATTTCCTCCCTCCTCCTCCAGTAACTAAATGTGTGATAACATCCTATTTCACTTGTACACCACCAAAATCTTACAGTGCAAGCAGAATTTGGTTTGGTTTTTTCCCCTGGGGAGACTTTCCCACTTTTAAATATTCTGCTGCATCTCTGGCTCACTAACCTCAGGTGTGTAGTCATAGTGCAGCTAAGCCTGCTGGACAGGGGGTAGCTGCTTCTGAAAGAACAGGTCTCTTTCCTCTCCCTCCCACCATCTCCCTTCCAAACACCTGACATCACACAGAACTGACCAACCGTTAAAGCAGCAGAAAATGGATTGAACTGGCTCAGTTTGGATCACAGGAAAACAAAGGCTGGCACAAAGGAGGAGGCACCAGGAGCAGAAAAAGGTTCCACTGATTCCTCCATCAGCAAGTTAGAAAATAACCATTGTAACACCTTCACCATATTGAAAAATCAGACCAAAAAAGGCATTTCTACATTTATTTGAGATATTAAGCACCATTCCTTTTCTTTCTGGAGGAAAAGAACTTGTGCATAAGGAAGCTGAAGGCTAGAAGCTTCACATGTCCATTAACTAATACAGCACTCCACAGCTGATTTTACAATGTTATATACTATTTTTACAGTACTTTATATGCACATAAAATTCCTTTTAATTTCAGCTGCACATACTAAACTCTCAGCAGTCAGCAAATCGGTCGCAACATGACTAACACCATCAGCAATCAAACTCTTCTATTTGTAGATTTGCTAACAATCCTGAAACAGTGTAAGAACTGTCACAGCTCTCTAAATGTGATCACCTCCTCTCAAAATCCTGTCTCATCTTCCCAGTTTTCAAAGCCTGCAACAGAGTGATGAACCCACTTGATACTAAACCTGATTCAATATAAGAGCAATGCTCATGCTATTAGAATAAAAGAGGCAAGGGGTAAGGCAAGAAATACTAACAAAGTCTGCAAAAATATGAATACTGCAGTGAAAGCAAACTAGAGTTGCACATGCAATCAATTCCTGAATGCTTGACTCCCAACATTAGCTTTCTGGTAACTGGAAACTTCGGGGTATTTTCATAAGGTATTTTTGTAATAAAGAAGCAGAAACATGCTGACACCTTCACTTATCACTGAAGAACTACATTCTTTGGACTCACAACGCTGACCTTTGCCACTTCAGCTGATCAATGACAGTTGGATAAATCAGCCCACAAAGGCAAACAAATAGCTATAAAACCTATTAGCAAGAAACATACGCATGGAAGCGGTAATTTTTGGGCTGAAGCCAAATTTCATAGGGATTGGGCTTGAAACCTTTGTCTCCTAGTCTCCTCTTATAATTTGCACTTTGCTTATCCCTCCCTCCCTTATCCCACTTGCTATTTGTTACAAATCAAACATTAAGGTAACATTGTTTCTTTACTCCAAAACACAGGAGTAGCTTCCCTTCTGAGCTTCCAGAAAACTGGCAGTAAAAATTAAGATTAATTTCTCTAAGATTCATTCACTCTGCAGTCTCAAACAATATTTAAAATAATGAGCAAGAAGTATGCACTGAACTCTAGTATTTGCATGGCTGTAAGAGTGCAAAGGGCTTAAGAAGAGAGAAACCAAAAGTCAGCAAAATAGTCTGTATTCAAAACAAACCTTTGCTACTTAAGCTCCAGAAATTTGACTGCCAAAATTTTTAAATGAAGGACTTGAAACACAATATAAACATCTGTGTTGGACAGTAAGACATGAAACATGTTCAAACAATATGTGCTACTGCTATTTTAAGCTATAAGATATCTGACTTCTACATTGCTGTTCTAAAAAGAGAAAGCTATCCCTGGAGTTTGGTACAGGTTGTTCAGTAATTTGTACAGTCAATACACCCGCTTAACAGTTTTTCAATATTCTCTTCCAGCAGACAGAATGTGTTGCTATATGAACTGAAACAGAAGATACACTCTTTAGAGGTTAAAAACTAGTATAGAACTGGACCATTTTAATATGTGTTTTAAAATTCTTGTTGCATGGTTCTAACAAAAATCATCTTAACATGGTTATGAACATGTCAACTCCACGGACCAAAGTATTTTTCTCAAAATATTTTCAAATAGGGGGAACAACACCTCAACGTTGGCACAATGAAACAAAAAAATGTGAGAAACAGAGTATATGCTTGCTAAACAAGAATTATGTTTATTTAGCTAGTGAATCACCTAGAGGAGTAAATTTTCACTTTCATGATAGCAATCTGTCAGGCTTGCAAACACCCAGAAATAGGAATTAAAGATTATTTTAAATGTAGTTATAAAGGTCATAAAAAGTCTGATTTAGACTGAGGTACATTTACTCAAAACTGAGATTCATTGAGTGGTAGCAAACAAACAGTTCCTCAGACAAATGCACTTTTTTCAGTATACATGTTACAGAAAAAAAATAAAGAAATGTGCATTAACTGGTGGTGTCCACCAAGCTGCATATTAATATTCTCTTACACCAAACAGTTTGAAACAAGGGAAATGTCATTCTAGTATAATTTCATGTTACAATTCATTTGGCTAAACTGCAGCTTAAAGTTGCTTTGCCATATTAAAAGATTACTACAATAATTTTCACATGAACATTTAGACTTGAGTTTTACTCCAGGACTAAATATGGCATGATTTGCTTTTAATCTGTTGAATAGCTAAAAACTGACAATTAAAAAAACTACAACAAAGAAAAAATTAAGTTGAAGCAATGTGAATCTCACATCATTGAACCACTTCTAATGGTTAAATGTTAGTATTTAACAAATTCAAAGAGTTAATGAATCCTTGCATTCGTTCGGTCTCCTGTGCCTTAGCTAGGATGCATAAATACAAAAGACAGCAGATACTGGTAAAAGCTTCAGGACAGAAAGTGCTTGACGAAGGTACAGTTCTCAAGTGTGTTTGGTGAGAGAGTATAAGGGCAGATGCACTGATGAGAACCATTACAAGAAGAGTCAATTTCGTGTTAAAGTGTTCAAAGATGTCACCTTAAGCAGAAAAAAGCTTTAATAACGTCTTCTTAGACATATTAGGCATTTCCAGAGTCTACATCATTAGTGTTGTATTCTAGCAGGACATCTCCATATAGTTATTGTTTGTTTCTATTTCTCTCCTGAAAAAAAAAAAACAAAAACAAAAAAGGACAATCATGTTAATACACACAGATCAGCATTATCTGCTTTCTTTCCATTACAGCATTTTCATTGCTTGCAATTTAGCTAAATCAGGAAAAAGCTTCCATTATTTTCTGGTATATGAAATTATACACTTTAAGTCAACTTCTTAAAGAGATACACAGAAGTATATGTCAAACTAAAAGGCAAACATGTTCCAAAAAGCAGCTATCAAAAAAGGACTTATAATGTCACTTTTAATTTGCTTACAATAAAATATACTGCACAAAGTGAACTGAGCAAGGAGACCAATGGACCCACAAACAAGGCAAGATAAACCCTAAATCTTCTGTTTAAGTTGTCAAGAAATGCTCTACTCTCCATCCATTATATCCCAGAAAAAATATGGTATTGCCAGGTATCTCCCCCAAAGCCCCATGAAATAAAAAGTTCCAAAGTGCTTAAAATCAAAAGGTCAAGTAACTAGTTGGCCCAATACGCCATTCTCCATGAAAATGCTCAAGTGGCAAGAAAAATATATTTTTTTTAAGAAGGCCATCCATACCTTTTTCAGAAATTACTTTCAATAACAAAATGAAAAGTCAGTGAAATAGGAATGGCCTGAGCTGCAGTGAAGACCATTGTAACTACACAGCCCTCACAGCACTGCTGAGATGCCACATTTGGCATTTAGGGCTGACATACTAACGGCACTGTAACTATCAGGGACTGACAGATTTGTACTCCATAGTACAAGTCTAACAGAATAAATTACATTTTCAGTGCTTTATCATCCTCCATTTTTTCTACTTTGTTCAAGATAAACATACACTTAGGCATTATGACTACCTCTAGCAAAAAAATAAAAACTGATCAACAAACTGTATCTTGTTGCCTTCATAATGCATCTTCTAGACTGTAAAAAGACACTGTGGTCAGAGCGTAAAAAACTAAGACCTCATCTTTCAATAGCATTTTCCATAACACATTTGTACAACTCAGCACATTACAGAAATAGATGAATATCTGCATGGAAGAAAGGTAGGTTTTCATCTTAATTAAAAGGGAATTTAAAAAGTATAAAAATACCTCTCCAGATTTTTATTATTTTGCATCATAAGGCATATTAAAAGTGGAACAGTGACATAGCAGGAGGCATTTGAACAATGATTTTAGAACCATTCTCTCCAACATCACATTGAAACTTTACTATGTTAGTAACTATTTAAGAAAATTGCAAATTAGCATATGAACTCATATAGAGTCTCCCAAAAAGACAGTCTAGTGAAAGAAGAAGGTATGTAACACTTATACTGGTTATTACTGGTGATCTAGTCCTTTCCAAGACAGATCTCCAAGTTGCTTTAAGACAAACACCAAAAAAAGTAAAGCTCAGACTTGGTCACAATGAGCAGCTTGTGGTCCCAGTAACTGTGTGTCTAAGACTGGACATTTGCTAGAGTAGAACTTAAGTATATTTAAAGTGAAAATGATACTTGCACTATTCTGCTAGAAAAATATCTTTTCAAGTTCAAAAATATATAACTAATATTTTCATAGTAAAATACTGCTTTTTAAATATAAGATTGACAGTATCAGTCATTAATACAAGCTGGTATCTTAACAATGCCCTCTTGGCTGAAAACAGATGATGACTGGCCTCATGCCTCACTATGCATGTAAGGCATGCAAAAATAGCCTGCTCAGGCACATCTCAGATTATTCCTCTAATATTAGCAGACTTCAATTGCAAGAACTACACAAAGTGCTGAAAAACACTCCTGTGGTAGCAAGTAGGAGCCTATGAAACTGCAGTATTAAAATATTGATATTTTATATTCAACAATTTTAAATACAACCTGTATACATCTAAAAGTCATCAGTTCCTGTTCATTTGTAAGTATTACATACATAAGCTCTGACTCAGGCTGTCTAGAAAGACTTCCTGCATTTCAAATTGCTGTACTATAAACTGACCAACATCGTGAAGCCCTCCACTCAAAATGTATTTAAGTTCATAAAAATTCAAAGTAGAAAAGGAATGATGACCTGACTACCTGCTTCCACTTGATGAAATAAAGGTGTTGCAAATTTTACATCCACTTTGAATTCTACAGAGAAAAGGCTTCAAAACATCAGTACACCTTACCTGTAGTCTCAGAATTACATATTACTTAACTACCAAATATTATTTAATTTATATTTAAATACTTCAAGCAGACATATAAGAGTGACATTTTTCAATGCAAGTGAACAGTACATTCTTCAAATACTGGTTATCAGCGACACTTGGCCCTCTGTACAGCAAAACAGAGAGAAAGAAGACCTGATTTACTCAAAACACAGTCAGTGGTATTCCACTCAAAAACAAACCCCTCCCCAACTCCAAGTTGGATCACGCTCCTGAACCACTGTCTTCTCCTACCTCAGAAAGTAATTTCCTTCTGGTGTTCTGGTTTATGTTTGGGTTTATTTTGGGGGTATTTTTTGTGGTTATAGACAAACTAACTTTATCTCCAGAAGGTTTCTACCACCAGAGTAGAAGTTTCCAGCATAACAATTTCTCTCTCACCCAATTAATTTTATTTCTTATATTCGGATGAGCAAAACTTTAGTCACATCTCTTGCAATGTTCTTAGATGAAAACTTTCTCCTGTATATTTAATTTCCCTGCCAAAGGTCAATTTCACTTCAGAACTCACCATGGTCAGGTTTACCCAGCTTTAGGGGGAGTTTATAAACAGGACATGGAAATTAGGTACCATTCAAATCAGGACAATATGGGAACATAATGGTTGGTTAAAGGTACCTGTCAGCTGCAGACCATCTGCTAAGCAGATTTCATACATGCAAATAACCTTCTGCACAAACCAAGTAAAGGTGAATCTAAAACCTGCTTAGGCCTTAGAAATGTGCATCAATCTAGTATGAACAAAACTATGAAATTAACTTGGTCTGAACTGTGAGGTGGACTTACTTCCAAATTTTAGTTGCCTGAATTCAGAGCATTAATTGAATGATCCCATGCTGAGATGTAGCTGCAATGTAATTTATCCTTGGACATAATGAAATCTCTTTACTAACAAAATTTCAAAATTCAAAGCAACAAAAGCATTTCCTCATCTGATTTGAAAGAAACTACTGAGATGCACACACAACTCTAACTATGGGATCCCTTTGCCACAAAGAAGGTAAATGAAAAAAGCCTCGTTTTAAGTAGTCTACATGAAAATGCAAATGTACCTTAACAAGAACATGAAGCTACTACAGTCCTTGGCTGTATTTTTTTTCCAAGGTACCACAAACTGAAGCTCAAGGGCAGGGAAGGCAGATCTGAAAGAATAACTCTGGCTGATTTTTACAGTAGTTGCCAGTGCAAGCATTTCAAGGTGTCCATTTTGGAAGCTATCCAGGGTTGCAAACTTATACAGGCAATTGCAGAGTTCCCACCCACCCTCACCTCCAGCATTATCAGCTATACTTGCAAAAAAAAAAAAACAAAAAAACACCCTATAATTTTGCCAAACCTCTGCCTCTTACTGCAATGTTTAAAGCGTTCATGCCTGAAGCTGTCTGCTCTGCCCCTCTCCCAAGAGGCAGCATTCTCACAACAGCTTCAGAAGCTGCTTTACTGCAAACTGTGATTTAATCTTCAACTTAAAAGCCCTGCTCATCTGCAATGTAAGCTAACATGTCAGACTGCATTCTGTGAAGTGAGGCGCAGGCACTCGTCTGCTCTGCCAACTGTGCTGCGTGGGCAGAAACACCTGGCAGAGGCAGAGCAGGCAGCTGTAGAGGTGGGGAAGAGAAGCCACAGCAAAGTTCATGAAATCTCGTTTACTAATGGCATCAGCCATAATCTGCAATTTATTTTACCCCAGTGTACCATTACAGCTAGGACAGCATAAGCATTGACCTTAGTGCTCAAGAGCCACAATGAAAAACAGATTACTGGAAAACTGAAAAATGCCAGAAATCGTTTACTCCATTTATATCACTGGCTGCTAATGTAAACTAGATTACTGAAACTTTAAAGTTGTGTGAAATACTGCTCCATTTTAACTTCTCACTCTTTAACTCCCAAGAGGGACATCTCCTCAACACAGAAACTACCTTAGAAACAGATAAATGTATTTAAATACATTTCTCTGAGAAGCACTTCTGGGAATTCTGGGAAGAAGGGTGGGAAGGAACAGATGAGAAGGCGCTCGGAAATCTTACATGAACATAGAAATTTTTCCTGTGCAGATGCCATCCCCTCCCTAAGCACTAATTTTTCTTCTATTTCTTAACCCAACATGAAAACCACAAGGCACAAATTAAAAATCAAAGTTAACACACTAAGTCAAATAAGGTTTTACACCGTCAGAGTAGCTCCTTCTCCCAGTAAGCTTTATGAATTAATACTCATCTGAGACCCTGCTGCTGCAGATCAGTTGAACAACTATGTAAGGATATAAATATTAAGAAACTCTGCACAAGCCAGAAGACTTGGACTTCTAATTTATTTATTCTTCCTATTAGTTTTGATGGCATTTTACTTATTTCAGTCACCAAAACATACTTGTAAGTATATTTTCCTACTACAGGAAAAAAATGTGAACAAATTACAGTAAAAAGGTAA
Organism: Lanius collurio; assembly: GCA_020086605.1. Taxonomy (NCBI): domain Eukaryota; kingdom Metazoa; phylum Chordata; class Aves; order Passeriformes; family Laniidae; genus Lanius; species Lanius collurio. The sequence goes on from JACBWW010000003.1 coordinate 31,116,268, forward strand.
ATAAATTTAAATTTGAGCAAACACATGCACTGTTAGTAGAACATGGACAGACCATATTATTTGTTTATGGTAATGATAAAGGCAGTGAGAACTTAATCCACATCTGAAACTCCACAGGATACAACCACTCAGAAGACAGAGGTGGAGAAAGAAACCCAACTACTGAAAGACACCATATGGTAACACACAACAAGGAAAAGCTCTGCAAAAACCAAGCTTCAATTCCATGAGCCAGAAAAGCCCTTCTAGTCTTGTTTTCCCAGGCAGATACTTTCTGTGATGGATCAGCCAATTTTAACTACAAGTAGCAAGTGCTTTGCTTCAGTGCTGTACATCATTATACACTGAAATATCAGACCTTAATTATCTACAAGACAGCCACTTCAGCAAGTTCATTAAAAAGAAAAAAAAAAAAAGCAAAACCAAAACAAATAAAAACAAACAAAAACCACCAAAAAAACCAAGCCTCCACATCCTCATTGTTATTTGTTAACAATGCTCAGAGTATAACATTGGCTTTTGACGCATGGCAAGAGATAGCTTCTTATCAAATCTATAGAAATTGCATTTAGTGATGACCTCTGTTCCAGCAAAAAAAGCAGAAAGACAACTATGACACTTGGGTTAGCTTTCTTCTCACATGCTCATGGGCAACAAGAACACATTATTTAATTGCTCTGCTAAGGAATTTATAGTAGCCTTGGAAGAGAAATAACATTTACTGAAGGGCTTACAAAATACACTGTGGAAGAATTTCTCAGACAGTCTGTCTGTAAGCCTTACCACTAGTACTCTAAAGTGTAACTCAAATTCTAATCTACTGTGAGGAAAAAGAAACTTACTATATCTTGGTTTCCTATTTATATGAAAATGCAGTGAACATGGAAGTTTATATTTACTTTTTACAACTGACTATAATCCCAAGGGTACAGAACAAAACCGTAATTACTCATCAGTATTAACTGCACTACCAAACCTCTGAAAAAATCACAAAGAACTGGGCTCAAAAATTGTATCATCTGCAAAGTTTTGTAGTGTTTCATTTCAGCTAGATGAATATGAAGGTTTAAGCAAATCGGTTTTGATATAAAACAAACAATCCTAGTTCAACTGAATCTACAGGAACGGCTTTAATAGACATGCAAGATCTGTATGTTTTAAAGTGCCATTTTATCCAGTAAACTACTTCCAGAAATCTTCACTGAGTTTCTGCTAGCTAGCCCATCTGCAGTATGAATCAATGAAGCAAGGCTGTGAAGAGTCACATGGGTTGGGACTGACATGCAATACGCAGGCATATTTCTTCCCTCCAAACTGCAGAAAAAGCACTACAGTTCTAGACAATTTGTTCTTAATAGAGCACTGAAATCTGAGGAAATGTAGCCATAAGCAGAAGGGTGCCTCATGAATTTTTACAGCTATTCGTGTATACTCAAGATTCTGCTTTTGCTTTGAACAAGAGATTTAGAATTACTCTTTTGCTTTAAAAATCACAACTTAAAAGACGTAGCATTTAGAAAAGGTACAACTGTCACAGATCCAGCTCAAATCAAGTTTGAAGTCTTGTCTTAAGTAGCTGCCTTGATATTTAAGAACATTAAAGGATTAGATCCCAAAAAATGACTTGTGTCTTAGGCTTTCAAGTAAACCATTTGGTTGATATTCCTAGCTTTTCCAATAGGGGTCCCTATTTTACAGGAGAAATTGGTCTTTCGACTCCCAAAATAAGAGAAGTTGAATCCCCTCTGCAAAAAGGACTTCATAGGCTTGATTTTCAGGTAAGGATTTCAAACAAACAACAAGATCCACACAAGTGTTGCTACAAACTAAGACTGCCTGTGAATTTAACTACTTTCCACCTCTTTTATTGAACAGGCCAATATTGCACTTTCCCTCTTGCATCATCACTAGAGAGATGCAGACAACATCACTGCTCAAACTCTTACGTAGTCACTCTATAACAGAACACAATATAACATCTATCCTTATCCTCTAATGCATTTAAAAAATTGTACCTTGGAACAGAAACAATTGACTCTACTAAATGCACAGAAAACAGGCACATTTGAAATCCCTAAGCCTGTAACTTAAGGACTTGAAGTTAATTTTCAAGTTTTTCCAAAAGACTAAAGATGCAAAAGCAAATGAAAACATGGCAACATAAGCACATCATCATGGAAAAGAAATTCTGGATCAGTATGTCCAAAATTCCCACAACCAGGTGTACATATTCATCTCATAAATATAAAGGGAGGGAAAAAAGGGTCTCCTGTTTCTGCTTTCTCACTTTCAATTATGAAGATGATACTGTTGATAAACATGAAGTTCAAGGAAATTGCAAAATAATGTCCCTTGAAACTTCATCAAAAGCATACAGGATATGAACATGTTTCTCAGAAGATATTAATTACATAACCCTCTTTTAGATAGTTTCGTGTTTATTACATGAACCTCTTTTAGATGTAAATATACACAAACTTTTAAAAGTTGTTTACTACAAATATCATTTAAAGGCATTAAAAAAAATTTGTCAACTACCTGTTTTCCTCAACTGAAAATCTGTCAGTGTATCTACATCTGATTTTGACAGTATAACATAGTAATTGATGGTTGAGGGTTAAGAGGAGGAAAGAGCAGCTACAGTTCACTCTTAATTGCGTTTTCTCCCTTCAAGATATTTTTAAGAAATATCAAATCAAGCACAATGTCAGCAATGTCCTAGAAAGAAAAGTAGTTGCACTGTTTAACACTGCAGCCTGATAATGACCCAATTATCAGAGAAACAAAAGTTACATTGGTATGAGAATGAAGGGAAAAAAATTACTCCTTTTGAGAGTCAAGAAGTTCTAGCCATGTCATCATTCCTATTACAAGATATATAATACAAGAGGAAAAAGCCAAAATTTAATTATCTGCCATTTAAAGGCTTCCTGAAAAGTAAAAAAATTCCAAATGCAAATTAGATAAACACAAATATTTACTAAATTCTTCTATTTTACCTCATGAATAAAAGTCAATTACTTTTCTAGACCATTGCACTAAGGAAACCATCTAAAGCACTCTGCAATTACTTGAAACTATGACCTTTCTTCCCCATTGTATCCTACAAAAGTGGAATTCTCCACCAAAAAAGCACCAAAAGAAGTCCTAGGAAAACAGATATTAAGCCACCATCTGAGGGCAAGGAAGTTGTAATCTGTTAACAACTGCATTTTTAATCAGTGTCACATTTTTATTTTTATCCATATACTTACTGACGATCAGGTGCAAAGCTACTATTACAGATGTCTTTCCTTATTTTCATTACATTTTATTTTCTAAAATGTAATTATGTCATCTTAAAAAGCATATTTTAAGATTTCTGTTTCTTTGATTTGATTTTACAGCTTTCTGTCGAAAGACAAAACATCTTTTTCAATAACATGCAAAAAAATCAGCACATTTATACCACAAAGCAGCAGTTAACTAAGGACAAATGGATTTCCAGATTATTTCAATATATGTCTGAGAGAACTTATGAAAAGCATCACTCATTGCTTTGTTTCTTTGGTAAAAGATCACAGCAGTTGTATGTTTAAAACAGGAGACTGGAACCTGAGCTGTAAGAGAAGGGGAATGATTACTGCACAAGCCCAGCTGTAGATACCCACACCAGAGGAACATCTAACAGTGGTAGACACTAGAGTTCTAAAATTTATGCTTAAAGAGACTACTAATTATCATTTTTAAGTAACTTTTATCAAATGGCAAAGTTACTGAAGCTTCACATTTATCACAGACTATTCCTTGCACTTTTAGAAGTATACTGCCATATTTTAATAAAACATAATGCTAGGCCATATTGGAAATGAATTATTGATCCCCCTGAGTTATTAAACTTTTACAACCAATTATTTTAAGATAAGTTAGCTGTAATGATGAACAGTTACAAAGTAAATAAAACCCCGAAGTCATTTGCTGTTTATGATATTTAGATCGCTGGCTGTATGAAAGCTTGTAACCACCTATGCAACAACAAAACATTAACTGAATTTCAAGGAAAATGGAAGTGCCTGCTGCTGCCTGATGCATTTAATATTTTATTAAGAGTAATAAGCATATTTTCATGACCAAAACACTGGAAACAAAGTGATTGCCACACCTGCCAAAGAAAATGAACACAAACTTAATTCACACAGTTCTACAGGCATTAGAAGGTGTGCATATTTAAATACGGCTCCATGAAAGCCTTGCTGCCACTAGGTAATAAAGAATTACTCAATTAACCATAAACCAGAGCCTACAATACTAATTAGTACATTACAAACTTGAATCATAAGAGTTAACAATTGTATGTTTACAATTTAAAGACAGATTACTTGTACACTGTATGATAAAAGAAAAAACTCAGATTTAAAATCAACATTCAATCATAAGACAATGCTAAACTCTCAGTAGATGTCATTAGATTAATTTGGACTTCCTATATTTTAAGTCCATATTAATTTGCTTAAGGCATACCTCAAATCCATCTACAAAGAGAAAACCTCATGACTAACCTACACAGTTCTAAAGCAGTTTTTCATAATTGGTCTTACAACTGATTTGTACAATGCTGTCAAAGAGCCAATGGTCACTGTGCAAGTATCTTGACAAGTATGTTTTCTTTCAACAGTGTTGGGAAAGCTAACTACAATGAAACACTGAGTTCAATACTTCAGTCATACAGATACTGTATGTTTCTCTGAAGATACTATTCAAATAGCAATGTTACTTTATTACTCAAATACCCATCATCACTGTTATCTAGCACAAGACATACGAAGTGCTGGACTTAATACTTCAAATTTTAAGTTTAGTATACACAGAAACACTTCCAATAATCTACATTCCTCCTCCTCATTACATTTTGTGCCTTTTACCTACTACTGAGGGAACAAAACCACAAATAAAACACAATCTTCCTGAGTTCCTAGGGCACATCTGCCTCATGATTTTTTTGTGAAGTTTTTCCAAAAAAGGAGATACTTTTGAAGCAAACCAGTTATTTGTGAAATATTTTGAAATTTTAAAAATTTGGAAAATACTGAAGCATGAAGGTTACAGAGAAACATTATAATCTTAGTCCTCCTGAAACATTACAAAATCACAACGAATCACAGAATCAGAATATCTAGAAAGGGCCCATGAGGATCACTGAAGTCCAACTCCTGGTTCTGTGCAGAACAGCCCAGGAGTTGTACCATGCACCTGAGAGTACTGCCCAAATACTTGCTGAACTATGCCAGGCTTGGAGTTGTGACCATTTCTCCAGGGAGCCTGTTTCAGTGCCCAAACACTCTCTTTTCTTATCTCTGATCTACATCTTCCCTGATACAGCTTCAGGCCATTCCCTCAAAACCTGTCACTGGTCACAAGAGCGAAGACATGACTGCCTGCCTCTCCACTTCCCCTGGAGAGGATGCTGAAGACCACAATGAGGTCTCCCCTCAGTCTCCTCCAGGCTGAACAAACCAAGTGTCCACAGCTTCTCATATAGCTTCCGCTCCAGACCCTTCAGCATCTTTGTGGCTCTTCTGGATGCTCTAATAGTTTTATGTCTTTCTTATATTGTGGCACTGAAAACTGCACAGGGGCCTCGAGGGGAGGCTTCACTAGCACAGGGTAGAGTGGGACAATCACCTCCCTTAACTGGCTGGTGATTCTGCACTTGATGAAGTTGTGCCAAAGCCTGAAAAAGTCAAAGTTTGCCCCTTACATTGCATATTAGTTAAGAAAGCAGTCTATCACCCCATCATCAAGAAACCGTGAAAGTAACAATACTCATTTAGGCATAATCCTTTTTCTTTTTAGAAAAAAAATCCAAAAGGTATTACACACCCAACTGGGATATTCATCTAGTCTCCCAACACTAGAAAACTTTCAACATGTCAATTTATTGCAGAGTCATGCAACAGAACTACAAAATTGATTTGGGATATGCCCAACACTGTTCTACAAGAGATGCAATACGTGTTGAAGGATTAAGAATGTACAAAAAGGGTGAAACCATGACAGTACTAGAAACCTAAGAGAAGTAAGCATCTCATCTGCTTCACAGCCTCTTTATGTGTCGGCTTCAAGTGAAAAAATTCTCAACTTCACATGTCTCAAGGCCCCTAGATAGCATAAACCCTAAACTTTTGGGGGTTTTTATTCTGTGAGTGGTGTGACACGATAAACAGAGATCATTAGCACCAAATCGTGCTGACGGGAACTCCCATTTTTGAATACTTGTGTATCATCTAACTGGTAAAAATAGCTCCTGAAATGTTTCTAACTATGAGAGAAATCATACATTTACAGTTATGGGCAAGTCTGGAAAGAAAGTAAATACAGGAAAAGTAAATTTTGTGGCAAATGGTGAACACAAGCATTATGACTGGGGAGAGTACACAACACAAAGTAGACAAGTACTATAAAACTGCTTGAATTAAATGCTATTCCCTTGTCCCATTTCCTGAAATGCCTTCAAAACTACAAGTTTCTCTACATATTTATCACATTTACTCTTCCTTGCAGAAATGAACTACAAATTACATTCTTTAGGAAATGCACAATCAGAAGGGTCCAAAAAATTATTTCAACATTATACAAGTCATCACTGTATCACTTCTGTTTTTCACAGTTGTCCAAAAATAAATTGAATCAAGGAGAAAACCTGCTTTTCACAGTAATCACGCAGTTAACATTTCATCAAAGCAGAATTTGAATTGGAATGTTAGGTTAAATAAAGTACCCTTCCTCTCAAATTTCTGGTCCTTTTTGTGACATCCAGAAACTGTAAAAATCTAAGCAAGACTTCAGTTATAAATAATACACTCAATTCAGTTTCCATTTGCATTGGAGAAGTAGAACATGTCAGATTTCTGCTTATTCAGGCCTACTTTAGTATTGTGATTAAACACATGACTGCACTAACAAACAAGCTACAGGAACTTATATTTTTTCATTAAGAGCCAGTTATATCACGTAGACACTTGGGGTAAAAAGCACCACTTTCTGATTCAACACTTGCAGACAAAAATTCCAGATGAATGACAAACAAGGTTTCCAAAAACAGAAAAATAAAAAGAGAGCTAACTGTAATGACACTGATTTCTTACCCTACGCATGGCTTCCTCCTCCTCTTGACGCTTCTCATAATGTGCAAAGTCATCAAAGATTGAGGTGGTATGCTTGAAAGTAGCAATTATTTTAAGCACTTGCTTGGCTTTTTCTAGGGGTACCTCTTGAGTGTCCCTCGAATTGGTAACTGGTTTGTTGTCATTGTTTTCCAAGCGAATATGTCGCAGTTGGTTATTGGGAACGTCTTTGACAAAGATCCATTTGACATCAAACTTCCCCTTCCACTTATCCTGAGACCAGACACCAGCATACGCATTGTAGTCCACAACAGACTTCATCTCAGCCACTCCACAAAAGTGTCCACTGCCATTCACACTGAAGAGTAAATAGAGTGGGCCTTTTCCATTCAGGGACCGGTAAGCAGCATCCAAGCGCTTATTACCATGCTCAGTACTACACCAGATAGAGTACTTAATGGAGCGATGAATATCGTCCTCTGAATAACTTTTGATTATAAACACACGTCCATTCTTCAGATTCCAATCGAAGTCTTTGGGATTGTAGTTGTTTATGGCCTTTAGTTTCTCCAGCACTGGGTGCACTTCCACACCAGAAGGTGAGGAGCTGACGGATACAACACCTAAACCAAAGTTCTCACTACCAGCTCCATTGTTCTGGCTGAAGCCCACACCCCTATTACGAGGAGCTACCCAGCGGTTTTGCAGCTGTTGCTGCTGCAACTGGTGAGGCTGGGCCTGCTGCTGAGGTCCTTGTTGCTGTTGTGGTTGCTGTGGCTGAGGCTGCTGTTGAGGCAGTTGGCTTTGCACCAGTGGTGGTGGTTGAATTAATGGCTGAGGCTGCTGGATTATAGTCTGAGGAGGCAGTACTGGTTGAGCTGGGGGTGCTTTTACCACTGACCCTTTGTCATCCCAAGTTCCAATATTCATGTTGTGTTTTATAGGTGGCGGCGGTACAGCAGGGCCCCCAATGCCCACATTACCTTTAGGCTTGAGTTTCGGCTGAGGTTTAGCAGGTTTCCTTGCAATTGCAGCCCATGAGGTTGGTTTAGGTGCTGAACTGCTAACTGGGGGCACACTGTTAGCTGCAATGCTTGTCATACCTGTACTGCTCAGAGCTGAACCTACAGTTTTTGTTACAGCAGCCGTCATATCTCCACCAATTTTCAGTCCAGTCATGCCTTGCTCAATGCTGCTAATCCCAGGCACCTTGCTCAGAGTATCACTGCCAAATCCAGCCTGTCCATCTGCTATGGCTCTCCCAAGAGAACTAGGTGGATAGCCATAGCTGCTGCTGTAAGCAGAGCTTTGCGTTGATTGTCCCTGAGATCCACTTGTCCCCCATGTAGAGAAGTCTGCATTCCCAGGAAAAAAATTAAATCCATGCTGCCCAAGAAATGGAGGGGTATTTCCTAATGCCCCAGGTTGACTAAATACACCATCAGGTATGTAATGGTGTTCACCATTGCTCATCTGTCCATAAGTTGTCAAATATGGCATTGGAGGGTCACCTGCAGTTGACCATGCTGCTTCACCTAAAGAGTATGGAAATCCAATGGATGGAGCATAATAGCTAGGCATATATGGGTCTGACATTGGTGGATAGCTGTTACTCTGCAAGAAAACAAAATTTAAAAATCAGCAATACTGACAATCATGCTCAGGGGAAAAAAACTGTAATACAATCCAAAACATTTTTAAAGGTTATATGAATGTATTTGTGATTTCCACCATTCCTCACAATGTGAACAATGAGTGAGGTACCTATTGGATATGGTAATTTCTTCAAAAGACCTTCTCAAAGCACTAAATGGCCCCATTTTTTCGGAACGTTATCCTCATTTTTAGCTACTAAGCTAGGTTTAAAATGCCTCCATGCCAACATATCAAGAAAACAACGAGTTACGCTAAACAAGTCATAGCTGTACTTTCATAACTAAAAAAAATATAACTGCAACTATGATTTAAAGTTATGGTATTCTTAGTTTTGTCAAATTTCTCACTTCTAATTGGAAACTCCAACAGAATATTACAGTGAAATGGATGCAATGACACCTGTTTGCTTCAGGAGTAACAACAAAAAAAGGTAACACATCCATACTATTGAGAATGGGCATTGAATCAGTACTACACCAGATACGCCCGAGGGAAATCACAGAATTTACTTCTTGAGGTATTTGAAGGACTACCCCCATACAGCTTCTGGTGTTGTTTTGGAGAAAAAAAATTGCACTTTATCAATCTCTAGATGTTGCCTTCTTAATGCTGTATTATTGGGGAAAAAAAAAGTAAAGGCAAGCAAAATTCTTAGTCTTTTAATAACTTGTACTCTCTCTCAAGACCACTCCAACTTACTAACTTAACATAACTGATATTAACTTTCAGCTACAGAGGCAATTCACAGCTCTGAAAGTCAAGTCATTAACTTCCTGTCAGAAGAGTTCTACCAAGCTGCAGTAATACTAAGCTTCTATCTATAATGCCATCAGCTGTGAGCTACTTCTACCACCTTTAAAGGAAATCATGTCCAAACAGTTAATATATTCTCAGAGCCAATGAAAGTGTTGATATGCACTGCATCCAAAATGATGATTATGTTTTAAATGTAAGAGTTTGGGGTTTGGAGTTTGTTTTTTTGCTCAAGTTTCTTGCAACTGCCTCTTTTTGAAGCTAGAGCAGAAGCACAGGAGCAAGAGACATCAAAGCATGCTTTTTAACTGAAGCTTTTCCAGAATTCTTAAGAATACTTCATCTGCCTAAGATATCGTATGATGAAACAAAATAAGATATAAAATTATATCTCAATGTATATTCAGGCAAGTCAGTAATGCTAAGAAATAACCAAAAATTAAGTCTGGAAGTCAGCGGAACATCAAAGTTAACTTCAAGGTAGTAACCAATGTTCACTTACCTGATTTGTCTGACTACTTAGATATGGCTCAAAATCATCATCATTTACTGCATCCTTTTGATGAATCGAACCGTTTTGTACTGAAACTAAAAATAAATCTGTATTAGAATACTCTCTGGAAAAACATCTATGCTGCACTTTCAATCTAGGTAGCACTTCTTAATCATCTGTACATTGAAATACATATTATTGTGAAGCACCCCTTCAATTTAAACAAAATAGCTCATTCTACTTATCATGTGGATCAGATCTCAGGAGAGGTCTGCAAAGATGGCAGCTAGAACAGCCTACTCCTGACTATTCTTTCCTGAGATCCACAGACAGATGAAGAACTCCAGGCACACCTTATTTGCATAGGCAGTAAATCCAGCATTTCTGGAAGTACCAGACCAAGTGCAAATGTGCAGATCAACCCGATCTATAGATGTATTCAATAGGTTCAGAGAAAGTTGCAACATACAGCTTTCTCCTGCCAGGAGGAAAGGCAGTTACCTACCAAGACAACCATGAAGGACACCACTATTCAGCTATTTAATCCTGTATTTCCTACATAACTGTACTGCATTAGTGACATCTCTGAAGCTCTGAAGTAGCAAAGCAAGACAGAAATAAAACCTTAAGTCCCAAAGGGTGATTACAAGCCCTTCCCAACGCATATGCCACTAGGAATCTCTTCCTACCTGCTCTTCTTGGTCTCCTATTACCTTTCATTTCATCTAAGGCATTACACCTACCTGGAATTTTCCAGATGCCCAAATTACCTGAAATGTGGGCATCCTACCATCCCCCAGGCTACTATTCAAACAAAGCCACACTGCACTAGTTTCTGCTAAGTTCCACTGTTTCCCATGGTGCACAGTAGAACAGGGACTTAAACAAGCAATTATACAAGCCGAAGATGAAGATCCGTTCTCAAAAAAAATAAATTACAGGTTATCCAAATGCAACTTTTTTTTTTCCTTTACTTGTCAAAAAGATTCAATGGGGGGGTGGGAAAGCATGTTTCAGGATGATCAGTAAGGCGCACTGAAAAACCACAACTGCAGAAGTTACAACAAAACAGCAGATTTTCTGAAACAAACTGAGTTTGGAGTCAACTCTATGGTTTCCCCCTTTTAACAAAATCTTCTGAAAAGCATACACAACCATATAACTAAATATTCAACTTTGCTGAAATTAGTGTTTAAGAGTCAGGTTTTTGTCCTGCTTCATTGCAGGTAGGGGGGTTGCCACCCAAAATTCACATTGTAAGCCAAGTGGTGCTTGAAATTTTTTTCACATTTGACTTCAACATCCTTAAAACAAAACTGCCTTCAGTGAATGAAACTAGCTGAAAGAAATTACAAAAGAATAGATATAATCACATGGAATAATCAAAATCCTGGAAAACTTTATTAATTTCAGATAGCAGTAAAAAGAGGTAAAAATTCATAATTTAACACAGAAGGGTTTTTTCAAAGCAATTACCTGGGAAGAAAGCAACTTGTGTTTTGAATACCTTCTTGAAGTTTTAACAGCATACCTGACACTTCAGTTATTACAAACTGGCACTCTGCATTTCTATACTAGCTAGTCAAATATGACTAGCAATGCTGAGAAAAATGCAGTTTAGAACTGAATAGAACAATATTCCTAATTAAACACCACATTTAAACTAAACATTAGGTGTTGGGGGTTCTTTTCTCCCATAAATAAAGAGTTTCAGTTAAGGTCGTGAATCATCCTGAATTTACACACATACGGTAACATTAATGGGCTGGAACACTATATTCCTCTCTATATTTGGCCCAGTTACACACAGGATGAACCTCAAAACATTTTGTCTATGCCATGTTCACTGCTTAGGCTTAACCAAATAGTACAGGCAGCACAACTCTCAAACACAATGCTATTATAATGAAAAACATCGGCAGCAGCATGCAAGTTTCTTAAAAGCATGCAACCACAATAAAAGGAATAAACAGCTGTATGTCAAGACTAGTATCCCATCAAAATTAATCTCCTCATACTGACGGCTAATCTCCACAAAACGTACATCTGCTGTGTTTATTGTTCCACAGGTATTTAAAAGTCACTAAGATGGAATTATTTTTGGTCTGACATTGAACTAACAAATATTCTTGTAAATGTATTTTTTTTCTTATTCATTCTGTACTGAGATCTTAAGTCAATGACACAAAATATTTCTACACTGACATTTTTCCTAATGAAACATATATATTTCCCAGTGAAATAGCATCACTGGAAGCTTATTTCTTTAGCATTTTATTCTAACTTTACATAATGTGTTAATAGTGAAGAATGTAGCCCACACAGACATTTAACAACAGCAAATGAATGCCTCATTCCCAAAATCTCATGTCAAGTGCTCCAACTGAACAGGGCAGTGATGAAGAATACTAATTGAAACTAATCTACAGATACTAAAAATATCTGTATCAATACAAAGCTAAAAATACTGTATGTTTCTGCAAACACTGTGAAAACATACAATGTAATTAGATATTGGAAAGAAGCAACTCATCAAATAACTGAATTTAAAGCTAATATTCTTTTAAGTGCTACTATGCTTGGAAAAACCACTCACAAAAAATGATGGCCAAAGGCACAAGAATAATGTTTCCATTAGAAGTCATCACACCTTAATGTGAAGAATAAACACTAAAAAACATGAAACATTTCATTCTTGTTTTAAACCTAATAATTACATTTAAGCCTTCTACAATACAAAAAAATTCTTATATACACAAGTGTAAAAACAAGTCAGCACCTTCCTACAATAGATTTGATACACTGGCACAATAAACAGGAGGGGAAAAAAAAAAAGGAGTTCCAGGAATGCCTTGTTTCTCCACACCCCGTAAGACATAATTTGACTGATGTCAGTTCTGATGTTTTATGTCAACTGTACAGTAGTTGACAACTAGAATAAGAAAACTTTCGCGACAGGATGATTTACTCATTCAAGTCTCTGAAATACCAACATGAATATCTGACACAAGAGATAGTACTGTTCTAGATACTAAAACTTCAGTCCCACAAATTGTGGTTGAAGGAAACAGCACAGTACACCAATTTATAATCAATTAGAAAAAGCATACAAGGCATTTTGCTAGACAATAAAAATCAGCTACCTACCAATATCATTTGCAGGTCTAATATTTTTCATTTCAATATGAAATATATATACACTCCTTTTATTGCTCACCCATTCTCTCATATGCTCTACCAGATACGAAGACAACTTCTGCCATCTTCTTTTAACATTACTACTCTTATGCACAGAACCAAGTACAGATTAGTCTGTTAACTCAGTATCACATCTTCCCTCAAAGCTTCTCTAAGCTGAGACCTATTATGTCAACTGAAAGATTACTGTCTGCTAACATGTGGTCAGTAAGGACTGCTGACACTGACTTAATTAGTCTTCTTCAAAAAGCCTCTAACCCAAAGCCAACTACTTGTGCTACACTGAAGATGGTAGCACAATCTCGTAGACTTTTAACCTAATGCTAAGCCATAACTTAGTTTCACTAAACAGACATTACACCAAATAACAGAACTGAGATTAATTGTTCTGTTTCACTACAGTTTTCATTTAGGTCATATTCTCACCAAGAGAATACATCATGAGTATTCATTATTTAAAAGGATGTACTCCATAAAAAAATCCCAAGTTCAGAAAAATCTCTTCCTTACATAGCAAACACAGACGTGTTTTGATTCAAATATTCCCCAGCAGTGACAAATTATGGAACACAAAAATATGCTAACATAAATAAACCAAAGCAAAGCTGACTAGTGCACTTTTACACACTGCAACACAGCACCCAAATAGAAATGCTAAATGCTTCCAGTCCAATTCACATATATATAGTTCAAAAATTACCTGTGTGATTCTCTAATAGATGCATCTCATTAACCTCACCAAAACTGAGAAATGATAATTCAAGGATTGTGAAGCCACAAACTACTTGCTACAATGAGTCTGACTTTTCTTCTCATTTCAGGGTAACATGGAAGTATAACCACAAACTATTTCAAAAACATGAAGTCGCTAAAAAGTGAACTTGGGGTGAAAAAAAAGGGTAAAAGTATTAGAATATGAGAGAACAAGTACTCAAGAATGACCAAACCAAGAACATTTAAGGAGGTAAACAAATTCATTTTTCTCTGAATGCAGAGAAATTAAAAAGAACAGGCCAAATTCAGTGAGATCTGGGAACCATGTGCCACCTCACAAGCAACACATGTAACAAGAAGCAGATAATCTGAACGTAGACAGAATAATAGAGTAAGTACTCTGTGGATAACATTAAATGACAGCTCACAGAGAACAATTAGATTAGTTCAGATAATGAACTAAGGGGGGGCAAAGAGTACCTGAGCTCAAAAAGTAAAATGTTTATCTGCATAAGTATAATAAGTATATTAACCCACAGAGGTAGCTGTGTGCATGCTATTCTATAGCTCAGCTTGCTGAGCAGCTAGGAATTAAATGGGCACAAGTGTACTTGTTCAGGCAGAAAGAAATTCCAAATAGAATATTAGTAAGAAAACAAATTCCAAACAAAATACTGCAAGATATAATCTGAAATGTTGTTTACAACTGACTTGCCAAGAATCTTAGAGAGAATAATATTAAGTAGTTAGCAGTTCCTTGTTTCTGTGGGAAAGAAATCCCACTGAGTATGGTATTTAAAAACTAAGATGTTGACAGAAACATGAAAAAAGCAGAAGGCCTACAAACACTGACAAGAAGATTCTATACTGGTGCTAAAATGAAGCAAGACCATAAAAATTCTGAGAATAAGGAAGGTGATGTTTTCTGCACACAGATATGAGTAACTGGTCACATGGTTGCTGTGTAGCAAACTAAGGAAACTGTTCAAAAGATTCTTCCTGATGATTCTACTCACTACACAGAAAGGCCCAAGGTGTACTGTTAAAAAGAGATTATACAAGCATATCACAAAGGCAGCTAAAAAGAAATAACTATTTAACTGTCTGAATTCTGACATTAATCTTTTCCAAAATAAAACATTGTAAACTGATGTACTGCTGTTCCACAGCAAAAACGCTGGGAAGTCACACTGTGGCACACAATTTCCTGTCATCCTGCTCTGAAATAAAAGACATCCTATAGCTACAACCTCTTGCTATGACTGTCAGACATTATCATCTATAAAAGCAATATTACAGATTTATACAGAAATACAAGGTATTAACTTACCTTTATTTCCCTGTCCTTTAGGTCTCTGTATATAGGGAAGTGGGGGAGAGGGGAGGGAAGCAAAACAAGTTCAGTTAGAATCCTCTAATAATAACTTCAGTGTAATTCTATTTATTTGTCAATTCTGCCCTTTTCAACTTAAGTATCACTTTAAAATATCACTAAAGCCATGCTATTATAAAAATGTTGTAACATTAAAGCAACGTTGTAAAATACTACAAAACCAAAACCTGATAGAATTTCACTAAAAAACATTGAAATCATCTAGGATTTAACAGCATGTGAAGCTTAAATGGTGCTGAAAAAGTGAATTTTGATTGCCCTTGGGCCTGAAAAAACATAAGCAATGAAAAAAAATAACAAAAGAGTTAAAAAAAAAAGTTAGTAGTTTAAGATTACTGTCAATACCCAAATTTCATTATGCTATGTCCTCTTTTAAATTGGCTGACAGGTACTTAGCAGAGAATAACATACAACGTCTTGCTTTTTAGATATACAAAGGAATATACAGTGGTATCATATGGTGAACTTCAAGGTGTGCATTCCTCACCTAGGCAATTACATTAAGAAAATAACACAGTCTGTACGAAGCTTTCACACAAGGAAGTAATTCCTTAAGGAGGTGGGTTTTTTTTTTAGGATTAGTCATTACAAAACACTGTAATCTGTCATGCACTAAGAATCAATGTAACAGTACAAGTTACAGTATCCTTAATTCCTCTATAGCAAGATAAAATAACTTAGAAAAACAAATGCTAGCCCATAAAAATCTAATTCACCTTCTCATATACTTTCAACTAAGCAAGAGTGGGCCTCCAAGCTCCATCACTCTCTTAATTTTTAGTCCTGAAGAGCTCAGTATCCAGAGGTTTTAAAGTTTAGGAGGTAACCACCTCCATGTTACTTTCATGTGCATTTGTCTCAGAGTTAACATAACACTGTTTAATGATGCTTCATCTAGAGGTTAGTCACTACCCTCTCCAAAAACAGGAAAAATCTCTGTAAACTTTAAAATCCCAACCACCTCATCTTTTGGGATGAATCTAATCCAGATGCAAAGGCATGCAAAGGCCAGCAAGAGACACGGAACCAGAAAAAGTTGGGAAGAAGCTGTCTTCATGAAAAACAGAACAATGAAAAGCTACGAGATCACTGAGCTAGAAATAAATGCTTAAAGGAAACTGAAGAGCATGCATAGAGACAAAAGAAACAAAACATTAAAGGCACGGAGAGAAAATAGAAGAAGGCAAGAGACTGCAGGGCTAAAACTTTTGGGGAGTGGCAGAAGCTCACGGAGGAAGCAGAGATCAAGACAGACTAGCTTCCAGCCAGCAAGAAAGACCACCACAGGCCTAGCAAAGGTTAAAAAATAACAACTTCTAAGCTCCCTGAAGGAGCAAGTTAAAAAAGTGCTGCACATCGCAAGGAGAAAAACCGAGAACTACTGTAAGAAGCGCAGACTGGGGAAAAAGACGAAGCCAGAGGCCCGAAAGCAGAAAAGGTGGGCGAGGAGAGCGAAAGGCAGGAAGAGAAAGGATGCGGTGACGAGGAGCCGGGGGGAGTTTGGGGTGCGCAAGGGAGAAGACGGCGCTAGGCGCCGCGGGGAGCCCGGCACTACGGGCGCTCCCGGGGCGAAAAACCGGGAGCCCGCGGGGCCTGGCCGGGAAGGGCCGGCTCCCGGGCAGGTCACACACAAAGGGGGCCGCGGGCGGGGGCCGGGCCGGCAGCACTCGGGGCTGAGCGGGCCCCGCGGGCGGGCGGGGAGGCGGAGCGGCTCCGGCGCGGATCAGCGGTTATAAATAGGGGCGGCCGGGCCGGGAAAGGGGCCCGCCATCCCGGCTCCGATGGACAGCCGCTCCCCATGGCGGCGGGGAGGGAGCAAGGAGGGAAGGAGGAGGCCGCGAACCGCGCCGCCCCGGCGGCGAGGGAAGGTGCAGGTGGCCGCCCTGCCGCCGCCCTCCCCCGCCGGGGGTAAATGACGGGGCCGGGAAGAGGGAAGGGGAGAGAGCGGGCGGCCGCCCCCCTCCCCTCCCCGCAGGCGGTACCTGGTCGACGCTGGTGGCTGACATTCTTCACGGGGAGCCGCGATCCCCTCGCTCCGCTCCGCCTGGGCCTCGAGTGATTCCGCAAGCCGGGGCCGCTCGCTCGCCTCCGCCGCCTCCTCCCCACCGCCGCCTGATTGTCGCCGCCGCCGCCTGGGCTCGCTGCCGCCGCCGATCGGGTTCCCGCTGGAAGGAGCCGGCCGGCCGGACGCAGCGCCGCTTCCCCCCCTTGCTCTGGGCTCCGCTTCCCCACAATGGCGGACGAGGCTCCGGCTCCCACTTCCGCTCCGCGCCACCCTGACCTTCCGCTCCCCCCTCCGCCGGCGTCGCCACTGACCTTTCCCTTCCCGTCCCCGCCTCCTCCATGTCACGTGGGGCGGCAAG
>JACBWW010000003.1:31134338-31171486 GCA_020086605.1 Lanius collurio
AATCACTGAACGGGTCAGGTTGGAAGGGATCACAGTGGGGCATCTGATCCAAACTCCTTGCTTAAGCAGGGTCATCTCAGAGCACATGGCACAGGACTGTGTCCAGGCGGTTTTGGAATATCTTTAGGGAGGGCAGTCTGTTCAGTGCATGGTCACCCACACAATAAAGAAGTTCTTCCTCAAATTCCAGCGGAACTTCTGTGCATCGGTTTCTGTCCATTGCTTCTTGACCTGTTGCTTGTGGCATCGCCGCGAACAGCCTGGATCCATCCTCCTTATACCCTGCCTTGAGATACTTACGCATGTTAATGACGTCCCATCTCGAGGCTGAACTGGCCCAGCCCCCTCAGCCTTTCCTCAGAAAAGAGATGCTCCTGACCCTTGAACCAACTCGGTAGCTCTCCACTGGGCCTGCTCCAGGAGCTCCATGTCTCTCCTATACTATGGAGCCCAGAACTGGACACGCCATTCCAGGTGGCTCCTGCTGATGGGCACCTCCGCAGCAGACTTTAAGCAGGGTCCAGGGCGCAGCCCTGGGGGCAGAGCCCGCGGCTCAGAGCCCGGGCTGTCTGCACACTCCAGGCTGGTGAGCACATGAATGGCAACGCCTGCTCAAAAACCTTATCCTGCAAGCTCATCCCCACTCTGCTCTGCTCCTGCCCGAGTACCTGTGCTATAGTACCAGTTTGGTGCAAGAACAAACGATGCTTTGTCAAATGCAGGTTTTATCTGTCTGCTTTCAACTCCATCGTTAATGAATTACACTGTCCTTAATTGATAGGAAAAGTTTGGCAATTGTATAGGGGCTTCCTGTAGCAGACATCAGTAAAGTATAAGACCACTTCAACAGTGCCACAGGGGACAATTAAGTAGAAACTTGAATCTGGAAAGTCAGCATTGTAGTTAATATGCCGCTTAGAGTTTGGAGGCAAAAATGCCTTAAATCCAATACAATTGTGTAAATGTAACTGTCAGAGCAATGGGAAGGTGCATCCCTCATGACCCTAAGTCCAAGTCCTTTCTAAAACTTGGTGCCTGTGTTCTTTCTTCTCAAATTAGTGGGTTTGTTCTGTGTTGGGTTTTTTTTTAACAATTGCACAAAGTGATCTTGGGGAAATAACAGTTCTGGATGAAGAGTAAGTTTATAGTGGCAAATCTTTTCTTGAAATTGTCAAAAAGTGAACATTATACTGGAAGTTTGGGTATCTTAGACTTGTAGAATGCTCATTTACTCTGTTGCAGTGTAGTCTGGAATTTTGACCACTAATGAAGGAACACCCTAGATTACAGAGGGAAGCAACAAGGATGATGTTGCTCTGCATGTGGAAAATAGGTTCTAACAGAAAAGATTGAAAGAAATGGCCTTGGTTGGGTTAGAAGGAGAAGAATGAGGCTAGGATATTATGGGAAGAAAGTAATCAAATATTTTTATGCATTTCAAACATCAAGGACAAGTAAAAAATATTATGGATTTAAATTACAGCTGGCAAGATTAAAGTTGATCTTTTATGACACCTGTATGAACTAGATGACAATTATTAGATCTGCAAATTTAACTGGATAAGACCTTTAAAACACCATCCAGAAGTAAGACTGCACTCCTACCTCTAGCACAACAGTTAAAAAGCAGATGGAACCCTTAGATTCAGTCTTTCAAAGCATACTTCTTTCTCTTTTTTACAGTTTTCCTAATCCATAGGTAATTATGACACGAGGGAATTTTCACTTCTTACTGAAGTTTTACAACATACATTCAGAAAGATTGAATAGGCTGAGGAAAAGCAGAAGTGAGTCAAACAGAGCACAGGCTCTGGAAGGAGTGCCCACATTAGACAGTCTCCTTACTGGTAGGCTTAGGCATTCATTTCTGCCTTTAGTTTGTAGTGGTTTTTTTGTTTGTTTGTTTTCCTGGCATCTTCTGTCCTTATTTTATTTAGCCACAGTGAAATAACTTCAGCCTTGGAATGCATTTTGGTGTGGTGATGATAATACTACTGTGAGAAATGTGTATTCTAATCTCTTCTCAGTGATGAGAGAATTAAAATCTCAGCATTTTTTAGGTCATTGGGACTGCTGGCTATGGGTACATCCCACCAATTTACTTGCTGAATATGGCACTGAAAGTTCCAGTTGCAATCTTAGAGACCCTCAATTTGACATCTGTAACACTCTATAAGAATCAGCCACAGAAGTCCATTAGGGAATCTGGTTCAGTGAAACAACAGCCTTTAAACCATCTGGTTCATAGCAACTTGCCAGTTCTCAAGATTTTATCCTGTGACCCAGGAGATGTGGCTTAATCCTCTATTTTTGGAGCCATAAAATGATATTAAAACACCGATGTTTTAAATGGTCTTGGCTCTCCTGAGTAGACAAGTTTGGAGAGAGAGCAGCCAAAAACTTTGAAAACGGGCATCAGGAAAGGAGAACTCAAATTTATTACTTAACATTGGTTTTGACCCAAAGCCATTTATTTTATGAGTTGTTTTTGAATAGTTGGGGTTTTAAATGGTACTTCTTTTATAGAAGTACTGTATTGCCTTTGAGGTAGTGCTGGCTCCTAGTGACTTAATAACATCTATTTAGTTAAATATGCAGTACAATAGGGGAATAAATAAAAGCACTAGGATTTTTTTATTCACTTTCTAATGGCTGCTGTGATTTGTATGACAAAAATCCAATGTGCTGCAAATATTTCCAGTTTTTGATAGTTGGTGTCTGTGCTTGCAAGTGATTCTACATTGTTCCTCCTTATCTATACCATTAGGAATGTGGTAGAGTGAAAATTGTCCTTAAAGAAAGTGCAAGTTCAGCAGGATTCCAGTCTGCATTGCAAGCTTAGGCGCAAATGAGCCTTTTTGATGGGGAATAATGCAAGCCTCTGAGGACTTGCTGGAATGCTCTGTGGCAATTAGTTCTGTAATATTATAGTTCAAGTTCCGGCCTTACATGGCTCTAGAGACTTTGCACATACATACAGTTCATTTTTCAAAATGCTTTTAGGCCTCTTTTTTATCCCCTCTAATTTTCCATCATCCAGTAGGAACGTTCAGGAATATTAATTGTGATCTGAACTATGATAGTTTGATTCCACCACCCTTTGCCATCAGATGAGCACACTGAAGGTCTGCGTCATCTGGGTGCATGACTTGCAGAGTTGGTGCCAATGGAGCCATTTCTAGGCCACTCTGCTGGCAGTTTTCTGAATCGACTTAATTGGACAGGGAGTGCCAAACAACAGTAATATTCTCATCAGGACTCCGTTTCCTCATGGTTCTTTGAAAAGCATATCAAATGGACATGTGCTCATGACCCTGGAAAGGGCTTGGGACCCTTCTAGAAATGTAGCTCTGGACTGCAACAGTGCTCAGGAGCAGGACAGTTTTCTTTTGTTTAACCTTGAAATCAGTAGGGTCTTATCAAAGTCTTCCCTGTTGCGTTCAGCAAAACCATGGGGATTTTCCCATTACTGCTTTTAGCATAGTTATTGTGCCAACGTGAAAGCAAACTTAAAGGATGACTGTGTTTACCCTTTTGAAATACCTTTTCCCCTTTTGCTTCACTTGACAAAACCAGAAAAAGAATATATGTATTTTTAAAAGTTAAGAAAACTTTATGGTAACAATTTCTTTGAAAATGATTGAGATTTAATACACAGGTTCTGAAGTACTCAGTAAGGACAGTGAAGTTTCTCTTCTTAACAATTAAAATGTGAAAAAACACCATGATTTTCTCATCCATCTCCAAGGTTGTCACTGGACTGTAAAACAGGTGTTTTGTCAAGTCTTGGCTACACACAGAAAGTGGCCCCAAGATTCTTTAATACTAGACAACAAACTGTAAATAGCCTGCTGCCTTCTGTTTCTCAGTGTAGCCAAACTGTAGCTCAAAAGAATTAAGAAAATATTTGTTCAGTAAGTAGAAAATACATGCTACTAGTGTTCTTCTCTTCCTTCTGTCTCAAAAAAGATAAAAAAAATACATCAGTGCATTATGATCTAGTCTTGGTAATGACCATCTCCAAGCAGCAAGCTGGACTATGTGGCCTTCAGATAGCCCCACTAACCAATACCTTTATTATTATCTGTGATTGAGAGAATTTATGAATGATTCATGAGACAAAGTCAAAGCTCAGATGTTGGTGACTGCTGATGAATATGCCTTCCAGAATGTCCAAGTTATTAGCACTCTTCCAGCTGCCCCTTGGCATTAGCTGGGGTCAAGAGACTGGGATGCCCAACTTCATCTGGCAGAAGGGATCATTGCGTTAATGAAAGTCCTCTTAACATGGGTATGAAGGAGTGACAGAAAGAGCTCAGCTGCAGATAAATAAACAATTACCCTCTCTATGTGTGAGATTTAATAATTCTAATATGGGAATATATGAAGACTTTGTCATGTATCACTTACTCAGTAGTTACTAAACAACTACATGTTCTGCCCCCTATGAGAAATTCATTTCCATGCTGAAGTCCAGGGCAGGTCCCAGATTCCATCGAGCCTTCTTTTACAAGATTTGAGTAGTTCTGAATGTACAGTAGCATCTGCATAACAGGAAATTTCAAAATATGCATCAGGCATTCTGGAAAATACACTGATCATAAAAGAGTGATAAAGTTATGCAGTATGTTAATGTTGTTGATGCACCTTTTGGTAATGAGGAAATACAAGTTTGCATTAAGGAAGTAATATGAAGTAAAACATTGTATGAAAGGACTGCAAAGTTGTATGATAGACTGTAAATAATAGTAGAATAAAATTATAATTGATGGACAGGTAAATAGAATTTAATAGCTCAAAGCTTACACTGTGACAAAGTAAAGCAGCTAAATTAGTGTATGCTATCTTTAACATAGAAATTACTGTGTTTAACCAACAATGATTTCACCTCCTGGATACTTTGATTTTATTTCCTTTGTTATGCAGTGTGTTATTTTTAGTGGGTTCCATTATCTGGGAGCATGAGGTAAGACAGAAGCTTTTCACACTGGCAAGCTGTTCTCCATACAGATACTAATGTATACCAAAGTATAGTTGATACCAGTGTATGCCAGATGTTTGGCTTAAGGGAGCATGTAGCCATATCACAGTAGGTCGTGTCTACAGCTATGATTAGCTACTGATGGATCTTCTCTCTTAGTTCTTATGAAAGACAGTCTTAAAAAATAAATATAAATGCCCTTAATTTCTTACATCTTCTCTGTGAAACCTTCTTGTCCATCAGTCTATGTTTTAATTTAACTTTCACTCATATTTTGTGTGAAACGAATGTCTCTCGGTGCCTTTGCTCCTAATCACATAGAGCAATCTATCTTTTAGTGTACAAATTGCTCATCGTTATTGCCTGCTTGAAGCTGGGCTCTGCCATCATCCTGACTACAGCCCGAGGGCTACAGAAGACTCCAAGTAGACAGAGTTTATATTTATATGGCTGGGTTACTTCTGCTCTGCATCATAGCACTATTTGGACTGCACTTTTCCCAGTCCATTAGCAAACAGCCCATAGCCTGTCCCCACCTGTCTCAAGATATTCCATATGCCAGATCAGAAAAAGCATGCAACTATTGTACAGATACTGCTAGATACCCCTCTGTTTGTTGTGAAGTAGTTTTAGGTGCCCTGTAGTAAGAAAAGCTTCTTAGTTCCATTTCACCTGTGACATTTTTGCTCCAGCTCAGCTGCTTATGTGTTTCACTCCTGTCTCAAGATTTGGCTTTGATGAGCTGTAGGTGACATACACAAAGCTAGTATTTTAGGAGCCTCACATGCTAGCCTGCTTGCCTGAGAATATGGACAGAGTGCTATTCTCTAATTTTAGTTTAGCTTTATAATTTCCCTGATATTTAAGAAAAATTGTCAGGAACTGGATTCCATAATTATTTCAAAGACGAACTGTGTGATTTCCACCTCAGACATTAGAGTCAAGAATAATCTTTGTAGGTAAAACAAAGTCTACTGTATCAGAGAGATGGTGTACATTTGCTGAGACAGCCACCTGTGCCATAAATTTGCTTTGGCACTTACTTTGGAAAAAAATTATTAAATAGATTATGGAAAGGATGCACAGTTCTACCACCTTATTTGTGATTTTCTCTTTGCCATGGTGGAAAATACCTATAAACTTTTCTGAAGTCCTATTCTGTATGTGACTGCAGCATTTTGACTCCTGCACTCTTTATTATTCATTAAATGAAATGAAATGTTTTTACTGCCTGGCTCTTGATTTCACAGCGGGGTCTAATTGTTTTTTCCCCCTAAAACTTTTTTAGAAATGGCAGAAACTTGGGTCTTTTTCGCAGGATTCTGTGTTTTTCAGTCTTGTTCAAGAAGTCCTGCAACTTTTGTCTTTGGTAAAGTGAGTGGTTTGGCTCTGCTCCCAGCATCCATACCACATCCCATTCCATTAATCTGATTTCTAAACTTGGGAAATTTTCATCAATTTCATAACCTACAGAACTTTCTAAAATCCTTGTACCAGCTATGCTTGGATTTTTTTTCCTAGATGCTTTTTGCTATGTAGTTTGCTTAGTGGTTAGATGTAAAAGTCGTACAGCATAGTGCTGTAGATGTTAGCTGCTAACCAGAAGGAGAGGAACTGGAAAGTTATCTCCAGTACTAGCTCCAAGTTCTCTTGCTCTGACAGATCCGGAAAGATTGAAAGTAATCCCTCTCTCCAAACCCTGCTGTCTATAAAGGTATGTCTATGCAAGATGAGTTCTCTTAATGTTTTTAGAAGGAGACCTATGAATCAGAACATTTGCTATTTTGTATTTGTGCCACTCTAAAATAATACAAATCTGAAAAAGGAAGAACTTTTGTTTTCTCCAAAAATGTAAGTCCTACACCTGTTTTGTCACCACAGCCACTCAATATCCCTGGGATAAAGGAATTTATATATTTAGGCACAGAATAAATATGTTTTATTTCTATTTTATTATCCAGATATTTACAAAAGAATACCATGAACAAATAGGTACCAAAGTGTGATTCCCCCATTAGTATATATAGGAAGAGTGCAACTTAAATTCTTTTTTAGAGCAGAGATATCTTGTTATGTACCACATACAGACCAAACCAACTTAGGTAATTTCAGAATAAAGGTAAAATTTATTGGTACATAGTATACCAATGTATTGTAGTACCATAGTAGCACAATTCATCATTTTCATTCAGTCAACCAATAGTAACTACATTTCCTTATTAATGGCAAATGTCTGTTCTTTATCTCTACTTGTAGCTCTGTTTTACTTACAAGAATGGATTTATTTCCTGTCGTGCCTTCCTGTAAGATAGCAAGTTAAATCTAGACTCTGAGTTCAGTGTAAAATGTATAAAATACTTTTAATACACAAAAGTTAGAATTAAGACCCTTTTTTTTTTACAAATATAGATTAATTGAATGAATAAATGTAAAATTCAGCTGACATAGATGATGGAAACCATAACCCATTGACTATTTTGAATCCATTTTTATTTGAACAGCCTCATCAAAGAGAGATATACAATCCTTTCTATATTTCATTCCAGACATAGCTGGAAGCTGTCCAGTTTTTTAAGGCTTTTCATTAACTTATATAACCAAATGTCTAATCAGCTGCTGGATCAACACCATTAATTCTAGTCCACTCAGAAGGGTCTCCAAGGAAGAGAGCTCAGGATTATTTTTTTCTAAGCAGTGTTTTTTTCTTTCATTTACTTCACTAATTTCTGTTTGCAGTGGTTTTGATCTTTCACATCAGTATCTGCATCTCATAAACACTCATGCTGATTCTAGCATGACAGTTCTTTCTCTTATTGTGACACTTCACAGTACTCTTTCTATTTTAGTTGGCTAGTCATGGCCCTTTCTATTCCCTAATCTTATTTGCAAGGTCTGGAATTAAGCCCCCTAATTAGACAAGGCCCTCAGTGTTTGGTCCCAGTCCTGTGTCATGGCAAATTTATTTTACTTTAGGCCCATCACTTTAAAAATCCCAGTATTTTATTATTTTCAATCAAATCTCAGTTTCTTGCAACAATAATTCTGAAATCTTGCCAAAAAATGCTCTTTACAGGTAATATGTAATGCATGAATTAGATACATTAAGATGCACTGCTCAGATCAAATACAGAAAATAAGTAACCATCCCTCCATACTTAAATTAAATCAACAACAATAATAAAAATATTAACAAACAGTGTATTGATTAATGTTATATTATTTTTATTTTAGGGAATTGCTCAGACAGAACACCTATCAAGCAATCTCTATCAAGGCCTCTAAGCTTAATATACTACATCTTTTAAATTATATGCTTACATAATTACATGGCCACATTTGGCTGTCCTGTGAACAAGATTAGAAATACCTTCTTTCTTTGGTTAGTTATTTTCCAGTGCTAAAATGATGACTACTCAGTCTTTCTCACCTGTTTTCATTTAGAAGAAGTTTATTTTTCTTTACTTAGGAAATTCTGAAAATTAAAGGACATATCAGTCTTAATGTTCTGGCTGTAATGAGTTGGGAAGAGAATGTCCTACACTGAGGCTAAGTAAGAGCCAAATTTTGTGCATACTGAGCAGTGCTTTTTCACCTGTATTAACTTAGTGTTTTTCAGAGCTGTTGTGACGTGCAATTAACAAGCAATCAAATAGCAAACTTTAAAGAGGGGAGAGTGACAGCTGCCATGCCTACTTTCAAAAGGAAAAATATTTTACTGCTTGCTTTTGTTTTGGTAGCTTTTAAATTCAAGATCCACTAGGTGGTGCTTGAAATGCAGGGGCAACTGGAAATCACTGTGACTGAGAAATATTAAATTATAATTCCTTAGTCAACACTCCAAGAGGAATATTCTTGG
The DNA here is from genome assembly GCA_020086605.1 of Lanius collurio. Classification (NCBI taxonomy): domain Eukaryota; kingdom Metazoa; phylum Chordata; class Aves; order Passeriformes; family Laniidae; genus Lanius; species Lanius collurio. The sequence goes on from JACBWW010000003.1 coordinate 31,143,176, forward strand.
CAATGGGAATAAGATTGCTATCCAAATGCTTGGATTCCTCCTTATACAGAATTGAGCTTTCTGTTTCAGAAGTAAAGCTAGATACTCACCGTCATGGAGATATACTGCTCTCTGTTATAAATTTCAGTGGCTCTTCACCTTTGGTACCCTCAGAATAGATTGTTTTCCATTAGTATTTTTTTGCATTTGAAGAAAAAAGTTTATTCAAAGTGCTTTGGATAAGTAGTTCCTTAAATACATTAAATAAAGTCAAATCTTGGCATCGCCTGAGTGCTTTATCACTCCCAAAAGAACTTTAACTTCCAGTAAGGAATGCAGGAAAACTGTTGTGCTGTTACAGCACGTGGGCCAGGGGAAAGGGCAGGAAGGCCCTTATGGCCAGTTATGCAGGTATGAATTATGGACACTATTCCAACTTCCTTGTGGAGACCAGTGGTTGTTTTCTCAAGTTATTCTTTAACCATGTGCTGTGCAATCACTTGTCCTAATGTAAACCAGCTTCTTTGGAGCTGTGAAAAAAGCACAGCTACTCCAGACTTCTTGGTCAGCAATGCACCAGTCAGTTGCCCAGTAATTCTCCTACCTTTCAGTCTGACAATAAAAGCTTCTGGACATACTTACTTGTTCCTGACACTGCTTCTCTATTAAAGAGGGTGTTAGTCCTATCAAACTGCTGTCTAGTACCCCAGTGGGAACTCTGGAGCCCCTCCAGGTTCCAGGAGAAGCTGTGACACCTGTAGCCTTCAGGCCATTCCAGTTTCCTCTCCTTCTGCCTTGAAGGTGAAATTCTGGTGAGCCAGGCCTCCCTTGGCATGTAGTTTTGAGGGAAGTGCCTTTCAAAAGGCATTTCTCTGTTTGTTACAGACTCCAGGAGAACAGACTCAGACTCTTTTAACTCCTGTGATGAGGGGAGGATAGATGGAGGAGAGGGAGGAAACACACTGAACTTGTGCCTATCCTTTTTCATTGCCTATGCCCCTCAGGCAGGTGGCTGGGGACGCTCAGACTGCCTGTTCAAATCTTGCCTAAGGAGTAGGCTGGCAAAGGTGAGATGATGAGAGGGATCTGATTGCTGGGGCAGGTCTAGGAGGGCTTCAGGTGTGAGGTGAGGGAGTTGAAGAACGTAAGTGTGAGACCCCAGTGGGAAAGTCAAGGTAAGATTGAGGGTGGGGCAGGAATTGGAGATGCTGCACTAGGAACTATTGATGATTAGGAAAATCAAATTAACCACAGCTGGAATACTTTAAGAGACATAGGACAAATTTAGAGTTAGCCAAGTTTCTGTTGTTCATAGAAAAATTGTTTAAAATTACTCTATGAAAGAAAAGCATGTGTGAGTTGCCAGTGGAAGAGATTCTAGTGAGGCTGGTATTAAAGTCTCTAAAGGGTTCACATGTGACCCTGGAGAATTCAGATCTAATATTGGTAAGTGCACTGCAGTGAGATTTCAATTGTCATTTAGTTGTAGCAAAAAGTCTGTTTTGCTCATGGCCAAAGTGCAAAGACCCTTTTCACTACAAGGGTGGTAAGCAGGGTAAGGTGTACAAACTAGGGTGATGGACATGAGAAACTAGCCTTTCACCTTTATATGTCTATGTTATGTCAAGTATTTTTCATGTTTAAAATGTAGTCTATGAAGAAACAGCCTAAGGATATTGATCTTAAAGAAAATTAAGGATTTGGGTCACCGCAAAGCTCTAGAGAAGAAATTAATCAGAAACTCAGCATTTTGTGGAAAGATAATTTATAGGACATGAAAAAAAAATAGGCTTAATTACCTGCAGTGCATTTTGGAATAATGCTGATATCCATAATCTGAAATATGCAAATTAGAAAATGTTAGTGCAGCCCTTCATTAATATGAAGTTGATTGTTCAAAAGCTTCCTCCTTCTCTTTTTCTTTGTTATTGTAGATCTGAAATAGATATACAAGTTTTATAAAGACACCATATTCTTTCTTCAGTTTGTTGTTGCTGTTAATGTTTAACACCAGATTTAGTTTTGTACCTGAGTGCCTTCCTTTCTCAATATGCCAAACTGCCAAAAATCAAAGTCTTTGTTTTAAACCAGAAGTCACATTTGGGTAGATCAGACTGTAGATTTAATTCTTTATTTAGCTTATTTATTCATTAAGTTTGCGGTGAGTTTTAACAACCTAGTTCTTATTTTACCGCTTCTGTTTCATTTTTTTGTGAGAGGCTTATAAAATCTTTGTTGACGGCAATGTGAGTTTGCTGCATAGTCAGGGCCAGAACTGTAGGTGGTCATCTCAGCAGAGAGCCAGGAAAGAAGCCCTTGATTCTGTGAGACCTCAAAGTAGGGAGGGAGCTACTCCCTGGGCCAGTCTCAGGATAGACCATCTTCAAATCCAGATGCAGAAGGAGCATACTCTGATGTCTCTGCTTTAATATTGCACTTATTGTTATGAGCTGTAATGTTATTTGAAGAGAGCATTCAGGTTCAAGAGCTGAAAACAGATGACTTTGGTAAGACCTCAGCTAGGAACAGGAAAGAGTTAATTTCGATTTCATTGACATAACGTTATCTAAATTTTTACTTTTTTAAACAAGTGATTTAGTCATAATTTCTTGTACAAAGAACTAAAAGCAATTAATTAAGTTTCAGGATAAAAATAAGACTATATGGCTTTTTTAGTATTTAATGCTAAGGTAGGACAAATGATGTTTTCTTCAGTTAGTTTGTAAATTTTCCAATGCAATCCAACTAGAAAAGTGTTTAGGTTAAGTAAGGATTTTTTTTTCCCATGCCGTGTTCCGAAATTGCTATTAGTTTTAAACCAGGTCACATTCGTTTTTGGTGTAAATCTACATAACTGAGTGGTGTCAGTGTTTTAGAAACATTTTTTGGGGTGTTCTGTAAGACAGAAAATGGTAAGTTTACCAAGAAGTCAGTCTGAAGACAGAACTGCAGAAATATGCAATTGATCAAAAGCCAGGCCACAGCCTTCACAAAGGGGAAAAAAAAAGTGCTTTGCTTTGCTTTTTAAAAGCTTGAAAAATAGCAGGTAAAGATAAAAGCACAGTTTCTGTACTTTTTCACCAGGCTCTCTCACAGAATGAATATGACTAAAGAGGATGAATAATCAAGGTGTTTGCAATGAATTAAACATCGAATATGTAAGAAAAACAAACAAGCAAACAAAAAGCTGGAATAAATGACTTTCTCAGGTAGAAGGAAGTTGGTAACAGGCCACACCAGGGATATGCATTAAGACCATATTACTTTTGTTCAGAAGCAAATCTTCTTATTAACTAAGTCTGAAAATAGGTTAATATGAGGTGGAAATAACTGTTAGAAACAGAAACCTTACTGCTTTGCTACAGAGATGACTGATAATTCTGATATAGACTGCAGTGTGTGACCTGGTTTGTGCTTTTATTGCCATCAGATATATATCAAATACCGTTTATTTCTATGCAATTGGTCATGCTTTTTTAGGGTTGTCACATCCACTTCTCATTTCCAAAACATTTATCTGGCAACTAATATACTCATATGGCTTCTGGGCTTCCTCTGATGGGTGATTAGCCAACAGCCTCACCCTCAGAGCCTAACCCTTGTCTGCCTCCTCCTTGCTGCTGTGGCAGATGTCATTTCTCTGCCAGTCTTCTTTGCTATACCTGAACATCAGGCTTTTCCGTGTCTTCATCTCTAGATAATACCTTTTTTTTTTTTTTTAATAATTGGCTCTCTGTATTATGTCCAAGATAGAACTCTCTTTGTCTACTCATAAACTGAATTTCTCATTCATGTTATGGTTGTGTCATTTATTGAGACGTTGTTCTAGTTTTTCAAATTCAGTCTTGCCCTGCTCACACCTACCCACATGGTTGGTGTAAAAATTGCTTTTTATATACATCTGAGAGTGTTAGCTCTCTGTGTATTTCTGTGTACTCCAATTTCTCTGTCACACAAAACCTGAGATGCTTATCCTCAAATCAAAGCGCTTTTTACTGTTGCCATTTAACCTATGGCACCAACTTTTCTTTAACAGTGAGTTGGAAATAGGTGCAGGCCAGCTTCTGCCTCACTGTTGGGAAAAGCTCTTCAAAAGGAGTCTCTGGCTTTCAGCCCCTCCTTGAAGCTCTTGTCTAGGCCATTTCTAGGTTTCTCTAGGCTGCACACATGCAATAATTTAGGCTTCTTATTTTGATCAGTATGGTTCCACTGTTTTCTTGTTCTCTAATTCTTTTTGTATCTGTGGTATATGTCAGTGTAGGCTGCCCAAGGCCAGGGACCAACTTGTTCTGCATCTGCACAGGACCTAAGAGATTAGAGCAACATCAACCACAATAGTGGTACCATCAGTGCATGTTATTCATCTTGCATGGTATTTTTGGAATCACAGATGTCTTTTGGGGTTAACCACATCATGGAACTACCTTTTAAGTCCTTCTGTGCTCATTCCTTTTATTGAATTTCACTGATACAATACTAGGTTCCTCTGCCTGGACAGCTGAAAGGATATCACAGGGAAGACTTATTTCATTACCTAGGCATAGGTCTGTCCTCTGGCTACCTTTATGCATTAAAAAAAAGGAGAATATTGACAGAAGATAGAAATGGCTCACATTGACAGAAGATAGAAATGGCTCGTGTTTGCTTCCTTCAGTGGTGCTGCTATAGAGATTACAAATGTGATTAATATCAGCAATATAGAAAGCATTCTTTTCTAGTTAAATTTACTAAAGAAGCAGTAAAGAAAATCAAGGATAAAAATACCTAATTCATTTATTAACTCATCTGAGTCAGTTAATACCCAGGGATTGCCCTCCTGGATTAAAGTTTGTATCTCAATGACGGACTCAAACATTGTTTCACTTGGCAGACAAGGGCCTAAGTAAACAGGATTTACCTGAAGGTAGCAAGAAATAATGATGCAATGTGGTTGTTTATTAGCTTTGGTTTTACTGTCAGGGAGATGGGCAAATAATACCCTAATGCTTAGAATTTAAATGGGTCAAACTATTTGCACTGCTTAGACTCTGCCCAACTTCTTTATACCTTCCTAAAAATAAGCTTTTTGATAGACATAATTTTGAGAAGTCCTTTTATCCTCCTTTGATACTTTGTGCAAGTTTAAGCACTTTTGAAAATCAAGCCAATCATCTAGGTTTTGCGATAAAACTGCTCAGAATCATTTCTTTGCAGAAGATATTCCTCATTTGAACTCAAGAGTTTTCACAGGGAATTACCAATCTGCTTGCACAGAGATCTGCCAATTTGGATTCAATTTTTTTCCTGAAATGTCCAATGCTGGTGGTCTAGTCACTGCAAGTACAGTATCTAAATATCCATCTGACATTTTAAATTCAAATCCAAATATTTTTGACACAGGATGCTCTCATAGGTTTTGGGCTTTACAGTATGAAATGAAAACAAATTTTGTAATCTTGGAATGCAGTAAATGGATGGTTTTCCTCTGGACAGAATTATTTAAAGTCATTATAAATAACTTGTTATTTGAAAAACATATAGAAAAGTCCTTGTTCTCAGTTTAAAGAAATAGTGTTTTAAAGCTAATTAGTCTTTCCCTTAAAAAGCAACTTTCCTATGAAAAAAAAATACTGAGAGTGAAATATTGGTCCCACTGATGAAATTTGCTTTCCATTTGACTAGGAGAAATTAATTTTGATAGTGAGACATACCAGTCCTAGTTTTACAATGCCCAGCAGACAAAGGTATCACATCTCTACTTCTAGTCACTCTGCTTACTTTCATCTGCAGTCCTTCCTCCAAATAATTATCAGCCAGACTTTGCTCACAGGTCCTGACAGTGCATCTTATCTACCACGACATATGGCTCTTTGCTGCACACCCTGCATGTAGAAGTAATGCAAACCAAATGAAGGGGCTGCCTAGACTGTGCCTTCACAACATTTCACTGCTGGCCTTGTCTGACACACTGCATGTTTTAAGCGGTTATACAAAATAGGAGATCTCTTATCCAAAATTTATTTTATTTATTTTTATCACTGTGAGAACTTGTACCAACATTGTTTCAATGTTGACTGTTTGTCAGCAAACTAAAGCTTTGTTTTCCCAGTGACATTTTTACTAGGGTGTAAATTAGGACACCAGTTGTGACTGTACATTTTTCAAGGTGTTCAGGCATCATCATTGCTTTTATTTAAGGTTTGTAAAATGGTAGAATCTTCAAAATCAGTGCCAAAACTCCTATTATCTACCATTTTAAATACAGCGTGTGGGATTAAGGCTAATCAATTGATACAGCAAATCCTATTAAAGTCATTTAGGTTAGACTTTAAATGTTACTTAGGTTCCTAATTCTCCTTTAATCTGAGTTAAGATGAGGTGCATAAATAAATTTACCCCTCTGAGTCTAGGAGCTTTTGAAAATCCCACCTACCAAAATACAATCTACTGTTTTGCATATTTAATTTATTCTCAAGGAAATGTGATCACATTGCCTGCCCTTCTCTCTGTCTGTCAGTCAATCTCTGACCTCTCTCTCTCTCTCATAACTTTTGAACCCAAGAGCTAATGTTGACTACAGACAGAAAGGTGAGGGCCCAGAGGTATAAAGTCCTTACAAAGTGTAATGCTTGGAGAAAGGCGATCGGCAGCACGAGTTCCACTGTCCTCACTTCTCTCCTATCTGCACAGGCTCACGGGTCAGCCCGTGTGTTGGTCACAGCCAGCACAGTGCCACTGTCCTGTCAGGCAGAGGATCTTACCCCAGCCCCAGGAACAACCCACACAGAGAAGGTAGCAGGCCTCCACCATCTGCCAAGGATGGTGAGGGAGGTTAAAACGTTGGTCCACTGGAAGCTAGGCCACATTGATTTCATCATCTAAAATCCATCACTTGCCAGCTTGGAATAGCAAACCATGAACAGTCACTTCTCAACACAGCTTCTGGAAAAGCTCTCTTGAAAACCACACATTTCCACTGAAATGACACCAACAGAATTTATGTAAAAGTAGTTGTTTGCTGGACCTCCACAGGTCAGCAGCCATGCTGAAGAGCTGACATTGGTGCCTACCCTGCAGAAAATTCTCCAGTCTAGACTGACTCTATGATACACCACCAGCTGCAAATGGATTATAATCCAGTTTTAGTTCACACTGGATAGTATTTCTAATTCCCTAGGTTTACTTCATCTTGATCCCAAGTGATCAGCAGAGAGGATGGGTACCATGTCAGGAAGAATGGAAATCTATCCACATGCTGTGGCTCTAACTTGATTTTTCACACTTGGGCGCTTTTGTAAATAAAATATTGATGCCCAGGCCTGTGAAGCTTTATGCCATCAAGGCAGCAGACAATACTTTTACACGATAATCAAAGTACATTTGGAAATTCAGTAGAGATGATTAGCCTTCATCTGGAAACAGAGAAGCTGGTGTTAAATGAAATGAAGTTGTCAATGGCTCATCTTAAAGTTTTCTCTGTATTAAGTCAATGTGAATTGGAGGCAGCATAGACCAGCTTTTAATCCAGTATGTGAAAAGAAAGTTATGATATCAGAGTAGGAGGAAGAGATGAGAGTTAAGGAACCTACAGAACCTACACAAGTCTTTGCTCCCTTATATACAGTGTGATGCATATTCTCACAGCCATGTGACAGGACTGGGTCTACTGAGTCCTTACTGCTTTCATAACATGCTCAGACTTTGAAAGGATGTCCATAAACCTGCCAGTGAATAAGCATCTCTTCTGCAAGCAGTTTCATGCAGATGATTCATACTTTTGCTACAGCAAGACAGCAAGATCAAAGTCTTCCTCACTCAATCAGTCCTTGAGTAACCCTGCCAGTTCCTGGCCATGAATGTTTTTCATTATCTCATCACACACCAAGGACTGCAGTGTCTTACAGAGCAGAGTAAACTAGGTTTAATTTAAGTAGAAGCTTGGGCTGTGCTTATATTACACATTTTAAAAAAAATATTTTTACACCAAGATGGTTTTGCAAATAGTCTACTGTGATGTAAAATGAAAGACAAGTTCTCTGACATGTACCTACCATCAACTGTCTGCTGAGATTGCTCAATTGTATTACAGAGTAAGACTTTCAAAGGCTGTCACTAAGTCGCTAAGTCACCAACCCACCTTGCTACACAGTATGTTGTAAGCTTTTGGTCTAGTACAATAGAAAAAAGTTTGACATAGTTTCAAGCAATGCTATCAGCACCAGTGAGTAGACAGAGGAGGAGAGATCATGGAGAAATTCAGAAAAAATATCAGAAAGTATACACTGCAACCAGACCTACTACACTTTAGGGTTTCAGTGAAAGGCTGACATCTTCAGCACTGCCATGCTGAGCTATTCCTACGGATTGGATTCAGAGAAGGGTGACAATGATTTACACTCCTGTTTGCTGTACAAAACAGTCACCCTTCAGATACAGTCATGAGCTCTCAATTCAATTTTGCTTAGCTTGAAAGATTTTTTCTTTAACAATAACATTCCAGTTACAAAGTACTTTACATGAACAGATTCCTATGACAAGCTTGGAGTCCTACTAATATGACTGACTGCTCTGGATTTCAGTGGAAGTTTGCATTTGTACAGGAGTTTGCTTGTACAGGTCTGTTGGTTTGGAAGGATTTTGGATTTTTTTACCTATAAATAATAAATACCAGAGTGATGGATAATATTTTTTTTTATGTGCATGCAATGTCATGTCTCTCTAGTTAATAAATGTTATTGTAATTCTTACCAAATGCCTATTCACCCTGGAACATGTGATAATCTTGAAGAATAAATACATGTATTCTCTTGGGAGAGTAGGGTTATTTTGTTTTAGCTGGTATGCACTTCTTTGACTAGATAGGCAAGAGGAAAGAGCAAGCTGTTAGGCACCATCAATCAACTCTACCAAAAACTGTCTTGATTTCCTGACTTACAAGTCTGCATTTACATGTTTTAAATATGTGAATTCTTAGTAAAAATATCAAAGACATGAAAATTAAATATTCCATGATGACTTTCTCTGCACAAGTTTAAGCAAATTAACTGGAACTTAATTTATAGAGATGCTGACCTCCTGCAATTATCAGTGGCTGGAATTAAGTGTTCAGCATTTATGCAAGTTAAACTCTTAATCTTGCTCTTAATGAAAATTGTATATTAATGTCTACGTAAGTAGATGTGCATGACAAAGTCCTTCTATATGTCTGTATCATTCACAGGAGAAACATACCTTAGCCAATGCCTCAGGCTTGGATACCATTTGTTTGACTTATTCAAGTCCAGAAAAGCCATTCCCAACCTGCTTGGTCAGTTTACTTGTAGACAATGGGCCAGTACCAAAAAATGTCTTTTCAGATCTTTCCCAATTCCTCATGAATCCCACAGAGGAATGGAGTGTCTGGGATAAATTTCTCACTGAGACACCCTATGAGCCTCAGGAACTGGAAATAGTTGGCTCAGTAAAAATGGATTTTTGCGTAATATTTGATTCGCCTGAGTCAAAACAAAATAAAAACAAAATCACAGATGTCACTCCAAATCATGCATTGTATGAAAATGCGACATCTTGGTGCAATTTCACCTCAGCCTTGCACACTGCACCCAAATGTGTCCCTTTACAAGGAGACTTTTTCCTTTGTGGAGATAGAGTTTGGCCTGCCACCCCAGAGGTGGACCATGTAGCATTGGGAGACTTACTTTACTAACACCTGACACAAAAATGATAAAAGAACATAGGCATAGAGGAAAAAGTCGATCAATATGCACCTGACTGTAATGATAATTTTAAAGCTTGGAATTCTGAAAGGTTTGCTGCAGCTCTCTTTGTACCTCATGTTGCTGCAGGAGCAGCCTTGAAACAATTGGATCAATTAGGCTGTTGGCTGAGTAAGAACTCTCATGCCATTTCTCTTGCATTTAGCAATTTGTTAACAGATGTTCAAAGCGTGAGACATGCAACTCTGCAAAACAGAGCAGCGATAGATTTCCTTTTGTTAGCGCATGGACATGGATGCAAAGACTTTGATGGGATGTGTTGCATGAACCTTTCGGTATCAATACACAAGAGCATCCAACAGTGAGAAGAAGGTCTCACCAAACTCAAAGTTGAAAGAGGATCATGGCTGGATGATCTGTTTGATTGGTTGAGCCTCACTCCGTTGTGGAGAGAGCTTTTGAAATTGGGCATGTATGTTTTGATTGTCATCATGGTACTTGTACCTTGTCTACTTCAGTGTATCCGACAAGGGTTTAACAAAGCAGTTAAAGCAGTGTTCGTGGTTCAGACAGGAGGGGAAGATGTTGGAACCCTGAGTTCAGAGAATTTTGGTCTTTCAGTGCAGACAGGCAATGATCTTCAACAGCACACTGCATTTGACCTGAGGCCTTGGGAAAGACTTCCCAAATTATGGGATAACACTGAGATTGCTGCTGTGTAATTAAAGTTATATCACTGGGTGGAATAGATAGAGATGTAGAAAATTTCCATTTCTGGGATATAATAATCTGCATGTGACAAAATGGAGGATTTGGGGTGTGGGTTAGTTCTTCTTTCCTCCTTCTTCTTCACAAATCTGGGTGATTTGGTATTGGTTCAAAAACCTCACAGAGCGAAACATGAATGTTTAGTTACTGGGTTGTAAGTAAAAATAAATTAGTTGGTGTTCCATTATTGGATAGATTGGACTTTAAAAGACCTTGTAAGGTAGCACTCGGGCTATTTTTCCACCTTGTTAACTTAGAGGCACATTCTGTTCAGCTGTGCTGTACATAAGAAATAATAAACATCAAGTAGAAGAAGAACCCTACGTCTCCTGTGTTTTAATCTGAACTCTGAGTAAAAGAGCTCGCAAGACAGAGGTAATATGAAAATAGAGAAATTAGCAGCTTCTCACTCTTTACCTATCTGCATTTAGCTAGGCAGATATTTTTTTAGATTTTTAAAGCTGAGGGGGATACCTGTAGACATTTAAGCAGTGTATAAGAGTCCAAGACATGGTTAGATATGACCAAAATTCTGATCAAGAAGTAAATGTTAAGTGTAGAAAGCCAGAAAAGGGGAAAGTAATCTGGAACATAGTTTTGTAAACTTTTTACTAGGCCTAAGTATGTCTTATCAATTGTATATTAAATGAAATAAGGCTTTTAGCCTAAGTAGGACAGAGAGACCGCAAAGGAAACCTAATCCGAGGAAAAGGTTATACTAAAAATACTAACAACAGCAATGAACTCTTTACCTTTCATAATCGAACTCACTGCTGGGCAGCAAAGTTGGACTAAGATAGAATTCAATTTCACTACCCTGCAGAGTGAATATATTTTCGTTACTGCATATCCATGTTAAGGATGAGGTGCTCCAAGGCAGTTTTGCACCCCCAGTGATCCCCACTTTGCACTTCATTTCCAAGCTGCAATGAAGTTTCAGCTTTTTGCGATTTAGTATCTAGGGACGGATTATTTTCGCCAAAAGGGGAGGCCACTACCCTTAGCACGTCCTAGGGGTCCGGGGTGACCCTACGGCGGTGGGCGCCGCAGTTACAGTGTCAGGGGTCTCCCTGCCTGGTGAGGCCGCCCCTCGCCCTCCAGAGCGAGCAGGTACAGCTCACTTTTGGGGCTGGAAGCGAAAAACAGGAGGTGGGCTTAAAGCATAAAATCCTAAAATCCGGTCAAGTCCATAAAAGTGAAAAAGCAACCCCAGAAGAGGCAGTGCCGCAGCCGGGAGGGCCGAGGACGCGGCACACCTGCCTCCTCCCTTGCCTCAGGCCCGGGAGGGTGCTCAGGGGTTAAGCCCCGCCGGGGGCGGGGGCAGCCCGGCCGGGCCCCGCCGCGGCGCCGCTCTCAATGGGAGCGGGCAGGCGGCGGAGCTGAGCTCGGCCGTGCAGCGGGGATGTGGCAGGGCCCGCCGGGCGCCGGGCAGCTCAATGACCTGCCCGACCACGCTCCGCAGGTGCGCAGCGCCGTGTCCGAGCTGCGGCGGCGGGCGGAGGCAGAGCCCGGCCAGAGCTGGCCGCAGCCGCTCTCCGATGCCTTCCTGGTGCGGTTCCTGCGCGCCCGAGACTTCCACCTGGACCTGGCCTGGAGGGTGAGGAGGGGGCGTCGGCGGCGGGTCCCGGTGCCCCGGCAGGTCCCGGTGCCCGGGCCGGGGAGCGGCCGGGCTCGGGCTGTCGCTGCGGGGCAGGGTGCGGGGTTGGTCAGTGCCCTTCGCTGCCTGGTTCGGCCGAGGCTGAGCTTGTCACGCGTGTCTTCGGCGTGGCACCGAGTCAGTGTGCGGTGTCGCGGCTGGCTCCGTGCGGTATCGATGCGGTAACATAAGGGCTGTGATAAGTGTGGTACAGTCACTCGCCTTACAGCAAGTGTAGTAAGGTCACAGCTCTGGTTAGGAAACAGTATCCTTTAAAGGACACCTTTGTTGTGGTTATTGGGCTCAGGTTACTAGTAGCCGTACTAGTTTCACTATAGACTTATAAGTACTCTAAAACTGTGAGTATAAACTTCTTTTTGCTTGCAGTTTAGTCAATTACAGCACTCTGCGCAGGCTTTGGTAAGTCATGTTACTTTCCTGGCTCTTTGTCTGCCTTTTTTTGCCACAGAGCATGCATATTTTTAATACCCAAAGGCACAGATTGTTATCAGGTTTTTTTTTTTGTTGTTGTTTGTTTGTTTGTTTTTTTCTTAAGAAAGATTGACAACCTTTAAACCTTTGGAACAGAAAGTATTTCCAAATCCTCCCAGGGCAGAAGCATTGATTCACATGTGCCAACTGAAATCTGTGTTTCCATGGAATTTTATGCTGATTACACAGCATTGCCCAACAGACCTCACCTATTAGTTTCTGACTTCTCTGGACTGTAAATTTTTCAAGTTTAGTTGCCATAAGGGAAGATTGTTTATATACTGATGTATTGCAGGATCAAGGTAGCCAAAAAAAAAAAAAAAATCTGAGAAATTGACTTAGGCCCTTAATCATAGAAATTTTAGAAATTGTATTTTTGTTCTTTTCATGTCACTCATGAGATTTGCATCATAGCTTTAAATCTTTCCTCTTCAGCAGAAGAACCAAGGAGTCAGATCAGATTCCTTTGGGTTTTATGGATCTTACTTTTACTTGAGATTTGTGAGATAGTTTATATCAAAGCTGTGCGCTAACAATTATAGGACCATGCCTTTTTTTTCTTTTCCAACAAAAGCCATTTAATTTTCCTGCATTTCTTCGTTCCAAAATGCAGGGCTTAATGAGGACAATATGGACTCCCGAATATCCACTCCTAATTGCACTGCATTTGGTTGTTACTGGTAATCCTGTAGACAGGACAATGGCACTCCTGAATTTGGCCTATACATTTCTGCATTTTGATGTGGTTAATTGTGTGGTGTGTTGTAGGTAGGATTAATCTTTTAGAGTGTGGAATCTGGGCTAGGTTTAGAGATGGAAGTCTATGAAGTAGCAAATTGCCTATGATCCTCTTGACAATCTGCCCTCTAGACTGTGGACCTGCTTTGAAAAAGTTAAGTCTTTTTAAAACCTCTCTAGATTTTCTAGGCCTCCACAGACTGCTAAGTTTCTGAATTTCAAACCTTCCTTTGAATTAGGAGATTCTGATGTTCAAAACCTACCTGTGTTTAATGTTTCTGTCTAGAATTTCAGTTTTCCAAGTGCTGTAGCCACTTGTACTTAATCTTCTACATATCAGCTAACACCATTTTGTAGAATACTTCTCTTACAGTATGGGAAGAATAACAGAAGCAGTTCTTTTTCTTTTTTTTCATTTTTTTTCCCTCAAAAGGAATGCGTTTATTGCAATTGGTATATCAAAGGCCAAAGAGAATTATTGCACAAAAATCTGTCGTGGTCCCAAGTTGTATATTTGTCTAACCCAAGTGTGACTTCATGCAGAAGTTATGTTAGTACTTCATCCTAGACAGAGCCCTCCTGCCATCAGTCCAGGCAGTGGCTCTTCCCTCCTGTCCTGGTTTGATGTTGCCTCTTGGTTTGGTGTTCAGGCTGATACAAACTCTCTTAGCCCACTAGGCTGCTGTGTACTACTGCATAGTATTTCTAGAGCAGCTAAGGGATAATCAAAGTTCATGGCTCTGTCAATGCATGTAAGCAACAGTTGTCCAGCATCTTAGTATGGGCTTAGGCTTAAATATGAATCAAGAGTCTGGCAACTGACTAGACCTTTTTATTGATGCATTTCTGGTTAATAATTGACACAGATTTATCTGATGTCAGTTATCAACATTTGGAAATGCTTCAGAGAAGAATAATCAGGTAGATTGTTTCAAGCCACTTAATTTCTAAATCTTTAATGATGACTCATAACAGCAATGTTTTACATTTTTCCAATGGCAACTCCAGACTTGTTTTTACATTGATATCTCTCATGCTAGAAGAAAATCCAGCACTGAAATAGGTAGCTGGAATTGAAAGACTTGAAGAAGAGATAAGACTGCCTTAATTTCTTAAAGACAGTGATTATTCAGTTAAGCTCAGGAACAGACTATTCTCACAGAATCACAAGATATACTGAGTTGGAAGGGACCCTCAAGGATCATCAAAGTCCAACTCCTGGCCCTGCATAGACACCCCAAGAGTCACACCACGTGCCTGAGAGTATTGTGCAAATGCCTCTTGAACTCTGTTAGGCTGGTGATGTGATCACTTCTCTGGGGAGCCCATTCCAGTGCCCAGCTACCCTGAGGGTAAAGTACCTTTTTCTAATATCCAACCTAAACCTCCTCTGACACAACTTCAGGCCATTCCCTCGTGTTCTGTCACTGGTCACCATGGAGAAGAGATCAGTGTCTGGCCCTTTTTGAATGTTCCAGCCATGTGTGCATGTTTGACTTCACTGTTATCATCAAAAACACTGTCACTTGGATTCACTAGTGATATGTGAAATCTGGAGAACTAGCGTCTCGTTTTGGACACAAATGGTTTTGCTAGTGTGTTTTATTATGCCTTACATCCCATAACTCTTGTATGGGACTGACTCTCAGTGACTTTGGAATACTGTCTTTTTGTACCTGTAATAGATTATACTCTGGGGAACAGAATGAAAATATTTGACACAGAAGCTCCATGTGAAGGGTTCTCATAGCATACTATTGTAAGCATCCCTTCTGTGGCACTGAAAACTCTCTAAATATCTAGGATCCTTTCAGGAGTTCTGGTTGATACCAAAGTATGTATAGCCAGACTTTGGTTTTGCTCTGCATTCGACGTGAGGAGGAATGAGGTTTTCCTGGTGTGTCATACTGTGACTAAGTTGCTTAGGATGACTATGCTGTACAAGGTGGGCTGTTTTCTGTAGTGCCAAACACACTGCTAAATTTCAGACATTATCTCTGAGGATCTTCACATCATTTAAAAATAAATGCTAAGTTAAAATCAATTACTTGGTTGCTTTTCTTCCATCAATACTAAGGAATTCCTTGAAAAGGAAGGAAGAGCCCTTATTAGCTCCGAGCTGACTCTTCAGGAAACACAAATCAGTCAGCCAGGCTTCCCTTTGTGCTAAGTCAGCATGTGCCAGTCTTTTTCCAGTGACAAAGAGGTAATGCATGTGGAATTGGGAAAGTTCTGTGTCCCTATAAAATATTTAAAATTCATTGTCTGTGTATACTGTGAGTTTAAATTCTGGTACATCTGTATACACATATATAAAAAGAAATATAAAATATGTATGCACAAAGGTTTATACTCTGAAGTTTAAGCTGTGGCTTCGCCTGCAAAGAATGCCAGTAGAAAACATTTTTTTCCCAAGCATTGTGTGCATTGGTACAATTACTGACACAACAGAGGCCTAGTTCTGCCTATCATCCATGTTAATAAATAAATAGTTATTAATCAAGAAAAATATAGTTCATTTATGTGTACAGATGCATGGTTTCTCTAACAAGCACAATGTTTTCCAATTCTTTTGTGTCTAAAGTACTAAGTTCACTTTGGTTTGTAGGACACGAATCTTGGTTTAATTGATAACTTTGTAATCTGTAATGTTCTGAAATCTGGAACTATCCCCAACAGACTTCAGGAAAAAAACTCTTAATTAATGCTTAACTCCGGACACTGGAGTTTTTCATCCAGCTTTCCCCCCTTTATCTTGCATCTATTTTCAGACGCTGAGCAGATGCTAAGTAGGTTATTCAGTTTGTAAACACAGATAATTATACATTAAGATGTTTTTCTTGTGTTGTAAGGGTGTGAGCCTTTTTATATATAGGGTAATGAATGCATCTGTTTTTCCTGATATTTGGTTGTTTCACCTATATCCAATGTGTTTGTTGTATACATTTATGTTTTTCCTTGCTGGTAAAAAAGAAAAATTATATTTTTAAAAAATTTCCCATGAATTTCTGTGCTTAAATAACGTGAAACTAGAAAACCTGTAAGTACCCACTGCTAGTTTTCAAACTCCTTTGCATGTTTAAGGATTACTCTTTTAAGTGGCTATGTAAGACTTGACTATGTGCAGCTGCAGGAAAGGGATTGCCTACATAAATTAAATTTTACAGAATATCTGCCTAAGCTAGCTGTAGATGCTGTGGAAGATTCTCTAACGCTAATCTTTACTTCAGATCTAAATCATTTCAAGTAATTAGATTAGATTTTTAAAATCTTAGACCTCTTCAGCACATTGTGATTGTCCTTCCAAGGGAAGTATGTTTTAGGGTTAGCCATGTTATGTGTTTGAAAGATGCCCCACTTGCTCATGTCATGGAAAGTGTCAGAAGTATTCCAACCTAATATTTACTCTTAATGGGTGTGCTAGTAGGTAAACTATGCCTTCTGTAAGGATCTTGAGTGTATCACAAGCTGCAAACACCACGCTCCTTCTTCCAAGGTCCAAGAATTTAAATCCTTGTTTCCAACTTGGAAAATGTAAATATCATGAAAATTAAAAAGTAACTGTACTGACTGGGGCAGGATTATTTAGGGTATTGAATGAACGTTTCATTTTTATTCTCATCCTAGTTTTGGCAGGGAATTCTTCAAAGAGGTGTTTAAAATATATACATTCATTAAGTTGTAGGACCACAGATTTTAAAATAAAAGTGAGAAATGACAAAGCTACATATGTCTCCATAGTTCTTTTCAGGGTGTTTTTGTATTCTGCTGCTGTTTCAGAGTCTGTTTTGGAAAGACCACGGAAAAAACATGTTGACATTGCTGTCTGGCACAAACCAGTTGGGATTGCTCAAAGAGTGCCCTTTGTAGACAGTCAAGTACTGACAGAGTGAGATAATCAGAGTACTTCAACAGGCCCATCTTTGCAATTATAGTGAACTCCTGTTCCACAAATTAACTTACTTTTCCTACTTTCTCCCTCTTTCCCTCACGTTGTTTGTTTGTTAGTTTTAAAATCAGCCTAGGCTAGAACTGATTTCATGCAGTCAAAAGGCTGCTAATAAAATTCTCCTAATGGTTAAATGTTTCTTTCTATGGTGATGGTTTCGGATGAGGCTTTTTACCTACTTTTTTTTCACTGCCAGATCAAGGGGGATTCTAGCATGGTATATGAACATTTTTATTTTTCGGATCTAAATACCTATTTATAGGCTCTACTTCCCTTAAATAGCTAATTCCTGATCAGTATTCCATGTATTTTTATGTAGATTCTGCTGATAAACAATAATGTTTTCTAAATAGTTTTCTCATGACAATTCATTTGAGAGACCTTCAAAATCTTCCAAGACCTTAATCTGAGCAGAAAAGCATTAAGCTGAAGAAAAAGTATGTTTTATGTAAAATGATACAAGAAGCTTGCAAGTAGAAGGAAGAGTAAGAAATAAGACTAATTATTTGGCGTGAGCACACTGTGAGCTACAGGGTGAAGAGTCTCATATTTCCGTCTCAGAGTCTGTAGGTAAGAATCAGCATAGCTGATGCTCTGATTTTCCAAGGGATGAATTCAATTTTACTGAAGCTCCTTCTGATCATTCTTCCAATGAAAAGGCTGAAGAAAATTATACTTGCATAGATACAATAAATTCTATTAGTTGGACCTGACAGCTCTTTTAACTTTAGTATTTCTGTTGTGAAATATGGAGTAACTGGTAAAGGAAAAAAAATTAATTTCTGTTAATACAAATTATAGGAAATAAAAGACTTTTTGTTGATGCTTTCATTGTGGTGAACACATTTAATTTGTGAAACTGAGCTGAGGATCGTATTGGGTTTTCCTGTTCTTTGAAATATAGAAACAATTTGAAAAGCTAGGCTGTGCATGCTCCCTTTAAGATTTAAAGCTACATTTCAGTTTCTTGTGAAACAAGGTTCTGAAAAATTCTGATTCTCTTAGCTACTTTTTAAGGTCTTAGGTTAGAAGTCTGAGTCATAGTCATTGAGGAAATTAAAACAAAAAGTGAATTACTTGTAATAGCTACCTCTCTAACTTCCAAACTTAGTGCTAGAGGACTTAGGAGAGGTGATACGGCAGAGGTAAAATTTAATTGATGAGCTGAGAGGAAGCATTTTAGAAGACAGTCTTGCAGAGCTTCCTACTTATGCAAAATGTCCTAAATAAATTTTAGTTGCAGGGCATAGCTCATTTTTCCCACAACCACTTAACTACTATTAAAGGAGAAATAGTAATTAGACTTAGAAATTAGAACTACCAACTTAATTTTCCACGGTCCATCTGTAAGGTGACCTTTCACAGTGCTGCCTGTAATTCCTCAACACAGATGTTACCTCACAGAGGAACACCTTTAGTTGCCTCTTCCTTAGCATTAATCCATCACCTTTCCACAAACAGCTCTTCCAGTGCCTTAAAAATACTGGTTATGATGCTGCCTCCCAGCCTCAGGAACCAGGGTGACCATGTCCCTGACAACAGACAGGATCTCTGTTTTAGCCAAACAGGTTCTCATTATTTCCACCCTGTGGGAGGGAAATTGTCAGATGTGTAATGGACTCACTACTTTGTTGTATTACCTCATTTCAGAGGGGTAGAAGGGACTTAAAAAATGGTTTTGCATATGCTGATGAGCATACCTGTTTCAAATAGTAAACTGGAATTATTTATGACTGTGTGAAAAAATAGAGAGGAAGGGAGAGGGTGTGTGAGTGAAGGAGAATGTTCCTCCATAAAATTTTGCTCATCTAAATTAAAAAAAATCCTGAATGACTCTGATGCAGTACCAAAATGAACGATCCTAAAGGTATCCTGAGCAGAAAAACTGAGGTTTAGATGCATTTTACATATAAACTACAGGCTTACTGTACATTCAGTTTTCATTTTTGACACAAAATGGCAACTGCAGTCTATTAATGATTTGACTGGGTTCTAAATTCATCATGGAGATTTACTCACTTACTTGATCCAATATAGCAACCTTCTGTTTCTAGGAGTGATTTAATTAAAATATACAATTAAATTACAGCTAATTTAATGCATTAAACCTGACTGTGACCACATGTGGAAAACATATTTTCAACTGTGTCCTTCCTACAATAGCTGATGCTTACCTGTCATCCACGTTAATTTTTTTTTCCAGTTATTGAAGAATTATCAGAAGTGGAGAATTGAATGCCCAGAAATAAGTGCAGATTTACAACCATCTTCTGTTCTTGGTCTTTTGCAAGCTGGCTATCATGGAGTCCTAAGATCAAGAGACCCACATGGAAGCAAAGTTCTAATATACAGAATTGGTGAGTGACAGAATTGCTTGTAACTGTTTCACACCTGATTCTGACACTGAAATTTTGGGGTTTTGTTTGTTTGCTTTGTTTTGTGGTTTGTTTATTTTTTAATTATCACAATTTCATCAGCAAACCAAAAGTATGTTATGAGTACAATTGCAGGGGTTGATAAAGTTAGATCATATCAGAATGTCTTAACTAGAAAGGTAAAACATGTTCCTTGCTAGAAATACACTTACATTAATTTAAAGGTTAATTTACTGGGCTGTAACAGTTACATAATTTTATTTAAAAACTAGTGTGGCTAAAGCTGTACAATCCCTTATGAAGAACTTAATTTTCATTTTAATGAAATTCTTGTTGCATCAAAAGAATCTTAAAGATTAAAACTTGTAAGATTATGTGGGTTTTTGGTTTTGAGTGTCCCAACAATCATTTGATTTCATATTAATTTTCAAAGCTATGGGCCAGGACTGTAGTACTGATGCAGATGGAGCACAGAGTGGGGAGAACACAAAAAAAAGGTGTACACCTAGTCATGTATCAATGTTCAGTTTAGGCTTGGATGAGCAGTTCACCAGGTTTTCACTGTTTACTTGTAGCCAAAGACCCCTAGCTAACAACACTTGGGCAATGTTTGGCATACCTCCCAAAAATCTTTTCAAAAACTATGTAGTTAAATGAGCACCATATATCTTTATGCTTATTTTTCATAGAGACATTATTTTTTGCCAGATTTCAAAGAACTGTCTTATTGTCAGCTGGTCTAGTAGACAGTTGTGCCCTCTAAAGCTTTCATCTAAGGTTAAGGCTCATCCCGTGCAATTTTTTGCTCAGGCCCCTCAGGAAAAAAAGTGAGATTCATTGAATTGTGAGAGAATCAATGTGTTGAAAAAAGTTATAATAATTGATTGGATTGATGATCTGCAGCTTCTGCTAGCATGACTTACTGAATTAAGCTGTTCCTGTCAAAACGTTGTACTGGGCCTATGGCTATAGGTAGAACATGCTACATTACGTGGTACCATCTCCTAAAAGAGCATCAAAGATGAATGAGAGAGCGGGCTCCCAAAGTAACTTATGCAATGGCAAGACAGTTTGTTTCAGGAATTTTGTTATTGCTGGTTAATTCTTGTTCCTGAGAAGCACATTAGAAGCCGTAGGAAGCAAAAGTGCAGGTATATGGGGTATACTCATGGTAATGCAGGGTAATCTGTCTTCTCTTCAGGACAATGGGATCCCAGTTTATTTACAGCATATGATGTGTTTCGAGTAAGCCTCATCACATCTGAACTTATTGTCAAGGAGATTGAGACTCAGCGAAATGGAGTCAAGGCCATCTTTGACCTTCAAGGGTGGAGATTTGCTCATGCTTTTCAAATCAGTCCAGCAGTGGCCAAGAAAATTGCTGCTGTTCTCACAGTAAGTATGACATAATGCTTTATGCAGCTTCATTGCTTTGACTTCCAATTTTTCATCTCTTCCAAGCTATAAGTAAATTTTGTAAATTTTCCTTCTGTAGACATTCTCAGACTATGTAACTTAGAAGAACAAAATCCTAAATCCGTTACAAGTCATAGATTGTGCTTGATTTTACTTAAAGTTTATTCTTCTGTAGCAGTAAATACCCTCTAACTTCTGGTATTTTATAAGAACACCACCAACACAAGATTTCATGATGGGAAGAGCAGATGAAGCGCAGTTTTGGAAGGATCTGTATTTGCTATCCTGTTTCATTTCTTCTCTTCCGTTCTTTTGTGCATTAACTCAATATTTAAAGCATTTATTCCTGGCTCAGAGAATATTAAAAATAGCATGCACCTTGAATGGTTAAGAGCAAGACCCTCCTAACTTGTTACCAGTGTAGATGATGCTTATGTGATCTTTCACCTGCTAACAGTAGAATGTGCAACATTTATGTTCTGCTTTTTTCCCCCAATATGAGCATTGTTTTGTGCAAATCACTGCTACCTCACCTCCTATTTTTCACAAAACATCTCAGGACTTTACTATCTTTAAGGTTTATTCCTTTCTGCCAAATTCAGTTGAACTTTGCCACTGAATTTGAGACAAAAAAATAAAGAAAAAAGGACAGAGAATTGACAGGCAAGCTACAGTGTAGTCCTACAATTCTATTTTCCTTCAGAAGCTAGGTTGAAAGTCATAATAAAACTGTTAGCCTGTGATATGGAAATGAGCCAATGATCTCAATGCCAATGAGTGAGATAATCTCTTGCTCTGATTTGGTAAGGTTCTTATCTGAGATTCAATCAAAGCTTAATCATTGAATTAATATCATCAGAACATCAGATGTTCTTCCTCTTAGGTATCTACTGTAAAACTTTAGTGAAACCATCAAGTATTCCCAACTTCACACATCTAGAATAAGAAGTCTTGGTGTTATGCAGTCTTGGGCCAGATCTCATGAAAACAAGATTACTGAGAGTGTTTCAGTTGATTTCTGAGGTAGTAAACAAATTGCTGGTAATTTTTTTAACCTTGAAATGGAGCAGAAAGGAAGCAGAAAAGGATTTGCAAGTACATCTGAAGGTTTCAATCCATTATCTCAAAGCAGAAAATTCTTTGGATATGTGTCCATTTTGACCTATTTCTAATTTTTTCAGTGTTTTTCAAACTTATAAAGGTTTTTTCTAGCTATGAAAAAGAATTAAAAATTGTATGTTTCCAGTGTTCTTTTCTAAGAAGAGAATTAACTATTTTTTCCCCTGATTCCTTTCATCACTTTTAACTGGGTTTGTACATTTTTTCCAGAGATTATGTTAGTGTTGTTCAATGTCATAGAACTATGGAATCATAGAATAATGTTAAGTTGGAAGGGACTCATCAGAATCATTGAGACCACCTCCTGGCCCTACACAGGGCACCTCAGGAGTCTCACCATGTGCCTGAGGGCACTGTCCAAATGCTTCTTGAACTCTGTCAGGCTGGGTCTGTGACCACTTCCCTGGATAGCCTGTTACAGTGCCCCACCACCCACTGGATGAAGAACTTTTTCCTCATATCCAACCTAAACCTCCTCTGACACAACTTCAGGCCACTTCCTTGGGTCCTATCCCTGGTCAGGAGAGTGAAGAGATCAGTACCTTGCTCTCTTCTGCCCCTTCTGAGGGTCTTGAAGACCTCAGTGAGGTCTCCCCTCAGTCTCCTCCAGGCTGAACGAGCCAAGTGCCTCAGCCACCCCTCATAAGACTTGCCCTTCAGATTCTTCACCGTTCTCGTGGCCCTCCTTTGGATGCTCTCTAATAACCTAGTGTCTTTTTAATATTGTGGTGCCCAAAAGTGCTCACAGGACTCAAGGTGAGGCCACCCCAGTGCAGAGCAGAGGGGGACAATCCCCTCCCTAGCCAGGCTGGAGATCTGTGTCTGATGCCCCCCAGGGCATGTTTAATGCACTCCAGAACATGCTTATAAGTAAAAGCTGAGAAACCTTAGTTTTAACCCTGTGTTTTACTCAAGAAATGTGTCTTGCACGTTGTTATCCTGTATCAAGAAACAGAAGTTAATAGAAAGGGAGTATGTACCAAGGAATGGAAAGCATAGTACGAATAATAAGTGACATTATCTTGAAAAATCTGTTATCCCAGGCAGAAGATTGTTTTGTGAAAATCATGATAGTAGAATTTAAGCATATGATAACCCATAATAACATTAATTAAACATACAAGCTGATAATTTTAAGGTCTTTATCATACATTAAAATCTAAAAGGTGTGGCACTAAAGAAATGTGTTGGGTTTGGGTATTTTTTCCTTAGAACTACTGAACTAGTGAGCAGATAGGTTTGTGAGAAGTACCATTTTTATAAGCAGAAAACATCTGGTTCAGAGGTAGTATCAGGTGGGATATGAATGGAAGCTTTACTTTCCCCATTGCATAAAGCTGGCTTTGATCACTGCTATATTTTCTTTTGAATTTGAAATATCTGGAACTTTTAAATGAATACAAGTAGAATCAAAGTTATTTTATATTATAAAGGCTATATAGCAGATATTTTAATTTTATTAAAACAGTAATCTTGTTGTACAGCTGAACTGGCTTGGTCAAATTCCTAGTAATTTCAAGGCTTGTCTCTAAATAAAAAAATATAATTTATTTAACTTAAAGTTGCTATCTTTAATAATTTATATATACTTACATATTATCCTTCAGACTATTGCCAATAATAGTACATAGCTAGATAGGTTTTATGTAAATTAGTAGCAGAATCTTTGTTGTGAAAAATTTTACTTTAGAAAATGGCTGAGAACAAGGTTTGTGTACAATACAAATTATGTGCAATTTGGGGATACTTTTCTTTTTTGTTTTTCTGTTTGTTTGTTTGTTTGTAATATTCCATCTCACCTCATACTGGGAGGTATTTTTCTTTTAATGGGAGGAACAAGATATGCTTTTTCTAAATTTTGCTCTTAATTTACACTGCTACAGCACTACAAAATGCAAGAATTGGCAAGGTCAGAAGGAATACTTTAACCTATGGACTAGACAATTTTCATAGTCTTGTCCTTAGTAATAGAGGTGTTTCAATAATATTTTCTTTTTCTTTTTCTGTTTTTCATGTATGCTGACAGGATTCCTTTCCACTGAAAGTTCGAGGTATCCACTTGATTAATGAGCCTTTATTCTTCCACCCAGTCTTTGCTCTAATTAAGCCTTTTCTCACTGAAAAAATAAAGCAACGGGTGAGTGCACACAAATATTTCTTTCTGCCACAAAACCCTTATATGACAATCTGTAGCACTTCCCTTAGGCTCTGTTACTCCTGAGTACTGAAGGGCATAAACCATTTTTGTTTGTTAGTGCCCTACAGACCTCCAGAATCTAACTGTAAAGCATTTGCAGTCAATAATGAGAGTTGCAAGTGGTGCTGTTATCACTACTCTAAAGATAAAAAACACTGTGACACAAAGAGGTTAAATAATTTGCTTGAGGTCACATAACAATTCTTCTGCAGAACTAGAAAGAAATAGATCCTGGATTTCCGAGTACTCTGCCTATAAATGACAGAGAAAATGATCACTAAACAGTGTTTTATGCTCCAAGTTGTGCAGAATTAGTAGAAGACAACTCTTTAGCCCTGAGAGACCTCCAGAGGCATTTATATATGAAAAATTGGTCAGACTTAGCTTTGAAGTTTTTTTCCAAACAGCTCCTTATTTGTTTTAAATAGTTTTGCCATTATAAATCTGCAAATAAATTTGTATTTGGATGCAAATGCATGCCAAGGACTACAGTTTATTGCAGCACAGGAAATATATTGGGAGTTTTCAGCTGGCACAAAAGTGAAGTGTTAACAGCAGGGCTAAGGTACAAAATAAGCAGCCCTGCCTATTGTTATCCCATTCTGAAGCCTCCTTTACTCAGCACGTGGATCTTGGTCATTTGCAATAGCCAGTGCATGCCAGGACAGTAGACCCTATAAAAGTATCAGACTGAAAGTAATGAACAAGGCTTCAAAATTGCTACAATAAAGCAAGAAGAGAAGAACCAAACCTACGGTATTGCAAGGGTTAAAGTGGAGAAGTAGTCCAGGATCTAATTTCAGTTGGAACTGAAACATAAGGACTGATATATATAGATCCTGTTGAGTATCTTCCTTGACACCTGTCTGAACGTACATACGTACTACATAATCTTGTTTTTAAATACATGTGGCAGGACCAGATAGTGACGGCCAGGAGCCAGACACAGTTCTTTTCTTGGAAATGACTGAAGGGCAGGTACAAGATATCATGACTAAACAAATCACAAGTCTTCCCATGGTTTAGCTCAGTTTAGCAGTTTGGATGTAGTGTGTATTCTCATCAGTGTTGTTAAACCAGTCTGGAACAAGTGTGTAGTTGGTTTTGCCTCTTGTGCTCACAGCTACACCAAATGCAGTTCTCAGGTTGTAGTCAATCCTTCACCAGCCTTCAGAGACTGAGTAGGACTGAGTTTGAGCACCTAGGGGAAACTCACTAGGTAGTTCCTTCTTTTAAGGAACTCGTTATGAAAAAATTCACTTTCTTAGACCAAGCTGGTGGGTCCAGCTCTTGCACTGAGATGATTTACTGCCTGTTCTCACTCAGTAGTCTAGCATTCATACCCAAGTAAATGCTTTTAATATTTTGGTTTAGGTGTACATGCATGGAAATAACTACTTGCAGAGTCTGACTGAGCACTTCCCCGTCAGCATTCTCCCACAGGAATATGGGGGGGAGGAAGTCTCCATTGAAGAGCTGGCCAAGGAATGGACTGACTTCATAATGGCATCTGCAGATTATCTTCAGAGCATTTCTCTGGTTGCCTGGGAATAACCTTAATACAGTATTTTATCAATTATTGAACACTGGAATTGGAAATAAGTTTAAGGTGAAAATTTCCATTGTGAATGAAACTTGCATGTCTTTGCAGGGCACTGAATGTTATACTGGGTACACTTCTATACTAACTGGAGTCTATCAGTTTGTAGGTCTGAAGAGATGAATGAATTTTACATATTTGTACCACTGCTTGTAATTGAGTAACTTG
This sequence comes from Lanius collurio, assembly GCA_020086605.1. Taxonomy (NCBI): domain Eukaryota; kingdom Metazoa; phylum Chordata; class Aves; order Passeriformes; family Laniidae; genus Lanius; species Lanius collurio. The sequence goes on from JACBWW010000003.1 coordinate 31,169,308, forward strand.
TATGCCAGAAGGCTGAAGAGTGCATTGGATAACAGATTGATACTGCTGCTGTTAAATCTTTGGAGACAACTCATCTATAATAATGCAGTCTAGAATCTTACATCTTTGTTTGTCAAGACAACAGGATACAAAACAAAGAACAGACTGATTAGGTTAGAGTAGTTTGTCACAGAAATAAGACTACAAGGCTAATTTACAAGGAGTGAAGAGGTTGCTTTTTGGATTGATTCTCAGGGAAAAATGCTCTTTTGTTAGCTTGTGTCAAATTGAAAATTAGCAATAGTGAGAAATTTGTGTTACTCTTTGTGCTGCTTGTGCAGCTTCTGGTTTTGTGCTAATTAACAGAATAATCTTCAAGTTTTATAGAGAAAACACTATGTACATATTCAAAGGACAGTGTGAATCCGGGGCAGGAACTGGTAAGAGAGTCAAAACAACCTTGAAAATTCTTATTTTCTTTCATCAAAGTGATACTGTCTATAGACAACTATAAGAAACTCAGATTATTATCAACTTTAATCCCTAGTGTAAAGGACTACAGAGGTCAAAAGCTTTCATCTGTTTGCATTATCTGTTTCAGAGGGTAAAGAGGTTATCCTTTGTGGATCTGAACTTCAGAAATATCTATTTGTTTTAAGGGTGCTTGGAGGTCACTTTGGACCTCAGCATAGGAGATGCTTGGTATCTTCATTTTATTTTCAGAACAGTAATTGACACTTTGTCAGTCTATTTGCTGTTGTGCACTGGAAAATAGGTTTTTGGTTTGTTTTGAAGGGCCATTATTGACATATGAACATTGCATATGTAAAAGCTATCACTCACAGTACATGGCAGTATCATCCTGCAATCCCCTGTATTTAGTAATCTCAACCATTATTTTACTTTTCTCAGTTTTTTCCTAAAATCTTTGTTAGTACACCAGCTGCCAGAGTTCACTGACCCAGTTCTTAACTGTTTTGTTTTTGCATAAGCACTATATATTTAAGCATTCCATATGAATTTCCATATAAATAAATCCATAACAAATGCTTTTATCGCAGTTAGATAGAAATGACAACTTCAGTTATTTTGTAATCTTTAGGACATTGGGATGGTATATGGGCTTAGGGGAGAGAAATTAAACCATCCTATTATATTAGAAATGCCTTACTTAAGATTATGATTAATAAAGGCATTATTGCAAGAGTCATTGGAAACTACTGTTTATTAGCAAGAAGAACATCTATGAAAGACTCATTAGAGTACTTGTTGGTTGTAGTTTCTTCTGCTGTGGTAGGATCAATGCCAGAAATTCTTTCAAAACTGACAAAAACCTCTTGATTTTTTTCCTTCCAATTCCCAAATTTCCTCAAGTGCATTTTTCATTTTTCTCTTTCAGAATATTTTTGATATGAGGCTTAAATTCAAATAAACACTTTTCAGATATATGATTCTATGAAATTGTATTTCATATATATTTCTTTTTCTCAGATTGAACTATTTTGTGATACAAAAGCTCCTTAAACAGACGAGTTCAATGAACTTCAAATTCTTCTTTATAAGAAAATAGACTAAGTAGTCAGGTATCTGGCAATTGTTCAAGTGTGTAACTCAAGTTCCAAGTAATTTACCATCTGGAGAACCGAAGCTATTGTCTTAATATTACAGCCCTTCAATTTTAATCCATGAACGTAAACTGCACAAAGGAATGAACGGTGTTTCAGCGAACAAGAAAATGTAAACTTTTCCTATTAAACCAATCTCTGATCGCTGCTGGTTTATATAGCAGAAACCTCATTTGATTGCATATGTATATGCACATGCATATGTAGCAGGCGTTTTTTAAAAATCTTTATTTGGACTCACCCAGCTCTATGAATTTAAAGTCCTAAATGTCTTCAAAAATACCATGAGTCCGTTATTAAGTGGTAGCATGTTTGCGTAACACAACAGTTAGAGCACTGAGTGCAGTTATTTTTTCCTGAACTGTTAATAATTTTTTAATGTTTACATACTAGATAGGAGGTGGGAACTCTTAATTGCAACTGCTGCTAACGATATGGACACAAGATGATTTACGTAATGAATGGTGGAGATATTGGTATGATGCGTGGTGGTCTTGCAGCTTTGAGCAGCAGTCAACAAAACAAGTTGTGCGTTATCTTTATTATCCTAAGTGCATTATTCTTTATAAACATCG
>JACBWW010000003.1:31246486-31306482 GCA_020086605.1 Lanius collurio
GAGAAGATAATTTTCTTAAAATAGTTTCGAACTGTGCTTTACTACAACAGTAAGTAATCACATTTTAAATATTTGTTTTGTTACAGGGCATAATGTGGCTTTGTTGAGTAACTTGTCCTCCTGTTTCTGGCTAAAATACCAAGTTTTAGAATTATTATGACCTGTAGTTTGCTTGTCAAGAAAAATAAAATGGAGAAAAAAACCTTACATTTATATTTTTTAGGCAATCTTATTTTCACAATAATCTTTATGCATCTTAATTGATTAATATGCTATTTAAATGATAAATAGTTTAAAGGTTATTAGATTTCTTTAGCTTCCTTTTGGATGAGAACTTTTCAAAGGTCATTTTGGTAAATTGCATTCGGTGGAAAAAAAATATGTGCTGAAATGCAAATTCTTATTTAACTTAATTTAGCAGACTTTTTTATTGTGCATAGTTCTGTTTGAATAATCACCAGATGTATTTTAAAAGACCTATGTTTTCTCTATTGAATCAAGATACACTGTGTAGTAGGACTAGCAAGCAGCATCTGCTGCAAAATTTGCAAATTTCATAAACTTGTGATATACATGCTTTAAACAAAATGTTCTTTGCTTTGGTCAGTTTGATAAAAACACACATTAATTTTAGCTAAAATGGTTTTTGGGGTTTTTTTGTGAAGAGGCTGACTGAAACACCCCTGAATCACAGGGTTAAAGATACTCCTAAGCGCTGAGCATCTCTGCATTCTCAAAAACACTGCTCTTATTTCCATAAAACATCTTTTCTGTGAGATCATTCAAGTTTTTCTTAAAAGACTTCTTTTTCCAAGTTGAGTATCTTTGTTGGAGTCACAACAATTAAAAAAAAGTATCAAATTCAAAATATGATGGCCTTAAATCTACTGGATTTTGATTTAGAAAAACCTTGGAAGTGACCCTTGCTTCTGGCTTTTTTAGGGGTTTGTCTCTGATCAGCTGATTGACTTGTCTCAAAAGTCAGGATCAGTAACAAAATCTCCAGAAGGAGGCCAGGAAAAAAATTAAATACCTGCTTTTTTCATCAGTAATAATAATAAATGTGGATTACATTTATTTCTTGAAGATATCAAGCAGTTTGTTTTCATATATTTATCCAAGACACAGATATTTATGTATCTTACCTGCATTTCAAAGCACGTGCAATTTTTGCCATTAAAATTAAATTCTGTATAATCTCCATATCAATCAGACTTTTTTCTTGGGCAGCTTTTCTAACTGGAGAAACTTTGCCTAGTTGACATTTTCTTTGATAAGAAAAAGAAACAACATAAAAATCTGGGACACTACCTGCAAATGCTTCCTGAGTCACTTTAGCCAACCCGAGGCACTGGGCTTTGGTCTAACTTCTGGTTAAAACGTCAGACATTTTTTTATGGCCATAAATTGTAGCAAATATCTCAGCTCTAGGAAAGAAAAGTGCTTGAGGAAACCAGAGAACCCAGTGTCTTTCTGTCCTTGAGAAAGAGACATCAGTGGAAACTGTGACTGTCAGGAAATACTGGGCAACCCTCATTTCTCTGCATGACATCACTGATTTCCACATTGAAAATGATGAATCTGAGCAATTTTTCACCTGTGTCCTGCCCTGAGTAGAAGCTGGGTTGGCTCTGAACTCCTGCCCTCTTTCTGTCACTGCTCTTATAGGAGAAAGTAAAAATTAACAGTCTGTTTAAATGACAGATGCAAAAATAACAGTTTTTCTGTTCAACACCCATGCAGGGTAGAAGAATTCAAAGCAAATCCATTTTTACATTATGGTTTTAATATTTCCCATGGTTTAATGTACAGGGAAAATTGATTCTCATTCCCTCTCACTATCACAAATATTTTGAGATTCTTTCATCTTTTTAAAGTATTTTTACTTACATATGTGCACTTAAAATATTCTCATAACCTCTCCAAATTAACACACTGGAGCCAGGAAAAGATACCACAGATATAAGAAGTGCAAAGCATGAGCACTTGCTCGAAACACACAGAAGTGCAGAAAGCCTAAAGAAATTCTATCAAATCTATTATAATATATTTGAACAAAATTCTAATTTTTCCTTCTTCAATTTTGAACCTTCTGAAATGACTTTTTTATGTGTCAGCACTACATCTAAACAATGCATTATCACCAGCGGCTCAAGATGAAAATTAAAGGAAACTAAAGTGGAAATTAGAGTGGTTTTTTCTGCCAGATTTAAATATGTGTTAAGTTTGGCTTTTTCTTATTAAGTAGCTTTATTTTAAGGGTGTCAAAAAGAAATTCTTGTTGTTATGCCAGACTAAGATTTTTAAGTAAGTCTTAAATGTAAGCATAGAGATATAAATTCATGAGTTAAGTGTTATACTCTCATTTCTCAAGTCTTGGTTGGGCTTTTTTCATGAATTTCATCTTTCCATGTATGAAAACTCCATTTCTTACATGCACACATTCCTTTATTTTCCTCAGATATTCTCTCTGTTGACAATTTCTAATACTGAGATGGAAGATTCTAGACATGGTTTTGTCAGTGCTCTGTAAAAAGCAGCTCTTGATGTCCTTGCCCACACTGTTTATGGGTATCCAGCACAAAATCATCCTGGCCTCCTTTGTTTCCCAGCACAGATTCACAGCCAGTTTACAACCTGAATATCCCTTTAGTCTCTCCTAGGATTATTGCTTTCTAAGTATTTCCATCAGAAAAAGTTATGATTTACATTGCTATTCTTAGAATGTGCTGGCTGGCTTTTTTTTTTTTTTGCCACTTGAAGCTCAAGCTCTTGATCCTGCTCATATTGCCACTTTATTCCTTGTTATTCTCTTTTCTCTGTTTGTGGCTTTTCCTAATTTAGCATAATGTGATTATTTGGGGAACTATGTGTCTGTTTTTCTGGTCTTTCCACAAAATCTGGTCTTTCCCTGAAAAAAACAACTGCTGAGTGGACTGGGTGGTTGCTAATCTGTAGAGTTCTCTGAGCCTTATTCCCAATTTACTGCCTGTTTTTGGACCAACAGAATAAAACTAAAATTATAACTCAAAAATACTACTTAAAAATAGTACATTTCTTTTTATAAATAGGTCTAGGGTTTGGAGGTTGAGTAATTGAATTTCTCAGTATGCAAAATTATTCTTTTTTTTAACCTTCTAGAGCTGTTTAGTGGGGTGAAGCAAGGTCAATTTACTCATGGTGCAACTAATTTATGGAAGTGTGTCATACTTATGGATTCGTTCTGCTGCTAGTTGGGAATAGTGAAATAAATAATTAGCTAATGCACATATACATTTATTTTAATAATATGTTTATTACATGCATTCACCTTGCAGTATGTATTTTAATTCTCAATATCAAACACATTTTGAATAGAAGTTTTTCATTTAGACATTATCTATTAATGATATTGTGGTGCACAGAGACCTACAAATAATTTTATAGGCACTGCTAGTATGTTGTTCAAATATTAATGAAAGCATATTAATTTAATTCCTAACCTTACTTAATTAGTCTTAAATGGCATAATGCTAACAGTCTCCCAAGGATAAAGGCTGCACAGATACAATAAATGAAGAGAAGACAAGTGTATGCCATTTGTTTAACTGCATAACTGAAAGTTCCCTCTGGAACAGAGAGAATAAAGGTCTAATTTTCTGCGACTAAAAGTCATTTTCTCTTCACAGAGAGCTGAAGGATCTACTATTCTCTATTCATCACTGCTACTGCAAGACTTTGTTAATATCTATTTTCTGAGAAGTGCCAGCTAAGAGTCAAAGGCTTAGGCTGTGTTAGAGAGGCTGTGAGGAACATTGCTATGTTAGAAAGGCTATGAGGAACATTGCTTAAGGAATTAACATGCATTTTTAATGAGTGTGGCCTCTCTGCACTCTTGTGTACGTCCTGTGACAGATTACTCATTCCATGCTTTGCCTTCCAGACAGTGCCCTCCACTTTTGTTGCTATAAATAGCTGTAAGTTCATTTCTGAAAGAAGAGGTCCAAGATGACTAAAAAAAGAGGGTGATTTGTTGTTCTGATAAAACACAAAGGAAAAATAAAGCTGTAGCCATGTTACAGTTTCAGATAACAGTGGAGGAGAACAGAGGAATTTAGAGCAGTTATAAGGGGAGAAGTAAGAAGATTAGTTTGTGTGCAAGAATACTGATATGAACATAAAAGGAAGGAAAGGGAAGCTAATCAAAACCAACTTTAATATTTTATATCAAAGTAACTGAGATAATACAGTAGCTGAAAAAAAAAGGAATATGAATGTACTTTCTGCGGAAGAGGTGCAGAAGTTTTGCTTTTGGAAGTGTCCACGTTCCTGAAAACAGGGAGAGGAAGAGAGAAAGCCAAGAGAGAGAGCCATAAAGTGACATGATCAGGGAGTCATACCATGGATGAAGAGATGTGTTTGAGAGCTGTGTCTGTGGATAGCATGTAAGACACTATAGGAGATAATAATGAAAGGAGAAAGTGTAGGGAGAAGGAGATACCATGAGAACACCAAGTGGAGAAGCAAGGGGGTAACAGGTTGAGTAACACTGAGACACTGAATTTGGAAAAAAGATGCAACTGATGTCATGATTGCAGGGTTTGAGATGCAAGATGTTATAGAGGATGGAGCAGAGAGCATGGAGCTAACACATATTTTTGGAGAAAGTAAAATACTTTACCTTTTGAGAGAAAAAGGAACTAAAATGGGAAAAAGAAAAGAACATGCGTCCTATCTCAGGACACATATCTTCAGCCTCAGTGGATTAATCCACCTTACCAGCAAACTATAGAGAAAAGCAGTAGGATTGCACCAGTGATATGCAAAGCCTTTTTGACCAGGGTAGGGCTGAAAAGTGGCACAAAGCAGCATCCTGTGATGTTTAGAGTTCCCCCTAAGGACAGGAAGTGCAATACTCATTTTATTGTAACCAGAGTGTCTATGCTGTTTCTCTTGACAGCCCCTCTTCCATTTTCTTGAATAACAAACTAAATGTTTTTGGTTCTCCACGATGTATGTGGGAAGAGTCACGACAGCTTTTAGCTTCTGCTTCTTTGCCCTGAGATATCTTGGTTCAGGAATGCATTTGGGTTTAAAGACTATTTTCAGAGTAAGGAAGTCTCTTGGCTCTGAAGAATAATGTTTTATCTCTTCTTTAGCAATACATCACCATGGCAATTTTCATTCAAACGTTTAGACAGAAAGTGCATCCCAGAGCTCCCTCAAGAGTTTAATAATCCAGAGCTGCACAGTAACTAACAAAGAAGAAGGTGCACTTTTTTATAATCTCTAGGAATATGTTAGTCATGCGCCGACTCACGTTTTATTGAAATTAAGTCTGGTCACTCTGACTGTGAAACAATGGAAGGTGTGAGATGGGACTGAGGAGCTGAAGACTCAGTCCTAGAAATCGTGGCTCATGTAAATAATCCTTAATTATGTTCATAGACTTGAATTATGTGGTTCTAGTTTCCAGAGAAATGTTCATGGGGTTTAAAAACAAAATGGGGGTTAGTTTAAAATTGTTTCTGGACAACTAAATTTACCAGTGTATATATAGGGAGAGTAGACCAGCTGGTAGACCTGAAGCTGATTCATGATGAGTGCTGTTATATTTTTATCCTTAACATGCTTTCATTTTCATGTGGATTTTTAAATGGAAAGCCCACAATGAATGAGTTTCTTAGTAATACCAAGGACATACTGGATGCAAAACTACTGAATACCCAGTTATAATAGTCTCCTTAGAAATTATCAGTTAGGATTCAGGAATATTTCATTTTACCAGGCTCAATGTTAATGGCAGTCTACATCCACTGATGTAAATTATTAGCAAGTTCAGAAGCCCCTGATAAAAATTGACAGGCTAGACACTTGCTAAAAGCCTAAGATTTGGATTCCAGAGGTAGGCATAGGACAGCTGCAAAATGAGTTAAATCATGATAAAAGAGAATGAGGATGCAGAAAAATGGAAATCACTTTGTCTTTTCAGCAGGTTGTTTTGAATCCCTTTCTTTTCTCTCATAACTTGATAGTGGCTGTGAAAAAAAAACACCCCATTTTTATTACATACATATTTAAAGGACGGGGTTTTGAAAGATCAGTCTGTACTTTTGTCTGTGTGGTTTCATGCACATGTTTAATTGGGGAATTTTTTTTTCCTACTTAGAAAGTGATATGTTCAGAATCAAAACAGGATTGATTTTCTTTTCAGCGCAGGGTTTACTTATTCAAATGTGCTCAATCAATATAAATGTATTTTAGCACAACAAAAGCGAAAAGCAGAGACATGGAGAATCACATAAATGCATATATTAGGAGGGCCAGGAGCTGACAGAAAAATCCTTTAAAATCAGTTTTGTGTGATTGTTACTTTTATTCCACTGTAGGTATATTATTCTGTTCATGCTAGCTAGTAGCTTGAGAAGAAATATGTTCATAAAGCAAACTTGAAGGAAAACAGATCTGGAACAGGTGCCTGAAAATTGCAAAGCCATTATCATCTTGAGAGCCATGACTACAGTAAATGGTCCAACAGTCACAGCTGAAGAAATAAAAACACTGAAGCTGTTTAAACAAGAATTAAATGGCATTGTGAGGAAGTGAAGGCTTTTGAAGTCCACTGCTAGCAGATGAAGCAAGTATTGCAAATCCTAATTGTTTGTGTTCAGCCCTTCTCCTTTAGTGTATCAAGATAATTGCACTTTAAGTTGTTTGCTTGGAGAAAAAAAGGGGAATGGATAAAGTTGAGAGTTTGAATGTACATTTGAAAATTCTCAATGGGCTGCCTATCAGCCCATAGTTTCTGCTTACCATTATTATAATGGATGTAACATGCCTCTGACTGATTTCAGGAAACTTTATCTCAGCCTTCCAATGTGAGAGGGTACTAGAGCCTCCCTGTCACATGTGTTAGTCATCTGCAAAGTAAACACAGTAAATCACAGGGTAAGGTGACGATGGCTCGTGACACTCCAGTAATGCACACTGGAAATACAGCTCTTCTAATGTTCCTGTACTCCTGGTCAGACCTTTGCTCTTCAGAGGTCCCCCAGGTGAATTGCAGTGTGTTCCTTCTTACACCACTGCTAATGGTTTGATTTCAAAGAAATCAATCATTTAATTATGAATAAGAATTAAAACTCAGGAATGACAGTTTTGTGTGGCATAGTTAGCTCACAGAAGCCAAGAGTACATGGGAGCAACCATAGGTGTGTGTTGTTCATTTCGTACCAAGGCTTCATGAAATCCTGGGGAAATATTTTTCTTGTAAATCAGTGATCAAAAATACTGGGCTGAATTTACCAAAATAAGAATGCAAGGGTTTCACTTTTTTTTTTTTTTTTAAAAATTATATGGCAGAAACTTTTTTTTTAAATGATATCCAGGTACTATGGCTAATGGCCAAACTTTGATCTTTTCAGAAATCAGACGCATTTGAGGATACAGAACAGTCCAAATCAAGCTGTATTTAAGTACTGAAAATGGCATTTTTAAAACAAAATCCTTATATATGCTCTTTGTTCTTTTTTGCTCATATAGTGCTCCCACTATCTCCTTTTTTAGTTAAAGGTGAGAAGAACGTGAGCTCCTTGTTATAAAATGTCAGTCTCTCGTTGATGCTGGGGTCCATCTTTTCTCTCATGAAAAATGAATAGCTCTAGGACTCTTTGTGCACTCATCTATTTGTGGTGCAGGAAAGTTCGTATTCCCCAGGCCACAACAGTTCCTTCTTTGATTGTCCACTGGTTGTCCTTCTGGAACACCACAGTCAGGTTTTCCTGATGTTGGTTTTGTTCTGGTTTGGTTTGCTTTGGTTTGCTTTGGTTTGCTTTGGTTTGCTTTGTTTTTTTCAAGCAATGAACCTGAAGGAGAGAGGTTAAAGGGAAGGAAAGAGACATTCTGTTTGTCTTCTCTAAGATCTCCTCTTTTCATTTTTCTTTGACCATCTTTCATCGCTCAAAGTCTGTGCAGTGACTCCTCACCTTTTTCCAAGAACATTGGTTGTTCAAGAATAGAGTACTCTGCACCCTTTTGCTCTACTCTTTTATTGTGTTTGAGCTTCTGACACTTATTTCTAAATGTTCTTGTAATACCATTCTGTCTCAAAACATTTTCCCAGCCAGATTTCATTTCTCTCCTATATACTTCCAAGATTTTTACTTGGCTGTGTAAAGAAGTGCCAGCATCCAATTAAAAGATACTGCATGCCTTTCAGAAAGGACTGAATATTGCCTCTGGCTACCAGGGTATCAAAGAAACATCTATCTGGGATTTTTTGGGATCAGTCCAGGTTACTAGCTTTCTAAACCACTGCCAGTAACTCAGTAAGTGAAATAGTTAATGAAAATAGCAATTATCCTTTACTATGTTATTCAGGGGTATATGACAAACTGATTCCTACTCTAAAGCATCAGTTCTGCATTAATATGAGTTCTCTTTTTTTGTGTGCAAGGGAATACATTTTATGCCCTTGGCAAAGATAGTGTCTTTGCTGCTGAGAGAACTGCACATAATACTACATCTCAGAAGAAAAAAAGCTATGTCAAAAGGAGAATATGGCTTAATTCTCACTTTACATGTACATTGCTGTATTTCTAGTGCTGTTAACTGAGCAATCCTTGATTTAAGCTAAGCAAGATTAAAACCAAGTCCTATATATATATCAAATGTTGGCTTTATGTATATTTTTATTATTTGTACAGAAATGAACACACAAAAAATTCAATTACTGTCATAGTTTCATCTGGGATAGAGTTAATTTTCTTTCTATTAGTTGGTACAGTGCTGTGTTTTGGATGAAGTATGAAAATAGCATTGATAACACATTGATGTTCAGTTGTTGCTAAGCAGTTCTTACCCTAAGTCAAGGGCTTTTCAAGTTCTCATCCTCTGCCACTGAGCAGATGCACAAGAAGCTGGGAGGGGCCACAACTGGACAGCTGACCCAAACTGGTCAAAGGGATATTCCATACCTTAGAACATCATACTCAGCATATAAACTGGGGGAGTTGGCCAGGAGCCATCAATGGCTGCTCAGGGGTGGGCTGGGCATCAGTAGGTAGTGAGCATTTGTATTGGGCATCACTTCTTTCTTTTGGGTTTTATTCCTCTCTCTCTCCTTTTCATTGCTATTATTAACTTTATTAATGTCATTAGTGTTATTAGTATTACACTGGTATTATTAGTGACATTAGTATATCACTACTGTTGCTAATTTTATTGCTATCATTAGTATTATTAGTAGTGCTATATTTTGCTTCAGTTATTAACACATTCTCATCTCAGCCAATGAGGTTTACTTTTTTTTTTTCCCATTCTCCTCCCCACCAGGGAAGAGCAGGGAGTGAGCAAGCAGCTGCATGGTACTTAGCTGCTGGCTTCAGTTAAACCATGTCAATTACTTAGCTATAAAGCTCATTTTGGCTAAATTAGGGGTGTATATAACTAGCAAACCAATGTAATTTTTTTTTTTGTAGGCAGATAATAATTTCCTATCCTAAAACCATGTTTGCCTTATTTTCTGTAAGTCTGAAATATACATAACATATATTTTAGTAAATATACATGAAACTGGTATTATGTCGATTGAAAGTGAAAGATGCAAGTGACTTATTTCATCATCTGGCTGATTAACAATCTCTTCTGGAATATGTTACTGAAATCTGATTTTATAAATAACTCCTATCACCATCCATATGGCCTATTTTATTATATTTGTCTTGGGCAAAAGTGTAATAGATGTATTTACTAGTTCTAAGACTATCCATGCATTTGCAGCCTTATAAAGACTAAATATGATTTTTTATGGAACTTGAGAAATTTGGAGCTTTCCTTCATTTGCGATTAACGACTGAAAAATATGTAAATGAGGGAAGGAATAAAGCAGGATCGATTTGCAAAGATGAGATATAAAGAAGCTGATATAAAAGGTCTTTTATCTAGTGTAATGCAGCGCTTCTGCAACAAATTGAGCCTTTTAGTCACCATATGGCACTTTTAGAGCTCTATTATAGTCCTTATATCCTAGACCTGTGCTCTAACCAACTGAATTTCCCCTCACACAGTGCCTTATTTACTTTGTTATGTGCCTTTCACATTTTCCATTTGACCACTGATTCTGATTGGAGAGAAGAAAATGAATCTTCCCATAAGAACAAATGAGGATGTTAGTGGAGACAAGAGCTGTAAAACTAAGCAGCTGTCTCCTGCTTTTCTTTATTGACTAAAAAAAAAAAAAAATACAAACTGCTTTTATCCTGTAGATAAAACTAGGAGCAAAGTATGCTCCCTTGCAGAGAGGTGCAATACCCATTCTAAGCATGCACCACGTGAGATACTGAATTTTTATAGTTTTATAGTTGAGTCACCATCCCTGGAGTTATCTACAAGATGTGTTAGATGTGGCACTCAGGGACATGGTTTAGTGGTGGACTTGGCCATGCTGGGTTAAAGGTTGGGTTCAGTGATCTTAGAGATCTTTTCCCACCTAAAAAATATGGTGATTCTATAGGTGTAAAAATCAATCTCCTGGATTAAAAATAGTCACAATAAGTATCGTGATAGAAGTACATTATAAAACATGTGTATAGAGAGTTAAAGAAGACAGAAGGAAAATAGAGCCTGATCTGGGGAACTCTGAAATAAATGTGGCTGTTCTCTTCTACTTGATAATAGACTCTCAATCAAATCTATAAAGACATGAGTTATGAAGGCATTTTCATTTACTGAATAACTGTTGGAAAATTAACACAATCAGTTATTTCTGGAGAAATAAATTTCCAGATTTTCACACTCATTCAAAGTCATGATGAAAGAGCATCAGACAAAAGTGTGATTTTAATCCGTATTTTAGCAGAGAAAAAGAGAGAGGGGGGAAATCCTGAATGTTGAGGACTATTTGAGGTGATAGGTAATTTATTTGAAAATATAGCTCTGGTAAGTTAAAGAGGTAATGTATCCTTTACATAAGGACTTCCAGAGGCTCTTTGTGCTTTCTGAAAGTTATCAATTCAAAGTAAAGATATTTGGTTTCTATATCCTGTAGATTAACCTGTCAACAGAGTAATAATGTATATGAAAAGAAGTGGGGAAGAAAATGGCTCTATTTCACTGGTAAATATGCTATGGATTTGACAAAGAAAAAAAAAATCAAAATCCATCCAAAGCTTCAATTCATTTGTTTCCCATGAAGAAACAGTGTGATGGGGTCACTAACAGACACAAACAAGGAATGAAAATCCAAGATGAGTGCTCTGCATGGCTGATGACTGCTTGTGCAGTGCTGATGGAGACCCTCAACCTTCACACACCAGGACAGTTTTCCAAGTGGGAGCAGTCCCTCCAGGTGCAGCAACACCAATCTGCTTTCAGAGTGGGAAAGCCAATTTTGGAGAGTTCTGACCCAGCATGCTTCAACTCAGTGTCTTTATTGATGGAAATTCTTGTGCTAGCACACTTTAAATATTCTTCTTTGCTGTTTGTTAAAGACTTTTTTTTTTCACCTGTTTCAAAAGCTCAGAAATCTCAAAAGGTTGGATATGAGGAAAAATTTCTTCAGCGAAAAGGGTTGTCAAGCATTGGAACAGGCTGCCCAGGGAAGTGCTTGTGTCACCATTCATGGAAGTATTTAAAGGGAATATAGATGTAGTGCTAGATGGTTTAGTGGTGGACTTGAAAGTGCTGGGTGAGTGGTTGGACTTGATCTTAAAGGTCTTTACCAACCTGAACCTTTCTGTGATTGTGTATTTCTGCCATCAGTCTTTCAGCCCGTGTGCACAAATGTGAGAGAAGAGCAGCAGATCATGCCATGGGCAAACAGGAGACAACGAGAGGGTTTGAGGATTCAGGGTGAGGAGTTCACATTGCTGGTGATGAAGACAAACAAAGTCTTTAAATCACTCCTCTTGTTCCCTTGTCAGATAAAAGAAACAGAAACAGTTAACAAGAAAAGCAGAGCTAGCTACTTCTGAAGATGGGAAATTATTTTTAGAAATCACTTTTGTTAGCAAAACAAGAAGGAGGAATCTGAGAGGAGTTAGGAGTGTGAATGAAATACTGTCCCTGGTGCAGTGAATCACAGAATTCCCACTGAAGTTTAAACAAGAAAGGAAGGCTTTTTTGTACAGATTTACCACATACACAAAATACATTCTACAATATTATTTAAAAATCAAAAATGCTGAGAGCTCAAATGATAAGTATAGTTTGGATTAAGTACTAACAACACCTAATGAAAAGGAAATAGCACATCAGTCTCCAATAAATTTTCAGGTACCATTTCCTTTCAACAGCAATAATAACCATAATAATGATAAAAGGGAGAGAAGCTCTTCACTCAGTACATCTGACTGCTGCTGGGAGCATGGCAATCAGTATAGAACACCGTATTCTGCTCACTTTCATATTAATTCTGCCTTCACACAGAGTGTCTTGTGTTATTCCCATCCCCAAAAGCTTCTTTTCCTTTTGTGCCTGTTCCTTGGCTGTTAGTCCTCCTTTCCTGACCAACTTCAGTGAAGCCACACAAAATCTGAGAGGCAGCTTTGGCACCATATCAGCTATAGAGGCTTTTCAGCAGAGCAGGCAATCTCTATTGCAAGGACATAAGATTTTACAGAACACATATAAATCTTCCTAAATATATAATTGTTTATTGATTTTGACCACCGTGTCTAAAGTATTTAGTAGTATCTGTTGAAAACTCTAGACAAAGATGGGTTTCCAATCTAAATCAGTTTTGAAATAAAAAACAAACAAACAAATAAAAGATAAAACAAAAAAGTGCAAAATAATTTGGGAAAGTGCCCTGAGACCTTCTCAGACTGTTTGACCTGCTGGATTCCTAAACATGAAGCTTGAAGACTTTGTTCTGGATTTCCCTGGCTAAGTTTGCATGTGAAATACCATTTTGTTTAGCTCTGTTCCAGTGAAGCTGTGAGGACTGAAAATATGAAAACAAGCTTTATTAGGGGAAAATAGCTCCAGTCTTTAAAGACTGAGACTAATTCCTCCACACAAACACACTATTTAGTGATATTCTAAAAACCCACTTGCTAATTCTGTAAACACTGTATGAGGTAATCCTTCAGGGGAAAAAAATCCCATAATGGACGGAAAGAGTGTTTAAGAAAGAGAGTGACTGGACTACCAAAAAAAGAAAAAGAAAAGGTTCATTGGAATCCTGGGAATTTTGGAGATGCTAAATTTGCCTAGTATTGCATTTTGAAGTTTCAGCACTATTTACAAGTGCTGTGTAAAAGCTGTTATTTTTGCATTCTTCTCTATTATGTTGTGAATCATCCTCATATCATCTTTCCTCGAGTAAGAAGGGTGGAAACCAGGGAGATAATAGAAGGAGGTCGGGTCTGAAAGGCAGAAGAATTCCTGCAGCATGGCTGGCTAAATGGTCCATGAAGAAGCAGCTTGGGGAGGCTTTGTCTGTTACTGTGAATTATGACTGAGTTTCTAAATGCAGGGGCAGCCAATGGTGCATCTACACGTTGGCATTTGGGAAGTAATTCGTTCTACAAATGCAGTATTGATTTCTTAGAAGAACACAGCATATACCTTCAGAAATTTTTCTGCATTTGACAAGATTTTGGCTTTTTGCTTTTCCTTTCCCTGCAAAGGGGTCCATAGAATGAAATGGGCTCCCTGGCTACAGTTATTACTGAATGGTTCTGTTCTTTCCATACCCTTTAATTTGACCTTTCTAGATGTAGTCTAATAATTTTCTATCCTATAATGTTAATTAGGAATTGAACATTTCCACCTGTTAATGCAGTAAAGTGCAGTTGTTCTTTTGCTAGAGCATATTAATAATGTCAGTAATTGAGACAATAATTGTCATGACATGGGATCCCTCATTTTGCTCTGAATGAGTTTTACCTATGGGAGAATTAGGCTGTGACCTGACATGGGAGTTGTGAAGTCTAGTAATGAGAGAACATGTTATAATCACCCTGTGAAGCCAGAAATACCCACAGCAGAAATAATTAGCAGCGGGCAGGAGAGCTTCAGTGGGGCTTTAGCCTCTGTATGCTGTCATTGGTGACCTTGATACATTAATTTGGCCAATATTACCTGTGGGGTGCATCCCTCTTCACCTGTGTTCCTGTGGAGGAGTACAGTATTACAGTGGCTCAGACTCCTGCTCTGAGAGGATTTTCCTCTGCGGGGCTGGGATAGGTGGGTGGTGTGGAGCCACCTCAGATCAGCCTCTGGAAAGCCACAGAAATGCTGTTCAGAGCCTTGGGGTGCGAATGGTTCTTAGACAAGGTTTTCAGAACATCATGAGTTGCTGTTCTCAGAAGAGTTGCACTTCCAGGGAGTAACTGAGAGAGACAGATGTTTTCAAAGCCTCAGGTGATGGGATGACACAACCCTAAGAGAGAGGGGCACCCTTCCACTTGGTTTTGCTGATGCCATAGGTGAAACATAGAGGGCATAGTGGGATGATTTAGCGGGTCTGGGCAAAAAAGCCAAATTTCTTTGGTATCAGAACAGCTTCTTATTCCTTATATCTCAAAATCACCCAGAAACAGCGCTTGAAGTGCCTTTATTGGTCATGACTTTAGATTTTCTTCTGCTTCGCTTTGGAAAAATTTGGGGTGAAGCACTGTCAAAAGTATTTTAAAGGAAAGAAAAGCAGATGAGGATGGGTTAGAGACCTGATTTTTACCTGGAAGCTTTGTTTACCCTGTTTATCTTAGCATGGGATTTGGGGTGTTGGCTAGCATGTGCCATGGGATCAGGATTAAGTTTCTCTTATTCTACCATGCCTTAATTCAACTCCAGTATCTAACCTTTTTTAATGTGATTTTAAGACTTCATGTCTCTTAGGGCCTTTATTATAAAAGCTCTAAGATATGTGTGTGAGTTGTCATTATTTGACTTGATACCATTTAACACACTGTGTGCTTTTAAAACCTGAGACAAGGTCTAAGTGGTTTGCTGATGGAAATGCATAAGCTGATAGGTCTTGCTCCTTATTCTTGTTCTGTGTGACATTTGAGGGGGGAGAGTACTTCTGCTTCCGTATGTTTCTTTACACAGTGAGCTGTGAGGTACAGGAACAGGCTGCCCAAAGGTACCTGTGGATGCCCCACCCCTGGAAGTGTTCAAGAACAGGTTGGATGGGGCTTTGAGCAACCTGGTCTAGTGGAAGTTGACCCTGGCCATGAGCTGATGATCTTTAAGGTCCCTTCCAACCCAAAACATTCATAACCATTCTGATTCTGTAACTACTAAACTAATATTTCAGTATGTAGCTATGTACCTCATATGAGGGTTAATTAGCCATGTGCTTATAGAAGTAAGCATGATTTTTGCATTTCTGTGAAAGGAAGGGAGTAGCAAAGTATCTGCTCTGGACTAACTCTAGCTTGAATAGCTTCTGCCCATAGCAAAATAGGAACAAACATTTGTTATACTCTGTCAATTGCCAAATGTTAGAGATAATGATTACTGTGATCTTTGTCTAGAGGGAAGTGTTGCTCAAAGTACTAAAATAATTAAATGTAAGTGTTGCTCAAAGTATTAAAATAATTATTTGCTAATCCTTTTTATATATTTCTTTCTTTTCAATATTTGAAGTCTCATCCAGGTAGGGAAAATCAAAAGCACGCTTCCTGTCTTAGAAATGCATTATTCTTGGCTACAGTTGCTTTGCTTTTATGTGCTGTTACTTTTTGCCTGAATTTAGTGCACTCAGGCATTCTGTTGATGCTCATCATGGCTGCTGCCTGTTATTCAGATATCTTCATCAATCTCTTCATGATTGTTCCTAAGGATTTTTTCTCCCTGAGACTCCCGGCTGTTCAAAACCTATCGGTTTGTTA
The DNA here is from genome assembly GCA_020086605.1 of Lanius collurio. Taxonomy (NCBI): domain Eukaryota; kingdom Metazoa; phylum Chordata; class Aves; order Passeriformes; family Laniidae; genus Lanius; species Lanius collurio. Next base: position 31,262,308 of record JACBWW010000003.1, read on the forward strand.
AAAGTCTGATTAAACTTTTGGTATATCTGACAGGCCCATCTGCATGGATTCCAGATTAACCATCTGGAATCATTTGATCTTAAACTGTATTAAAACAGCATTTCAATAAACCCATGTTTGAATGCTACCATGTTTATCCAATAAATACTATCTCAGTATCTGATTTTATTCACTGAAGAAATTAATTATTTTTCAGCTGCCTCACCTGCAACATCTAGTCAGATTTTTAGGAGTTTTGTAATTCTAACTTAGCAGCCTTAGATACTTACTCTGTCCAATAGGGTGCTGTATTTTTAAGCACTTGTTTAAAATATGCTATAGAAGTAAGAGTTCAAACAAGTTATTGTCAGACATTGTAAACTATCTTTAGGAAGATGTAAACTATTTTAGGAATAGAAAAGCTTTTCCTGTACTGCGTGAACACAATTTCTTTGGTCACTCATTCTTCTGTTAATAAATCAGCCACTAGGGCAGTGCAGCTGGATTCAGCTGAGATTTGTTGTCCTCCCCTAAAGTCACCCTCAGCCCCCACATGTGCCTCTCCTAAGAGTTGCCAAACTGATCTACTGATCTGCTCCTAGAGTGAGGTGTCTTTTCAAAGTAGAGAAATTGCTTTCCACAAGTGCTTTTCTTTGAATTTAGCTGAGCTTTGACTGCCAGATGATCTAGATAAATAAATCCTAAACCTTGGGTTCTCGCTTCTCCTAATTTTAACTTGCTGCTCTGGCTACAAGTTATCTTTGTGAGAGCTGAGGACAGAAAATTGCTAAGCGCCATGATGGAGTGTGTCCTTGGGCTCTGCAACTGGAGACACTAAACATAACATCCAAAGCGTGCCATCTATATGCAATATAAATAAATAACTTTACGGTAGATCCTTCTTTGAAGGGGAAAATAAGCAAGGCAATAGCATTAGAAAGCACAGTTAGTCTGAACTCCTTGCTAAGCTGCAGATTATCCACAGCTATTTTCATAGCCCTTTGTGGAGTCAGCTGGCCTCCTGCAAGCAAGCAATGAGAAAATATAAGGAAGGATTTTGCTCTGGTTTAGGCAGTCTTTTTTTCCCACACAGCCTATGGTTCACTTTACATATCTCTTCTTTCCCATGGCATTTAATATTTTAATATTTCTTCTTTCCATATACCTCTCTTTTCTGTCAATTTTTATCATGCACATAAAAAGACTTTAGGAAACAGGATGAGCTAAGCTGCTATTGCCTATTGTGTATTAGTCATGTTAAACTAACTAAGGTGGGCAGACAAAACTGCAGCCTCTTACCTAAGAGAAAGTTATATTTTCACATGCACTTACCATAATTCTTTATTCTTGCTAGTTCATCCCTTTAAAAAATATTTTGAATTGATGGAATTTGATCTGTAAAGCACTCAATTGGCACAAAGGATACATTATGCTAATAAGATGTTATTAAAAATATAGGAAATCCATGGCAGAAGAAGTCTTACCTGACTGCCCATATGAAAATATCTTTTATATCTGACTCTGTTTGTAGCTTTGTACCTAAAATGATTTTCAGATACATTAAATCTCTCTTTGAATGAAATGTATCCCGCAGGTATGAATTCAGCTACAGTAGGAATTAGTTTTTATATATGGTAATATAATGATTATTTTTCTGTGTAACTCATCTAAGGAAGTTTCAGAGGAAGTAAACATATTTAGAAAGTATTTGGGAGATGCATAATGCTACAACTAAGAGTAAAAGAAACTAGATATATAATTCAAAATATCTAATTTCCCAGGCTTTTTACAGACAAACAAGCAAAGAAAATTCTTCCCATCTGGATTATTCACATTCTGTAGTGCAGGTAGGACACAGCATGGGTACAAAAGAGATGGGAGAAGCATGTCGTGAAAAGAGAAAATAAGAAAATGAACAAAACATACTAAGGGAATTGCATTCACTGTTGTGTACTACAAAAATGGCGATTTCGTTTTCTGACAAAAAAACCAATGGTCATTTTGCTGATGTAACCTCTTTATCTGTTATAGAAATCTGAGATGGGTAGAGCTTTCAGAAACTTCTGTGTTGAGATGTTGCAATTATAAAATATTATCTTTCTGTGTAATATTACTATTTTTTCAGGTTTTGTTTGTTTATTTGTTTTTCATTCTCCCCTGTTTGGAAAATACCTCGTGCCTTCTAAATGAAACTATTTGGTGCCATTGTCCTATTTCACCAGGATTTCAGCTGGCTATTTTAAATGTCTAAGATATTTGCATATGGTATGGGGGTGTGAAATTAGACCTACAAGATATCAGCCTCCTGGAGTGGCAGCTGGTGGGTTGGCAGAGCGCTTTATGATTCCTAAATTTCTAGTAGATGCATATGTTTAGGCATCTACTTACCTTCTAGGTGGGTGTGGACATCTGGACATCTATCTGGTAATGTTTCAAAGGGGTTTCCAAGAAAGAATTATTCTCATATACAGCCTAGTGTCCAGCAGCAATTTACTTTCTGGTTTTTTTTCATGTTGAACATGTTTACTCTTTCATGGTGATGTTCTATTACCCATTGGGAAGGTAATATCCCATTTTGAATAGTATCTCTTCACCATCAGAGAATAATACACCCACACACAACTTGTTTCTGTTTTCAGCTTTGGACAGAGCTCCTGTGTGTCATCTTTCTTTCATAATAATTGAATCTTGCCCACACAGTAGCCAGCATGAAACCTGAAGTGATCAGATTCTGCTTTGCATCTCATCTGCTCTCATTACAGCTGTCAGACAAGGTTATACCCTGTCTAGAGTCATAACAACCTTAATGTTGTTTTTCATATATTGGCTTGAAAAAAGGCATTTCAACTGTCTTAAGATTCTCCCTTACAATGTGAACTCAACAAGAAGTATGAATCATTATTGACACATTCAAAATAATCTGTCATGCTGCTTTAAAATATTAATGAGAAAACCCTCGAGTCCTTTGATGTTAGTAATTGTTTCATGTTGTAATTGAATTTGAAAAGCTCTGTTAAGATTTTTATCCTCTGACAGTAACTTATTATTTCTAGAACAAAATTGTTTGATAAGTAGTTTAGGTGGCAGCATTCTGAAGAAGCCCTTTGCACTTAATTTTTCTATGAACGATGAAAACTAGCAATACACTGTAAATGCTGACTTCCAGGTCCAGAAGTTCTAAGAGTGTGTAATTTAGTATCATAAGATTTCCAAAGAGGTCGTGTTTTCTAGAGCCTTGATCATCATAATTCTCATCTGAAATCTCTTTGATTGGTTCTCCTCTTTGCTGAAGGGAAATCTACAAAATATACACAATCTGTCATCTGATGCCACACTGCTGCTGTGTTCCAGGGCAGTTCTGATTTCAGAAATTGAAATTCCATTTTGCATCCCAGCATGATGTCTGGGGTTTTACCCAACACCATGATGTTATCCAGTCACAGTCTTGGTGTGGTTCATTACTCTGTGGAGCTGCTGTGTAGCCTGTTGGTCACCCTATTCTGTCTTCATATAGTTGTTATTCCTTATTCTTACTCAAGTACAGTAATTTGCACTTGGCCTATATATTTTTACAAACCCATTGTCCATTTGACAATATTATTAATCATTATTATTAATTTTTAGTTATTAATTAGTTATGGATTATTAATTATTGATTTTTAATTATGTTCTTGTCCACCATGGGGTTTGCACCCACTGCCAGCTTAATTCTGTTTGGAATTCGGAAAGGCATAGTATCTCATAGATAACCCAGTGTAGCACTGGGCCCAGGTGGAATTCCATGGAGCCCCAACAACAACTGTTTCTTAACTTGATGGAGGACAATGAGTAGCTATTTCTGAGTGCAATTTTAAAGCCAGTTCTTCAATCTATACTAGAGTACTTTGGTCTAAGCAATATCTTCATAGTTTGCTTAGAAGAATGTCAAGCAGTGTCAAAATGCTTACTAAAGTCATGATTTATCACACCTGATTCTCCTTCCCGAACTACAAAGCCCACTATCTCTCCTAAGAAGGAACAGACTTTATATAACATGATTCAGTTTCTATAAATTCATAGTGGCTACTACTTAGCACCTTTCCTTCCTACTAGTGTGTTTATTTACAGAGTAATAATTTGATTTTTTTATCAAGAGGTTTACAGTAAATGAAGTTAGAGATAGAATTCTGTGTGTTCTCGTTCCTTTCTTTTTTCCTGTCGGTGTAAAGAGATGGGTACAATCTTTGACTTTTTGATCTTCAGTCTCTTCTGTTTTTATCAAATTGTTACAAATATGTTCTAACATGCTCGAGATTTCTTTAGCTGGGCTTGTACATGCTTGGAGGTGAATTTACCAGGACTAGACCATCTGAATTTTTTCAGCTTTCTATTTTGGGCAGATGATCAATAGCATACTCTTCCTTATTCTCACCTGAATCTTTTATTAGTGACTGTGGCATTACTTCACCAACTACAGGTAAACTTTCTGCTGGAGAAAGGAATAAAGAGAAAAGACACTGTGGTTTTTTATCCACCTTAAGGTCTGTAGTCAGTCCTGTGAAGGCAATGCCATGGAACAAAGCCAAACCTTACATCCAGCTCTCCAACCCATGCCTCCAGTCCTGGAGGAGGTGTTTGCACAGCTTCACTGGGCTGCCCAGTTGATGGGTGACCCACCCATGCTGGAACATCATTACAGCTGCCACACAAACCTGCAGCCTCAGGCAGAGTCGTATCACTGGGGACTGCAACAGCTCATTGCTTGAGCTTGCCCTTTATTAGTTTATGCCACTGGGTATTTTTTATCATGCTTTATTCTCTTTTTAGTTGTATCTTGTCTTGACCTTTCTGAGCTCATCCCTATACACTTCTGGTACTGTTTTATATTTTTCTCTGCTAATCTGTATGCAGGCCATCCAGAAAACCATTATTGAGCTAAATCCATAACTTTCTATGCTTCTCCTTGGAAAAGTTTTTACTTGTTCAGTGTATATTGTTCCAGTCAGTGTGATCACTTTCTTGAGCTTCTCTTTTTCCCAGATCTCTGTGTGCCCAGAAGCTACATTCCATCTCAGGTCACTGCAGTCTGGTTCCTGGGTATTTAACATCCTTGTTCCATGGTTCTCCTCCCAGAATTGTCATCTGTAGTAGTTTAGGGCCACTGTACTGCAAGCTGTTTTCCCATTCAATGTTATTTCTTATAGATATTACTTGGTTTATGTATTACAACATCAAAAGGAAATCTCATCCTTCTTGCAGGACTTTTCATGAAAGTGAGTAAGATCATACAGATTTTAAAGTTTTTGTAGTAGCACTTCTTATCTCTAAAGAAATATAAGAAATACTTCATTTTTTTCTTCAGTGATGCAGATTTTTAGAGAAACCATACATAAACAAAATGACCATGTTCTAAAACAAATAACAATAGTTGTCTAAGAATATTAAAATTTGCAAAAAACAACAGCTGTTAGGTTTCCACTGGGTTCCCCAAATTGCCAAATTTGATAATTATAAAAAGCTATCTGAGAATTTCATAAGTTGAAATTATGTTTATTTTCCATGTAGGACATGAATTGTCTGCTCCCTGAGAATCAGAAATATTGTCAAAGAGATTAGTGACTTTTTAGCATTTTCTTACACAAGAATTTATAATATATAGAAAGTTATTTTAAAAATATTCTTCTAACCTTAAATTAATATATTAAAGATCTTTAAGTCATTGGACTTTGAGTTTTTGAAATTATTCTAATTTTTTTTCACCAAAAGACATGCACAAGCTTTTTTTTTTCCTAAGAACTATCAGAAAATTGTTTCTTTTTTAGGTTAATTTGGGGAATTGTATTGTACTGTTTTCTTTAATCCACTGTTTATGGATCCCTGGGGAATGCCACTGACCACAGGGCTCCAACTGGATTCTGCTCTGCTGATCACAACCCTCTGAACTCAGCCATTTAGACAGTTCTTGACCCACCCCTGTGTCCCTTCATCTGACCCACATTTCCTGAGCTTACCTATGAGGATGTTGTGCAAGGCAGTGTCAAATGCCTTGCTCTGTATTGCAACATATTTACTAAGTTGGCAATGAATGAAAAATATGAAAAATACAAACAGCTCATGGGTTAGTATTTGGAAGACTGGCATCACTTTTAGAAATGGTTGTGAGAATGGCTCCTACCGTGAGCTGAGCAGTATTTTAGAAATGCAACAATTAATGTAATATGTAATTCTTTTCATTTGAGAGGTCTTTTTTTTTTCTTGCAGTTGTTTTTGTTCTTAAGCATTATTTTTTTATCAGCAAAGACTGCCTGATTAATGTGACTTTTTGACTTCTTAAAGACTTCAGAATTAAATCTATAAAGTATTTTGACATTTTGTAATTTAGTCATAATTAAACAAAAAAAGTTTTCCTGGCCTAGCTCCAATCACGACCCATACTTTTCAGAATTAATGAGTTGCAAGGAAATTTTAGATTATGAACTGTTGAGACTAATCCTAGAAATCTAACAAAATATCTGAGCATCACTCATATCTATTCTCAATATTTTATGTGGAAGCATCAACATTATGTCTTCCCTTTCATCTGGGATAGGCAGCATACCTAACTAAACCATTCCATATGAACTTCAAAACTTGATTGCAAGAGACTTCAATTTATTCATTTCAATTCAACAAATCTTGGGCTGAAATTATAGTGTGTACATTAAGGATAGAGTTAATATTTTAATCTCTTTCCTATTGTTTGCATTAGATTTCCATGCTTCTAATTTTCCAGCTATAAAATTACAGCTGAATTTAGAATATGTAAACAGTAATAAATTGACATGTTCAATGCAGCAAAGATGAGGGCTTAACATCTCCTGGCCATATTGGCTGGTACTTCCCTGTCATATCTGAAGTCTGGTTTCTCATAGCCTTCAATGAACATTTTTCCCTGAAAAGAACGGCTTTTGATCCCTGAATAGGACTGACCTCTCCAGCATATTCGGGGCATTGAGTTTCATAGTTTATTTCTTATTTGTGTGGAAAATGTCCTTCCTTCAGTATGTGATGAAAGGCAACACCTTAGTCTGTGATCAGATAATTTGGTTTGATTTCCCATTATCCTTATATAATGAGAAGTGTGATTAATTATTTTGTATTTATCTTTTCTAAGACATGCATGATTTTATTTTTTCTACGATTCTGTCATTAATTATCTCCTTTCCAAAGGTGAATTTGTCTAATCTCTCCCTTTTCTAAACCCACCCATATCTTTGATTATCTTCGACACCTTTCTCTGTAATTATTCTGATTCAACTACTTCCTTTCTGAGATGAGGAGAGAGAACTGTGTGTAGCATTGAGGATGTAGGACACAAGGGATTTGTCTGGTGGCATAATGATGTATTCTACTTTCTTTTCTGTTGCTTTTCTGCTATTTGATTCTCCTTTCTGACTGCTTCTGAGCACTGAGCTGAGGTTTATAATGAACTATTCACAAGTTTCCTGAGAGCTAATATCAAATTTAGAGCCTGTTACTGGGTATGTGTAGTTACAGTTAGTTTTCCTTATGTGCATTACTTTGCATTTATTGACATAGAATTTCAGCTCTAATTTTATCACCCAGTCACTCAGTGCCATGAGATCCATCTACAACATTTTGCACTGGACTTCTGTTTCTCTTTGTTGCACCATGTAATCATACTCGGTTTATATATCTTTAAACTTTTTGGGGTGCTGGTTGGCAGCAGGCTCAGGAAGAGTCAGCAGTGTGCCCTGGCAGCCAAGAGGGCAAGCTCTGTCCTTGGGTGCACCAAATGCAGCATCACCAGCCAGTCAAAAGAAGCGATTCTACCACTGTGTTTTGCATCAGTGTGGCCTCACCTGGAGTGCTGTGGGCAGCTCTGGTCCCCACAGTTTAAGGAGGATGCACCCAGAGGAGGGAAGCAAAGCTGGTGAGAGGGCTGGAAGGCATTTCCAGTGAGGAATGGCTAAGGACATTCAGTTTGTTTGGAGAGAAGAAGGCTGAGGGGTGACCTCATTGCTCTCTCCAGCTTTCTGAGGAAGGGAGGTATACAGGCAGATGCTGATCTTTTCTTCAGTTTTGATATCCTGTGATAGAACATGTGGGAAAGGTTCACAGATGCACTGGGAAAGGTTTAGACTTGACATTAGGAAGCATTTCTTGACTATGAAAGCAGTGGGACACTGGAGCAGGCTCCCTAGAGAGGTGGTCAGTGCTCCCAGTCTGCCAGTGAGTAAGAGGTATTTGGACAAAGCCCTTAACAATATGCTTCAGCCTTTGCTGAGAAGTGAAAGGGTCAGGCAGTTGGACTAGATGATTGTTGTAGATGCCTTCCTGCCTTCCATTTGAAATAGCCCAGTCCTATTTTATTGTCATCTATTACATTAAGAGACAAACAGAGTTTATTCCATGACAGCATGTAATTATTGAGAAGCTGTGGTTTGGGATCTGGTCAATTTTCTGGAGGTGCAAGTGTTCTGTATGAATTGAATTATCCCCCAAAGGGCTTTAATATGGCTTTCCTTTCCATTATTTTTCATTCTACACTATTCTGTCATGTTTGTCCCCATGTCCTCATATTGAATAATTACAGTTTGTGCCCATTTGCTTATTAAAGAAGTCAGACTGCCTCTCTTTTATTTTCCTTTTGGTCTAAACTGGCTTTTGTAAAAGTCAACATTTCAAAGAACTCTGAAAGTTGCCATTAAAATAGACCTACCTGAGTTTCCTTTAAATGAGCCAGCTCTACTTCTGCTCACAATATGAGAGAATTGTATCATCAGGGGAAAGAGTGACATAAAGTTTAACCTCCCAGGTATTTATTCAGCTAGTCTGAGTTGCACAGCATGGTTTAGTAGGCTTAAACTTATTTGTCCTGAAAGGAAGCAGAGAAAGAGTTCAAAGAGCCAGTCCAACTGCATAGGAACCCTAAAAATGTATTCCAGATGTCCAAAGATGCCTGTTTTGGTGATACCTTCAGCCTCCCCCGTGTATCTTCCCTGCCATTTATAAAGTTTCTTCCAAGGACTAAGGACACACTCTTGAGGCTTTGGTGTCCTTGGTGTACAGGAGATGTCTTGGTGAAGGTCTATCACAGTACTGGATGCAAGAAGAAGGAGAAGTAGGTTAACATTTTATCTGCCTGACATAATCTCTCCTTCAGGCTGTGTAATTCAATCTCTCTTTTCATGCCAGAACATGACCTGAATAAGCACCGTGACCTCTGTCCTAGATTAAATCTGAACTTATTTCCCAGAAAGAAACTACCTGCTCACCAAAAGCTCAGCCTACATGAGCCAGAGTCAGGGACTCCAAACACAGTTCCAGGTGAAACCTGTCTCTGGTCAGGACATGCTCTCAGTGCAGCAAATGAGCAGTTACTTTTGCCAGGTGCAGACTCTCTTGCTACATTTGCATTTCTTTGCAGTAGTTAGGGCCAAATCTACCTCCTGTATGCTAAAACATGCTGACACTTGGCTCTGGGGCAAGACAAGAAAATGCCTCCCACACACCCAAGAGCCATGAAGGGGTGGTTGTGGTGGTTTTGTACTGACAGAGGGAGAAGAGTCCTTTCTAGAATGGCTCCAGTGCAGCTTGTGTATTTGCATGCTGCCTGATCGTGGGCTGAGCTTAGATACCTTGGAAAGGAAATACTCCTTTCAGATGCACCCTGGGCTTCAGGCTGCGGAATCAGACACAGATGAGGGTGAAGGGAGCAGTGGGGTGCAGTGTCAATGAAAGCTGGTAAGACACAGGAGTGAATAAGACATGAAGCCACAACATATATACAGGGACCATCTACTGCAATCAAGTAAACTGTGCCAGGGATGTGTGGTATAAGAGATCACACTGGGTCAGACATGATGGGAGAAGCAGCTTTGGAAATTCATTAGGCACTGATAGAAAGCAAAGCTTCACTGCAATTCTTGATAGCTTTTCTGCCCAGTGGGAATTCAGCACAAAAGCCTTTTAGCACACACTTTAACTGGGAATACCTGAGCAAACTGATAACATTGAAGCTTTTATGGTATTCTTGTTTCTTGGGTATCACAGCAGACCACTCCACAAAGGATTATAAGGACGTGTTTGTGTCTGTGTGTGTGTTTATGTACCTCCCTCTGCACATACAGGTAGCAGCTTGAGTGAATTAAACAATGTTATCCATAGTGAGAACTACAGTGGGAAGGATCAAACAAGGACATGGCTTTCCCCTTCCACCATCTTTCATCCTACATCATTCTGTCATGTTTGTCCCCATGTCCTCATATTGAATAATTACAGCTTGTGCTGAGTGAAGAGGCTGCTATATTAGCTGCCAAGTACATAAATTCAGCCATGTTTCCAATTATAATATTGCTCCTTCCAAAGACAAAAAAAAACCCTAGTTCAACTGTGGCTCAAAATTGGATCATTTGTTCTGTGGCTTAAATATGTCATATTCATACACAAGTGAAAGCATACATGGGGTAGATCATCTACTAAATATGCTGTTAGATGAAAATTGATTAGGAAAAACAAAGTGATGATCAAGAAAGAGTTTCTTATCTCCACCTCCTCTATCTGTCATCTACTATTGTTCATCACTGTAGTATTTCAACAAACACATCCAAAAAGGCAAAAAAATGTCAAAGTCTAGTGGTCATAGAAGGGTTTTTTTTTGGTGTGATTTTCCTTGTATATACTAAACAAAATAGTAAAAGAAAAAGAATGCTGACCTATGCAGTGTCCAAAAATAATTTGGAATTGATACCCACAGAGAGAAATACTGTACACTACTTTTCCACCCCACCCTGCAAACCAGATTATAAGAAAAGTTTTCAGACAACCTGTGCTCATCCATGCTGCCTTACATGAATTTCTACACTCCTGTGAATTTTAACCAGCTCTTGGTTATTATTCAAACCTTTTATTTCTGTGTGATTTGTTTAGTAGCTGGTCTAAACTACTGGATGTAATTCAGGCTTTGGAGATTACTTCTGAGGTCCATTTGTGTGTCAGCCACTCCTGCAAGGCCTCCTAGAAGGTTCCACTTGGGTCTATAATATGAGCAGGCTGATAAGGGTAGAGGTTAAATTCTTACTTTCCATTCATTAGATCATATAGCATTTCCTGCATGAGATGATGTGATGGCTTTGAGTCTGCCTGAGGGTTGCCTTTTGTTTTTCTGTTATTCTCTGAGGTATCATAGAATGGTTTGGTTTAGAAGGGACTCTAAAGATCATCAGATTCAACAGCCCCTGCCATGGGCAGGGACACTGTCTGCTAGACTAGATTGTTCAAAGCCCCATCCAGCCTGGCCTGAAGCACTTCCATCCACTTCTCCTCTGGGCAACCTGTTCCCTTGCCTCAACACTCTCACACAGGCCCCTTGTCCTATCACTTGTAAAAAGTCCCTCTGCATCTTTCTTGTAGCCGGCTTCAGGTACTGGAAGGTGCTCTAATGTCTCCCTAGAGCCCCCTCTTTTCCAGGCTGAATAGCCCCAACCTTTTCAGTCTCTCTTCATAGGAGAGGCTCTGATCATCTTCATGGCCTCCTCTGGCCTCACTCCAGCAGATCTATGTCCTTCTTATGTTGGGGGCCCCAGAGCTGGACACAGCACTCCAGATGGGGTCTCACAAGAACAGAGCAGAGGAGGAGAATCACCTCCCTTGACTTACTGCTGTGGCATAACTGTTGTTAGGGAAAGCTTTGCAATTTTTTTTCAAATTATTTTTAAGCCATGTTTATGGATTACAGGAGCTATAATAATAATATGTTCATTTTACTATTGTTACTTACCTATTTAAGAGGCGTCTATAAAGGTGGTTAGCTAATAGTGGGGATTAGACTCATAATTCACTGAAATCTTGAACAAGGTATTTTTGTTTCCATGTCACAGTTTGTCTGTCTTTAGATGGGCACTGCCTCATGGTAATATAATTGTTTCATTAATGTGTTATTTACATTGTGCATGAAGGGAAAGAAACAATTCAGTAGAAAAGAAGTCATTCTTACAGATTTCAATGCATTGTTAGAATTGAAGTACATTCTCTGTGTCTGTTGTAACAAGTAAGTGGAAATAATACTCTCATTATGTGCTTTCAGATCTAATAAGGAGGTAAAAAATATCTTTTGGCATTCTATCAACAAAGAACATCTTTCATAATTGCAGTTTAGGCAGTGAAAGAATTTTAGAAGGAGTATTAGCATAAAAAATGGCCAAGATTTGCAATAGTCTGCTGTTCTGAAAGCAGTTTGCTTTGGTACCCCCTGCATGCATAATTGATTTCCCTGGGATTCAGAAACCTTCCCAAGTACCTTGTCACATGTCAAAGATATTTGCATTGGCTTTAGTCACTAGCAGATATTTCTTTCATTCATTCTTCTAATTTCATTACCAGCTTCCAAAGGGGTACATGCAGCTTAGGTGGAGGTAGTCATTACCTGATGAGCACTTTAAGAAATACTTTGGGTTAAAAGGCACCATCAAACTTGAATTTGTTTATTATATCAAAAGTTTTGAAATATAGTGTGATCTGCAAGTAGCTCTGAAATTATCCTTAACACTGATAAGTGAAGGCAAAAGCAAATAAAAGCAGGTGTTTAGAAAATATAAAAACAAGTAACACAAAGTCAGTTTGACAGAAATGAAGGAAGGTCATCTTTTGGTCTGCTTATTGTAAAATTAGATGTAAAGAGTTTTCTCACTTCCTATCATTCAGCTGGCAAACTAATTAGTCATTAAATTAAATAGGAGAACTTTGACCCTATTCTTAGGATAACTTTTATTATCTTAACACACTGGAGAAAAGCTGGATCTAAAGTCTCACTTGTTTATCCAGTTCTTTTCTGGTGATTTTGTTAAGAGTGTGCTCAGATGTAGATCTCCTTTCTCTACCTCTTCCCCCTTACCACCCTTACCCCCTTCACTTTCCATTGTTTCACTCTTAAACTTTCAATGTTTAAGGTTGGCTTTATTTTACAGTTTTGACTTTCACTGTATCCAGTTGTATCATTAACAAGTAATTAATATATTTCAAGATAAACCACTGTGTTCTGACAAGTCATCTTTAAATACTGTGTTCAGTGTTTTTACATGTTGAGACTTCCTTTTCATTCAAAATAGGAAACTTAGATTGCTGTCACACAATAGACAACCAAATAGATAAAGATTAATGCTTGGGGTTTATTTCTAATCTCTTCTCTGAGTAAAGGACAAAGGTTGCCAGATCCCTTCTGTGGACATGGAGCACTTTGGAGCATCTTGCAGCACCAGTACCCCAACCTAGTCTGTGAGGGTTGCTCTGACATTATCATTGTGCTAACTGAGTATCTAGGTGAAATTCTGTGACATACAGAATTATACATGAGACTGGATTACACAGTTTGTTCAAAATCCCCTATCTTTCAGATCTCAGATCACAAAATGTTATTTCTAAGGACTTGAAGCGAAAAACAAGCGGGGAGAATAACCCATAGCTAAGCTAAAGAGCAAGAGGGGAGAGAGAACATAAGTTCTCCCTTCTTTCTCTCATCTCGAGCAAAGCTGGGACAGATCTTGGCAACATAGCACATCAGTCCTCCCTTTTAACTGTTAAAATCGTTTTGGGCTACTGGGCAACAGGGGTAGTTATATATGTTTATGCTGCTGGAGAAATAAATTCCCAGACCAAATGCAGACAACAATATTCTGATCTTGGCCTGAGAAAATTAGACTGTCAAATGCAATTTTTAATTTAGAGACAAAGAAATGCAATGGGAACAAGGACTTGAGAACAACAAATACAGGGTAGAACTTCAAAAAGCACAGTAGTGCTAACACGTGTAGTATAGTCTTTTCCAGCTGGACAGTGCTAGGTAGATGGCATTCAAGAGGAATTGTCTCCTGCCAGCTACAACCTCTGTGTATTTTAAAAATAGACGTTTTAGTATCTGCTCAATTGTTTCTCCATGGTACATATATAGCAAAAGTACCCCCAAGCTCTTGTCTCCCTTTTTTAGAGTCCTTAGCACATTTTAAGGGCTATCAGAGTTGTAGTCTCCAGAACCTCTCCACTACAGCTGCAAATGGCACACAGTTGGACCAGACCAACTCTGTGCTGGTCTGATTAAATTGGTAGACAGTGTCCCTTCAGCCTGAATTTTATTCAGCTCAAGTCAAATAGATTTTAGAAGATGAAGGAGAGGAAAAGAAATCAGACAACATAGAGTGCTTCAGCTGTTGCTGCTACCTTTTCCTGCTATGTTTTCTGGACATTTTCCCAGTTGTTTGTGTGCTTTTATGGTTTTAGATTTCTGAGTACTTTCAGGTCAAGCCTCCACCTGCTACCAGTGTAAAATGTTGTGTATTTCATAATATAATTCTGGAAAGTGAGGACATACCTTTGAGACTGTCTCTTCTTTAATTCAAAAAATTGCATTCAGTTTTGAAATTATCTATAATGATACAGTTTTACAAAATGTTTCTAGTAAAATGTTTATAATCAAGCAGGTATAGTGCATAATTGTATCAAGTCTTATAATTGGATAAATATATACTATAATAGTAAATGTTTATTGTTATGCTCCAACTATATACTGCTGTTACTCTGGGTCTTTTTTCTTTGTCATTGTCTTGAAATATGTAGAGTTATAATTTCTTTGTGCCTGATAATCTTAGTCATATTTCTGTCTTGCTGAATCGTGTATGCACACAGATACTCGGATAATATTCTGTTTCCCTTATGTCTCTCCCATTCTGATTTAGCACTTTCTCAGTCTTTAATGGAAGAAAAGGGCTTTGCAGTCCTCTCTGCAGAGTAATAAAAATGTTAGTGGCAAGTAGGTAGCTAAGAAGATTAACAACTCATGTTTCAGCTTTTCCTCAGTAGTAGTTAGCTCTTCTGAAAGTGCTAATCAGGAGACAGTAATAGTCAAGATGCTTTGTGATTTAATCCATTCTTACCATTTTGCTCAGTAAATTCACTCTTGCTACACAGTTTACATTTTATAAGTTAAATTTAAGACATCTTGTCAAGCTTTTTATCCTACAAAATTTTAAGCATAAAGATTCAGTTTTAAAAGTTTCTTCTCCTTTCATACTCCCTCAATCTTTGTGGGAAATTGGGTAATAGTGAAATATCTTGCAGAAAAAAAGCAATTATGTTTGCCAAGTTGTGGTTTTGAAGAACCACAGAGAGAAATAGGAAATAATAGGAAATAATAGGAAATAGGAAATAGGAAAAAGAAGTCAAGAAAAAGCCATATTCAGTGAGATGGCAATCTGAGTGAGCTCAAAGTGTACAAGGAAGAGTGTCAAGCACAGTTTCCATTTTGACTGGAGAAATCTTCCAAATCTGGAGTCAGGAGTACTGTACAATTATTTCATTTATTTGGATGGTTCCATGTTGTTGCAATGAGATCTCTACAAAACTCTGTGTAGTTGCTTAATAGTGGTGAGTGATCTATTATACACCTGACCTTGAAGATTAACCTGATAGCCCAGGGCACTGCTTCATGTAATCTTAAATACTTAGTGTAGTCTCCCATACCTGCTTTGAGCCAGGGGAACTGTGTGAAGCTGATAGGAAGGTAATCTCATGCTATCAAAGTGTATATAAAGGCCCCAGCTGATGATGACAAAGCAAAGCAGGAGGATTTAAATCAAAATTATCCAAAGCATCAATTTTAATAAAAAGTGTTTCAGTCTGCAGAAAACAGCCTTGATTTAAATCATCACTCTAGTTTATTTTGCATTTGTCCTTGCTTTCCTAAGGAAAGGTTAATCCACATTAAGTAGTAGCTATTAAAATACATTAATTTGCATGTAAACATCGATTTTTGCACTCAGTTTGATTCTTATTTTTAATAGGATATATTCTAGCAATATTCATTTATTAAAGCAATTATATCTCACAGCATATATTTGCTCAAATGATTAGGTTTTTAATTTCTTACATGGTTTAATAGTTTCCCTCAGTTTAATGATGGACAATTATATAATCTAATTTCACTTCTATTAAACTAGGCATTTATATTTCATGCAGATGTCCAGAGCTTAAGCCTGGAGATTTTAGTTAGACTAAAGCATTAAGGTCCTCTTGAGACTCTACTGCAAACTGAAAAATACCAGAGACTACTACTATTTTTTTTCTACCTAAGGCTATCAGCAGAAAATACTTTATACATCAAAAGCCTTGATAATAGCATCATATCAATGTACCCATGTACCACTAATAAGAAATCCTTTTGTGGACTCCACACTGAAGTCTCTGCCAACTTTTAGCCTAGATGACAATTGCTTCTCATACCCTGAGTCCACCCTTCACTATGATTTAGAGAATTTAGCAACACTTACCAGCTAGTCACTGAAGAAATAAGGTTTTTGGTGTGAAAATTCGGATGGGTCTACAAATACCATATGGTCATGTCCAAAGAACTATGGCTCAATGTTCAAAGAAAAGGCAATAACAAGTGGTATCACTCAGGGGCCCATACTGGGACCAGTGTTATTTCATGTCTTCATTGCTGATGTAGCAGTATTGAGTGCACCCTCAGCAGGTTTGCTGAGTAGTGCTGTTGTTGGGCTTGAGGAAAGAGATGCCACCCAGAGGGATCTCAGCAGGGTCCAGGAGTCAGCCTGTGTGAACCACTTGAAGTTCAAAAGGTCACGTGCAAGATCTTACACCTGGCTCAGGGCAATCCGCAATATCAGCACAGGCTGGGGGATGAATGGCATGAAAGGAGCCCTGCTGAGAACAACTTGGGGGCCATGGTGGATGACAAACTTAACATGAGTCAACAAAGTGCTCTTGCAGTCCAGAAAGCCAGTTGTATTCTTGGCTGCATCACAAGAAGTGTAGCCAGCAGGTTGAGGGAGGGGATTCTACCCCTTTAGTCTGCTTTCATGATACTCCACTTGGAGAGCCATGAGAATAATTGGAAGGCTGAGAGAATTGGGGCTATTTAAACTTTATTTTTTATTTTGGCCTTTCAGTTTATAAAGAGACCTTATAAGAAAGGTGGAAAGAGGCTTTTTATCGTGGTCTGTGGTGAGGGGGAAAAGGATAAGAGTAGTAAATTGAAAGTGCATAGATCAAAATTGAACATAAGGAAGATATTTTTTTTACAATGAGGAGGGTAAGGCACCTGAACAGGTTGCCCAGAGTAATTGTGGATGCCCCAAAACTGGAAGTGTTCAAGGCCAGGTCGGATGGGATTTTTGAAACCTGATCTAGTGAAAGATCTTCTTGCCCATCTCAGGGAAGACGTTTAAATTCCCTTCTAACCAAAACCATTCGGTGATTCCCTGAAATAGATGAGTATTTTACGTATTTCTTATTCTCTCTAGAAAAAGGCATGTACCCTAACCACTCTATAAATGGATGAAAGCAGGGGACGACAGCCTCTTCCCACAATTGCCCACCTGATTTTCTGCAGAATAGCACTAACCAGTGTCTTCTGAGACTCTTTACTAGACTGGGCTCCCCAGGCAAGACAGGCAGTCTTGTAGAGTGCAGGGATCCAAGAATGTTTCCATGCCTTGAACTCAACATTGTCAAGACAAGGCCACCTTGTTGTCTAAATTGCTCTCTGGATGAAGCCAAAGGCACTTATTTATACTCTCAGGTACTAGTGAGCTTTGATGCTTTGGACATCCTGTTCCAACCACTTTATTGGTCCCTTTGAACGATTACTGAAACTCAAGATGACCAAATTAAGTACCTTCCAGCTCCTTTGCATCATATTTGCTTTAGTTATCAGGGAACACACATTTAAGTCTGTCACTTGGTGCTGGGCCAATAGCCAGCATTTCCAGTACCAAGGCTGGCAATTAGCATGATGGCTGGATGGGCTCACATGAGCATAACACAATTAATTAAACTGCAACTGTGTTAATCAAGATAGCAAAAGTAATTTGTTGGAATAAATATTTTATTAGCCTGTCCATCAATAATGCAAAATAAGAGGTTTTAATTAATTCATTTACAAAAATAGTTACTGTGGTGGCTGTAGCTCTGTTTAAGGATCTGGAATCAGGTCTCATCTGTCAAAGGGTATATTCCCACTTTATCACTTCTTGTTAATGGTGCTGTAGATAGCAATTACCCAACTTGTTACTACTTGTTACTACTTGTTTGTTAGTTACAAGCCAAGCATGGCTGTCCCTTCCTGAGCAGCAATACCTGACACTTGATGCTAAAGGGCTCTTTTTCTTCCTTGTTACTGTGTTCTTTCAGAAACATGCATTCTGACATTTAACTACAGAAAGATATTGTTGGATTATGGTGAGTTATGATATTTCCTGACATGGTTAGTCATCTCATCTTTTTTTTCTCTTTGAAAAGACTATGAAATTGAAAGAGAGTGAATATTTTTTTTTTTATTTCTCCTGGTATTAGTAACTAAACAGATGGAGGAAATGGTGTGTTTTAAACAAATATACATCATAAATACAACAGCTAGCAGTGATTTCTAACTGAATGAGGAGTATTTACTAATGCTGAGGAATATAAAGAAATATATTTCTGAGAACTAGAGAAAAGCTGCTAATTTTGCACGAAGGTCATAGATTAGGCAAAGTGTGTTTCAGACACTGAAGACAGTGGAAAAAGATTAACTTTAAGGAGAAGGTCTACTAGAAGAGCAAGACAGAACAGCTCGTAAGACTGTAAAACTTAGGCTTGTCATGACTCACATTTTTTGTGAAGACTTTGAGCACTTTTCCCTATTGCTTTCTCTGTGTCAGGTTGTTTATCACTCATTAGAGTGGAAGTCTTGCTGTGCTTTATCCTCATGTCCAGCGTCTTAGACATTTGAGAAATCTGCTGGAAGCACTTACAGAGATATGTTTTATATAATATGCATGGATATGGATATAGAGTACACCTGTACATATAAAGAAGGAATTGCATTTATAAATAAAATTAATTTAATACAGAATACTACTAATAAGAAAAAATAAATACATGATGGGGAAAGAGTAAATAATTCTAAATATTTGATCTTCCTTCACAAACACTTGAACCCACAGGCTGTCCTACAATTTGTTTCTATCATGTTCATTATTTATTCAGCAGTTTTGCTTTTCAAAATATTTTAGTTGTGTTCAGTAAAAAGAAACAAACCCAAGTGACTTATGTAGTCAAATTACACAACACAAATCGTCATCCAGAAACAGTGTAAATAAAGAGGTGATATTCCATTATGAAAAATCACCTGTTTCATGGTACTTCTGTGGTGCTAATGCAATATTTTTTTAAATTATGTGTAACCTTCAAGTGGCATAAGCCCTACATCTCAGGTATGGTTTGTCTTTTGATCTCTAGGAAGCCTTTATAGTGTATTGTTTTAGTTGTCATGCCTGAAAGGTGCTCTAAACTGTGAAGTTTAGGGAAAAAATGTGCTTAATCTGTCAAGGAGTCTGTAAGCCAGTGCTGGTCCTGGATGAGCATTTACCTCAGCAGGTAAAGGTGAGAACGCAGTGACCCAGCCAGCCCTGCCGTGTCTGTGGGTCCCATCCTGCTGCAGCCACCATGGCACCAGGCACCTGGGGATGGGCAGCTCGGGCATGGATCCATCCCAGCCATCGCCAGTGAGCGCCTTCTCTGGAGCTGGTTTGCATTTAGCTGGCTCGGAGCATCAGTGCAACAAAGGGCTGCTCACCTGAGAGAGGCTGTGGCAATACCATGCAGCAAACCGGACACAAAAAAGCAGTCAGGGAAGCTGCTGATACTTTGCAAACTGATAGTTTGCTCAGAGTGAGAGAAAAGTTGGATTAAAGTCATTTTGTCAAAACACCAGCGAGGTGAATGCCCTGGAGAGGAAGCTCCACCAGGATTGTGCCACAGTGCTGTGACAGCCCTCATTCACGAGTAGCTCAGCTTCAGCATACTGTAGCTTAATTCTCTGTGGGAAGATTAATCCCTTGGAGAAGGATTAAGCTGCACTGAACTAGGGCCACTTTATTTCTGAATGGGAAAGGCCACACAGGGATTTAATGTACTTTATCTTATGTGCATTGATTTCACAGCTTTAGTTAATTCATTTTAACTTCCCTGAATTCCCTTGTGTGGACAAGCTTTTTGTGTGGGGAGAGGCTTTTGGAGCTGCTTGTAAAGCTCCTCGTGCAGCCCAACCAGAAAGCAGGTTGGAATGATTTCCGTGCTGCTGAAGGAGCTTATACCTCTCTAGATACTATTAAATTACCTCTTTCTCAGATGGTTGATCCGCAACATCCTTAGAAGAACTATTTTAATTAGATTTTTTGAATGGACCAGAGAAAAAGGAGTATTCTTAAAACTAATCTCTGGGCTATTTTTGAAATCTCTCATGAAGAGCCTTTTCATGGCTTTCAGCTAGCATGAATTGTGTACAGCTGCACAAACAATATTTTCTCAAGATTGGACATGTCTGGCCACTGCAGTTTAATAGGTTTCCTTGCCCAGTGGGATTTTCTTCATCTTTGGTCATGGTTTTAAGAAAACATTTTGTCTATATGGATAAGATGTGAATGGAGTTTCTATTTCTTGATCCTAAGGATCTTAATCCCTTCCTCTCAGTGGCACAAGTGACACAGATCTGGGTTAAAGAGCATGTTTTTGTGAGTGCTGCTGTTAAAATAATGGCATAGTTTGACTGTTGTTGTCCTTTGGGGAAATGATTCTGTTCATTTTCTGCATAGTTAGTATGAATTACTGATAGGGTGTTTCCTGATGTCAATGAAACGTTATCCAGTTTTGCTGTTCAGCTACATCATGACAATTCACTTATCAGTTTATAATTTTGCTAAACAGTTCTTCACTGGGACACTTTATGCAACTCAAAAAGACATCTCTTGTGGACTCCACAGAAGTGTTACTATGACTTAATTCTGTAGCAGCCAATAAATATTTTGCTATTTTAGTAAGCTTATGAGGTGCTTAGGGGGCCCACATTCATGTGGAAAAAGTCATGTGAGAACAGAAGTACTGAAGAACAAAGAAATGTAAATAACAGCTGAATGTCAAGATACAGATGTTTTCCACCAGTATTACTGAATAGCAGTATTCACCCATTCACTGATCCCAGTGGGACTAGGAAAATATTTTAAAATATGAAATGCATATTTATATATAAAATATATTACGCAACATGAGCAAAAGAGATGAAATTAATTTAGCTGTTTGTGACCATTTGCACTGAAATTTGAAAATGCATGAAATAGAAGTAAATATTTTTAAAGTTTAGCTGTGTATTTATATATCATTGGACTAAAAGCTTTATAAATGTTCAATGTGTTCTACTGATTGCTTTTCCTCTTCTTTCACACAGCTGATTGGATTTGTGTATGCCTGTTACGTGATCAGTATTTTCATGGAGGAGGAGGACAGCTGTAAGTACTGATACTCACCTCACCATCTCTGGAGCCAAGGTACCTGGGCTGAGACTTAGTCTTGCATTGAACTACCAAGGCAAAGAACAAAGTGGGAAAAATGGCAGAATGTGGCATTCATGTGCACAACCAATTATGCTTAACGACATACTTATTTAGGTACTACCAAGTTATCTAGGTAGGATTGCACTTCCTGAAATTCTTCACAGATATTTGTGAACCTCTTACATGAGCCAGTCACAGTGATGAAAATTATGTGATCCATGTTGCATACATATAGATATATATGTGTCTTTATGTATGTACATTTACACTTGAATCAAAGTTCCTGAAGCCTCTTAATCTGTTTTTCCAAATGACATTTGTATCAGTAGCAAAATTAATGGGGATGACAGACCAAGCCATCTACAGTGTGCAATATCACTGATCAGTAATTAGGTAAACGTGATCTACACTTACAGGCACCTAGACCATATACTTAAAATGCTGACCTCATGCTCTTAACTTGCCTTTATCAATGAAACTCTTATCTATATACACTCGTGTTGTTCCAAAAGTTTGAAAATGCACACCTTTAAAAAAGTATTTCTGAAAAAGTCAGTAAGAGGGTATTGGAAAAATCTGAATGTGCCAAACATTTTGGTAGGATGCTGTGTGAGAAGTGGTTGTGAGAATTGCCTAAGGATGTCACCATACCCACCTGACTGGGATAGCAATTGGTAAAAGCAGTAGAGAGAAGGGAAAAATATTGGATGAGCAGAGGAGCAAATACAAGAATAAATTTAAAAAGGGACAACACGTGATCATGTAAATTACTTCCTCTAATTTAAAAGAAGGGAAACAGTAAAGTAGCTCTCTCTAGGAGAAAAAAAGTGAATATCAATAGCATGTTATGATTTTAAGATAAATAACATATTTATTTGTATTTATGCACCCAAATATTTATTTATAAACTTCTATTCATAAATCTTTTTACAGTTGTTTTGTTTTTTCACTGAATAGCTCTAGTGGGTGAATATCATATGAAAAAATTAATTTGGTTTTTAGGAAAACATTTGACAATATCTGGAAAATATTATTGAAAACATAATCCAAGTAATTCATGTCTGTGGTGGAAAAGCAGCCTGTTTGATTGAAAACAGTATGAATAACTATAAACAAAATACTTTTCCACTGCTACAAATGGTACAATGTTCAGTTCTCTGTTGTAATGCAACAGACAGTATTATCAAATCTATTTTAACACTTTCATTTAGGTTTTTATTAGGAAGAAAATGTATCAAAAAGATTCTCATAATTGAGTGGTAAGGAGACATAAGCATGTTGTGCACATAGTGTACTGTGGAAAGGCATGAGGAGCATGGATAGAGATGGATGCAGCAAAGGAGAAATATGAACATTGGAACATGAAATGTAAGGCTTGAGGACAACAAGCGCAGAAAATGCTTCCTGGGAAAGCTGGAAGCTGCCAGTTAGGCAGGAACTGGTAACACAGGGTATCAGCAGAAGATGGCAGAGCTGCACAAATGGCTGTATAGTTTGGGATGGATAAACACAGTCTTTGGTCAGTGAAATCCAGAGACAGCTCCTTTCCATATGGCTGCGATGAGCCACGGCAGTAGCCAGGGTTTCATATGGAAACTTTGTTTTTGAAACAGTGACTAACTAAATTCCTGGAACAGGGAGGCTGCATTGGGTGTTAGGGAAGGCCTGCAGACTGATGAGGAAGACAAAAACTGCAGTGCCTTTGAAGAACAACCATGTGTGCACATGCACACACACATGCAAACACAGATGCATCTGTACCTGGGAAGGCAGACTCTTAACTTTTTACACAAATATGTAACTGTTGGGTTTGTTTAGCCCTTTATAATGTGCTTCACATATTCTGTTTTAGGCATGTATGAAAGACAAAACTCCCAGCAAAGAATACGTGTTCATGGAAACTGCAGTCATATATGCAGTCATATGCTACAGAACATTTGTGATTTACATATTCAGGGCCTCACAAAAGGGTTTCTGTCAAGTTAAGGGCCCTGTTCACTTTGAAAACTTGTCTGTTTAAGAAGAGATGGGGCCTGATTCATTTTCCTTCTCTGGTGAGCCCACCTAACTGTCTTTTGAGGGTTTCAAGCCATATGATGCAGATGGAAATTGAAATCACTGAGAATGGAGAACAGGTGATGTATTTGTCAACCAATGAAACACATCAAGTGCTAAGGTGATCCAGTCTGTAGAACTAACCAGTTCCCATTCTCCTCAAACAACTCAGGGGTCTGCATTTAATTTCTGCTTGTCTTTCAGAATTATCAATAACAATTCGGTCTTCTGTTATAAGTGAAAATCACCTCACTTGCCTTGGAAAGTATGGTGTAATGGAATGGAATGTTAGGAATGGACAAATTTCCCATTTCAAATGTACCTAAAGATACACTTTATCTTCTAGACTCTTTTGTGAATAGGTTTTTTTGGTTGGCAGAGAATGAGCTGGGGCAGAGGCAAGAGCAGTGCACAAAGGAAGGAAAAAGATGAGCAGAGAAGTGGAATAGATACAGCTAGGAGATTTTACAGCCACTGGAGAGAAGTAATTTTTGATTTGCTACTTTTTTTATTGCCTTCTGAGATTCTGAATTGGATCAAAACCAAATAAACATCCCTTTAATATCTCACTTTGTGTCTTAATGCCCATTTGTGTTTTAGAGCCCTCTAATGCTTACAGATAAATACATTGAAGACAAATGTTAACCCCTTCATAGGAATCCCACAGACATGTTTTGAATAAAGAAACATCTGTTTAAGGCACAGTCAGAAAATGGTTTGGTTTGGTTATTAGCTGAGAAGAACAGGACTTATTCTGGAGAATTTTGCATTGCTAACTTGCAGTGTAATGAACAGAAAATTATTCTAGTTTTAAGTACGGTGGTGCTTCAAAACAGATTGAAAGTAGGCAGTGTTTACATTAGGATAGAAGTCCAAAAAACTGCAACTAAGGCAGATTTTATGCATTTTGATATGATGCAGCTGATTTTTTCTTAGGTAGGTGCAGCTATTCCATCATATTTTAGCAGTAGCTTGCACAGAATAAGTCCTCAGCCATCTGAGAGTCAAAGCCTCCCTAATTAAATATACTCTGCAATATTCAGTGCATCAAGTTAACCCCAGTGCTTGGTCTGAAACCCATCAGGCAGACTTAAAAATTAATAATAGCTGCCTGTTTAGCCTCTGTGCAGTGCTTGAATGGATTTTGAGCGTGACATTTCAGCTGATGGACACTTTTCTGAACAGTAATAGTGCTTGAGGAAATATTTTTTTTCCTGCTATTCCTCACCTTACCTACATTTCATACTGTAGTTAACTTTTACTAAGAAGGAAGATGATAACAGGTCAAAAGGAATGAATTAAAAAGAGACATGTAAAAGGCACACTGCTGTAGTGGGGTTAATACCTTCCATCATTCATCTTAATGAAAAAGTCTATTTATATCTCTTCCCTTCATTTTTTCATTTCTTTCTTTGTAGCTCTATCAATCTCTATAAGCT
Organism: Lanius collurio; assembly: GCA_020086605.1. Taxonomy (NCBI): domain Eukaryota; kingdom Metazoa; phylum Chordata; class Aves; order Passeriformes; family Laniidae; genus Lanius; species Lanius collurio. The sequence goes on from JACBWW010000003.1 coordinate 31,287,140, forward strand.
CTTTTGAAGGAATAGAATATGTGAAATCTGTAATCATAAAAGCCTGTCACTATCTTGTTTGTGAATCATTTTCTCCTAAAAATGAACTCAGAAACTGGTTTCCACCTTGTCAGAGTTACTGTTTTAATTCAGTGGAGTCTGGAGACTAGAAAAATATTGCTAAAATCATGATTATATTTCTAAATAGTTTCTGGACATTTTTGAAAACACTTGATAGCACTATTACCACTAAATACTAATTCATAAATGTGACACTGACACATGTCAGAAGTGATAGTTCTGTACTGTACTGGGTTTTGTGGAGTGGAAACTGATTTGTAAACAAATTCCGTAAGGAAATAACTGAAATCAGAGGGGAAGGTTTGCCTCAAAACTACAATTGTGATTTCAGAATTTTTTTTTAAAATTAAGCTGGAATGTCAAAGGGCCAGTCCAAGGAAACTTAAACCTCTTTTGTGCATGAGCAAAAATAAAATCCATTCACCATGAAGATTTATCTCCTAAATGAAAACATAGGAAGAAAATTAATAAAGAAAAAAATGATTATTTTTGGCTGTCCTCTATGCTAGTTATATTCAGAGCTCAGCTGCACTTTCAGAACAGAGAGGAAGTTGAATTTGTTTTTACAAATTACAAGTTTCCCCATATTGTAGTAGCCGTATGACCCTCCATATGCCATCATTAGAAAAATATTAAGTAAAGCAAGATATGTTATTACTTTCTCTGAAACTGCTGCATTGCCTTATGTGACATATGGCATTACATTCATACACACCATTGAGCATCTGTTGTCAGTAATCAAACAAGAGAGAAAGAATTTTACATCACATTTAATTTAATATTTATAGTTACACAGTAGGTCCAGTGGTGATAAATTTCTTATAAATGTGCTATTTTTTTGCAAAGTGAATGAAGCACTAGCTAGCGATAGCTAATATTATATGTATTTGATGATCTTATCCAAGTTAAGATTAAGTATCCAAGTTTCCTTAACTAAGGAGTTTTTGGGAACTCACTACTAATATCTTTACATTAATTGCAACTGTACATGCATTCGAGTCCATTTACCTTCTGAGAAGAGACTTTTTGTGATAAAATATTTAATATCAAGGATCACCAAGAAGGAGGATTCTGTACTACACTGCTGTTGGGCTATAGAAGAATCAAACATCCCCTGGCAATGACTGTCCTAAATTACCTACTTGAAAATGAGAGAATGATGAAACTTGTCAAACAGCAGCACAGATCATCGCTGGGCTTCAGCACTCACCACTCTCACCTTTAAACCATAATGGCTTGGTACACTGAAACAAAATGTGTTGTTACTGACCAGCAGATGAATATGCTTGACACAGATTTTAAAATTATAATAAGTTTGACTGCTTGGCAGTGAAACAGCACTATAGCTGCCAGGTTGACAGCATTCTCCTGACTTTAGCGTTTCTGAAAAGTGGGAGGGACTATCAGAATTTTTTGGAAGGCTTGAAAGCAGTTTGCATGTTTCTGTTCATCTGGATGAGAAACCCAAACCACCAGAATTTTGATTAACCTGTATTGGATAAACAACAGAATCAGGTATTTTTGCCAGGTATGCATATTGCTAGGCATAGAATAGTAGTGGATTCTTAACCAAATGTATCCTGTAATTCAACAGAACAGTTTTGTAAAAACAAACTAATGTGGCCTCCTGCAGAGGTGAAGAGTCCAACGTACCTGTCCCCCGTGGTCTGTGACATCTGCAAAGCCAGGGAGCCCAGCCAATGCCTCAGGTGGTTCCTGCTGCTCCTTGCTCTGAGATGCTACCTGCATTTCAGGGTGGCTCATTCCCTGCTAGCAGCTGCTGTCATCATCTTGCAGCTGCCTACCATGAACTGAAGGAGAGGTTGTGTTGTGACCAGAAATGTCACCAGGCGTGTCCAAGGGGCTTCCTCAGTTCAGCTGTGGCCCAGGACATCCCCATCAGACATTTAATGGAGACAAAAGTCAGCTTGCAGTTTGTGTAGACTCTAGAGGTCTGCCCAGCTGGAGTTGGTTGATTAGATGCAGACTCACCTGTTTACTACCCTACTTATACCTGACTCCAGTTTCAGCCTGTGGTGGAAGTATAAAGGATAAACCTCTATTCTAACAGCACTTTATGGTCTAACAACATTTTGTGGTCCTACAGTCCTGTTGATGTGCTCTTATTCATCATTAGCCTTAGTGTGTGAATTACCTGAAAATGCATCCTCATTCCTACTAACCCAGTGATTTCTGAGGCATTTAATGAAGGAAGAAATACTGCAGGGACATTACACTATTCAGGTTACCTCTAGATATTCTTTCAATTTATTTTTGTTTCTTTAATTTTTTTTTTTTTTTTTTTTGTATTGTTACATTCAGTTCTCATACATTGCCTGAGAAAGCATTTGTTCTAGTTCCTATGGAAACATATGGATAGATATAACACACACAACCAAGGGTAAATCTTTGAGGTGGTGTAAAATAAAAGCAATTAAACAATATAAATATAAATACTACCAAAAAAATCTTGATTCTAGATAAGTTATTGGCAAAATATTGCAGCAAAGGCATGATCCCCTCTTCTTTTTTTCTGCTTAAAAATAATGGATGAATAATCTGTCACAGGAAAACAAATCTAAAAAAAAAATATCTACTCATGCATCTGTCTGCTTTTACATTCCCCTAGAAAAATGTACAAAATGGTCTTCATTTCCAGTTGTATTCTCCATTGGCTGTTGCAGAACACTGTTTAAGAGATTGTCTTTAAATAATACATAGTGCACGGTGTAGGAAAAGGGAGGTCTTAGTTGTGGAAGATTTCTAGCAGCAGCAGAAGTTACCTCCTTGAAAGTACCAAATGTTTCATGTGCAAAGCAAGATGTGAGGTTTGTCCAGATAGGGTGCAGACAAATTGGGAGGTAATGGCATAATCTAAATGATGTGTAAGCTAATTCCAATTTTTCATTGGAAAAACATACCTTACTTTAAGGTGTGAATCAAATAACTTGAGGAAATCCCCCTTGAGTTTCTAAATAAAGTCAGTAGAATATTTTAGTCTATCTTCAGTAAAGAATTCATTTCTTACTGTTGGTTGGCTTGAATAGGTATGAAAATAATAAAGACACCATTTCCATGCAAGCCAGTAGTTCATTGATTTTTCATTAAGGAAGGAGATAAATCACTCAGATGGCGAGAGTACATCCAGTGCATTCCCACAATTCCTCTCTTAAGCACAAGTCAGAAATTTCTCCCTGAAATTCAGTAGAAAAGGATCACCTCAAACACTTTAGCAAAAAAAATGTTATTGGATATTCTCCAGAATATTAGTAGGTCACAGCAGCGGTGTTGAACACACAGTGCAGCTTTGCAATGTTCTTGTGTGGGTGAGGAAATCCCAAGTGCTCAGAGCCAGCTGTACCTGGCACTACAGACAGCTCAGTGGGTGAGGCATATTCTCCTCTGCTTCATACATTGAAATGATACTTGGTCATTTTGATCAAGCTGGAGTCCTCCATTCATTCTTTTTTTGTACAAAGCTGAGGAAGAATTTAGGAGTGTAAAATTTCATATTATTTTTAAGATCTCTGTTATAGCAATGAATTGTGTGGGCGTTCAGCTGCCAAAAGATACCAAGCTGCAATCACAAGCTTCCTTCCATAGTTTTGGAGTCTGACTGTAGAAATATGCCCAAATATGATATGTAGTCATTTATATGAGCTTTCAGGAGCACAGGTAAAGTATTTATAAATATCTGTATGGAAAGAAAAATAGATTTTATGTACTATTTTCAGAAAGCACTAACAGTTTTCTGAACAGAGAAATGTGTTGGAACAGTATTATATCATGAGACAATTTGACCGATTTTGATCAATATGTACTTGTATATATATGTATATATGTATGTAGGTGGATATGTATGTCCATATGGATGAATATGTAGTTGAATATATACATATTTTGGTTCAAACACAGGTATGTGCAGACTCCCCTTAACTTGAATTGATTTCCAGATTTACAGCTTGAGAGTTTTTAAATGTTAGTTCACTACTACCTGATCAATTTCTGTTTTACAAATACAATTACACTTAAGCATTTCCACCATTGATTCAGAATATTCAGACTAGATACATGGAAGAATATTTTTACAATGAGGATGCTGAAACAGTGGAAGAGGTTGAACAGAGAAGTGCCAGGTGCCCCATCCCTGGAAACAAAACCCAAAGTCATCAGCCTCATCTAGATGAAGATGTCCCTGCTCAGTGCAGGGGGTTCAGACTAGATGGCCTTTTAAAGATTTCTTCTAAAAACCAAAATATACTGATTTGGTGATTCTTTGAGTATTATATGCCATATAACATATAAATATACACATATACATACATGCATTTGTACATTTGTACAACTATGCATCATTTCAACAAAAGCAAATGCAGGGTCCTGCACCTGGGGAAGAAAAACCCCAGACACCAGCACGTGCTGGGGGCTGACCTGCTGGAGAGCAGCTCTGCAGAGAAGGCCCTGGGGGTCCTGGTGGGGAACACCTGTCCATGAGCCAGCAGTGCCCTGTGGCCAAGAAGGCCAATGGTGTCCTGGGCTGCATTAGGAAGGGCACTGCCAGCAGGTTGAGGGAGGTGATCCTGGCCCTCTCCTCAGCCCTGGTGAGGCCACATCTGGAGTGCTGTGTGCAGTTCTGGGCTCCTCAGGACAAGGAAGAAAAGGAACTACTGAGGAGGGTCCAGCAGAGGGTTACAAAGAGCATTAGGGAACTGGAGCATCTCTCTTATGAGGAAAAGCTGAGGGTGCTGGGCCTTTTCAGTCTGGAGAGGAGATGAATGAGAGGAGAACTCAATCAATGCATACAGGTGTCAAGAAGATGGGGCCAGACTCTTCTTGGTGGTGCCCCGTGACAGGACAAGGGAAAGTGGGTACAGATTTAAACACAGACAGCTCCACCTGAGTATGAGGGAAAAAAAGTCTTTAAGGGAGACAGGGACTGGAAGAGGCAACAGAGATGCTGTGGAGTCTCTTCCTCTGTAGATATTCACCGATAGCAACCTGCTGTAGGTGAACCTGCTTTAGCAGGAGGGTTGGACTACATGATCTTCAGAGGTCCCTTCCAACCCCAACAAGCCTGTGATTTTGTGATAGAAGAGAATTATCTTCGAGTAGGTATATATTTATAATCATGTAGTTTTGTTTAAACTGGAGATCATATCTTTCTCTCAAGATTTTTTTGTTTACTACTGTCATAAATAACATTCTTATTAGAATGTCATTACAATTCTGATAATAGGGTTATATAATTTAATGAGAGTTCCTCGATAGTTCGTAGATCCATGCTTTGCTTCCTTACTCCCAAATATACAGTATTCCCATTTTTTTTAACTGGCTCATTTGATTCTAGTTTCTGCTAACCTAACTTAATATTGATTTTGTTTTAGTCTCCACCTTCCACCTCCTTGGCCTTTCTGTTTAAATTAAATCTGTTTTTAAATGGATGTTATCCCAAGCCCCAGTTGCCAGCACCTTGGCCTTTTCACTTAAATTGCATCTATTGTTAAATCAATCTTACTCCAGCATCCAGCATTGCTCTCTTGAGCTTTTCACTCAACATCACATACAGGCCTAAGTGGAGCCCATTCCTGTCTGTACCTTTCATCCAGCTGCTCCATTAAAATGAAACCTCTTTACAAATCCATTTTCTACTTCCAGTAGCGATCCTCATACTTCTTCATTTCTGAACAGCAGCAACTTTGTGTCTGTTTTAGTTTGTGGAGCTTAAAAATAAACTTTTCGGACTCCCACTCGTCTGTATAAAGGCCGTCTCTCCCAAATCTTAACTATCATGCATATAGGTTATCCTAATTTCTGTATCTCAGCTTAAGTATCATCATTTCATTGTTGCTGCTGCCTGACTGGTGATTTCCCAGTCAGAAAATCATGCCTAAGAGCTCTGTCTGGTAAAAACTGCTGCCTTTGGTGTGGGAAGAGAAAGCCTGCAGCAAATGATGTGCCCCCCCAATGAAAGGGTGTGCTGAGCCAAGGAGGGCACAGGATTAGTCAGGCTCTACACTGGACTGGAAATTGTCTTTATTATATGCTGATAAGGAATCTGGGAATTCAGTGAGCGATGAGCAGTTACAGTTGAGACAGCTATTCCCACAGCTTCCATGATAGGATGCATAATTCAACCTGTTGGACAGACCCAACAGACTTGTAGATGAATTAGCAGTTTAGGTGGTCAGAGTTCTCAATGCATTTTCCTTTGTTCCTATGCCTGACCTGCTAGAGAGATGGTGAGGTTTCATCTCAGAAGAAAGAAACGTCCTCCCTTCTTCTCTTCAGATAATAGCCTCAAAAATTAGAACAGATCCATGCAGACTTCCTGAGCTGAGAGACTGCCACTGATTTTTCCTGAAGATAAGGTTTGTTCAAAATTCTAATAGCACTAAGCTTTGAAATACAGCAGTAGAAAAGACAAAGCTGCTCATTTCTTGTTTTAAGGGAGTATCCATGACAAAAATCATAGAATGTATAATCATACAAATCCCTTTTTATCTAATGGGTTCCAGTGTATGTAATCATACATTATAGCCTTAGAGGATATTCAAGCTACTTTGCAAAGCAGGTACCATAAATTCAAGAGGAGATGGCTAACCAGCTCAAGTCAGTGAAGTACGTTGGACCAAGCCATAAATTTCATGTCACAGTCAGGTAAATTTTGAAGATAATTTTATTTAGTGATGGATACTTTCTCAAAATGTAGCAAAATTGGAAAAAAAATTAATAAGAATTAACTATACTCCCATCTTTGAAAATCTCAGGTCTGAATCTCATAAATCTAAAGGCAAGCAGCATCTTCCACCAAGAAAAGTTGTCGGTTTTGTTTAGAAGAGAAAGGGATAAGGTCAAAGCAAGAGAAAGATCCTTGCAAATAAAGTATCACAAGAATTTCTTAGAAGAACCACAGTCACAGAAGAAGAGAAAGGAGCAGCAGTTGGTCAGAGTATGGTGCTAATTAACACCAAGGTTGTAGGTTTGATCCCTCTATTGGCCATTCACTTAAGAGCTGGACCCAATGATTCTTGTGGGTCCCTTCCAATTCAGAATATTCTGTGATTAAAATATTGAAACTATTTTAGATGACTGTTTGCTAAATACTTTTCTTTATCCTGTGATACATTTACCTATTCTTTAGTTCTCTTTACTGTGTTTCTGATGTCATCACAAGTCAACCTTTCATAAAGTAACCTTTTAAAATTTGTCCTGTTTTAAACTTTGACTTGTTGTCTACATATTGTGCTTTTTAGATTTTCTAGTTGTACTATTTCAGCAACCTTAATGGTTTCAGTATAGAAGATAAGCAAGATTTATAGCAAGAGGTGTTGTCTTAATAAATCAGGAGATATAGCTGTAATGGTTTTCCAGCTGGGCCAGTTGGTCAAATAATATATATTGCCTGTTCCTAGAAAAGCTGTTTTTCAGGAAGGCTACATTATATTTATTGCATTTAGTCTGTACTGCTGATGTGCTTTATTAACTCTGTATCATAACAAGTCCTTCCCTTACTGGGGCTTTGTGATTTGAGTCGTAGCTGGACTCACTTTAAACTTCATTTGATATTATTTTGCCTTGAATCCGTAAATATACAGTTGATTTTGTTACCAGAAATTCAATCTCACTTCTCTGTGTTTTTCTCAATATCACAGATTATATACAGCAAAATTAAGTGATACTATGTGACTCTCACCATTTATGTGATGCATCTTATTCCTTTGAATTGATTTCTACTCATTCTCTTTTCCTCCTTAATCATGACAATGTGTTATTTTGGAGGACTGAAATTTGAGAGTTGCAAGGTTTTCATAAAAGTGTCTTTTTACTTCATCCTTCTTGAGGGAGACATTTTATGGATGAGGGCAGTATTGCATTATCTTTCTTTTTCATTTGCAGATTGATTCACTGGTGGCTTCAAAGTGGTATTAATCCTGTTACAGACTCTACTCCAGACATTCATTCTTCTCCTAATATGAAATGATACCACTTTCTAACAATGAGAAAACCATTCTCCTTGCCATCATGTTTGCTAACACATGTAATATTTCTTTTTTCACTCCATCATATATGAGAACACCACTGGCTATTGTAAGCTCTCATTTTATAATGCTCTACCTTCTTAGTTCTATTTTTAAATTTGAGAAAGTAGTGATTTTATGTTTTGGGGTGTTAAGGAGCTAATTTGAGTTGGTGACAGAGATGGTAATATCAAAAGCAATATTAAGAGAGGAGAAAGTTGACTTAAATGTTAAGATAGAGAAGGAAAAAAACGCTAAAAGTAAGAGGAACAATAGATTTCCTCATTTGCAGAAAAATGCTCACTGAGACAAATTGGTACTCAAGGGTGCACTTGGATGTGGTTAAGTAGTAAACTTAGCAGATATATTCACAATGGGTCTGGAATGGTTGATGGTCATATATTCTGGGGTAGACTGAGAATACCATAGAAGAACTTGATACTGCTTTTACTGGGACTGGAAAAGGCTCACACGATACCAATAAAAAAAATGTATATATTATTTTGCTGGCTTCCTCATCTTGAAAAACTAAAAGCAAGAGGAAACAGAAGATAGGAGCTTGGTGATTTGTGCTCATTCACAAGGATAAAAAATTGAAAGGAAGATGTTGAAAATCTGGAGATTACTGAAGGGATTTATCCACTTCTGTTTCCTATCTGTAGATAGGCAGAGAAGGCACAGTAGGACCATAGGCTTCTGCTGGGATGAGGAGAGGAGGGCTGCATCAGTGCTGGAGACAGCACTGCCTGCTTAGCAGAAGAAAAAAGGTAGTTTGGATCTAAAGACACTAAAACCCTGGGAGATCTGTGGTAGAAAACTTTGGGGTCTGCCACCTCAAGGATTGAAGCAGACCACCCCTAAGGGAGGTGTTGCTGTGAGTGCAGTGTAGATGCAGGGTGGGGAATGCATACAATGCCCCACACAAATGAGCAAATGTCATGTGGTGAAGCAGGATTTCTACACAGAATGTCACTCATAGTCATGAGGGCAAAGGCAGAATGATAAATGAGAGGGGGGATGAGGAAATGGAAAACAGCCTCATCGGAAATGGAGAAAGATGTTAAAGTGTTAATGGGTTTGATAATGGCAAATAGCATCAGATCATTATTCTTTTGAAAAAGCTGATACCTGACCTCTCAGGCTGCTGGAAGTACAAGTTTTAGCATCTGTTACAAGTTCAAGATATCAAGTCTTTTGAGGTAAAGATGCTAGTTCTGTACCTGGATCCCAGCAAAGTCAGCTGATAATAAAGGAAGGTCCGGGGAAGAAGGAGACTTCCCTGACTGACAGCAAAAGTTATTAATGGGTAGGCATGTTAAGCAGATTTTAAAGCAAATAAAAAAGAGTTATAAAGGAAAAGAAAATTGCAACATGGGCTGAATGTGACAGAGCTTTAGTCAGTGAGACCTTTGAAGTGGATGTGCACCATTCCCTTTATAGAAAACTTCCCAAAAATACCGCAACACAAAACTCATAAAAGGCAGAATTAATTGCATTATAAACTAACAAATGGAAAACTTTAAATTGGAAAACTCAAAGTTACTGGATCATACAGAACAGAAACAAGAGGCTTATAGCATTTCCTCCAGTGTTTTCTGTGTCTACGGAGCTGAGAACCATTTGAACCTCAGCCAAGTCTCCAGTTTCCTGACTTGCAGGATATTCTGCTTGGCCTCCCAAATTCTTCTTTCCCTCATCTCTAAGGACTGCCTGGTTTGCTGCTCCCCACTGCAGCCTCTGCTTGAGGAGCAGGTTGGCAGCTCCTTCCCTCTCTGCCTTGCATCCTGTGCTGTGCCACGAACGCACACACTCTCCTGAATGTCCTTGGCTCACTTCACTTTTCTTAAGACAAGTAAAGATACAAAAACATGAAGCAAATATCCTGTCATAGAGGATGATAATAGCAAATTTCAGAAGCAGTTTTTCATCCCCATGAAGGTAGAAAGCTGGAAAAATCCAGAATCACTCACTAATAAGAATAATCCCTCCAGTTCTGTAGCCTACTTTTTTAAAATAAAATTCATGTTCTGTTGTGAATGGATGATGTGAACTTTCTTCAATATGTAGAAATCCTTTCCTCCAAATGTCACACAAGTTCTAATATGTCATGTAATTGCAAACACTTTTCTCTAGGAATTTTATCTTTGATTATTCATTAGCGTTGAACAGGTTCCGCATTAATTTTAAAAATAAGGAACATTGATTTCACATACTAGAATATCAGTGACTTGTAGTTAAGGTTAGAAAAAACAGTTGTGATATTCTTGGGTGGATAATAACCAGGCAGTTATAAATACTTAAGTGTTGCCTCAAAAATAAATAATTGGATCATACTGGAAAATAACTGAAGCCAGAAGAAATTCTATGGATACAAAGAATGACAGGCCAGGAACAGAGCCCTGTGGGACTCAACTGATAGGAAAAAAAAAAACCTAACAACTTGAAAGAACAAAACACCTAACTTGCAACCTAGCAATGATCTGTAAGTGGAATAGATCAATTCCAATCGGTCTGAGCATCTGCACTGAACATTTTTGAAAGAATGCTCTAGTTTATGGCATCAAACTCAGCAGTAATATAAAGGCACACTAATACATAGCATGTATTCCTGAATCAGAATGCCAAAAAAAGATCAAAGCATAACTTCAAAAAGCAGATTCAGAGTTCTGTCTCTTTTGAAGTCAACTTGGACACATTTATTGTGAAGATCACATGTCTAGAGGCATGACTGAAGCTGTAACAGCCTTCTGTACAATAAGCTTGGGACTATTCGAGCTGCCATTTTAGTGGATAGACTGTATATGTGTTATAAGAACTCAGTTTCAGGTTTCTCTCCCAATATTGTATGAATATAAATGTATTTTCTGGGCATTTAATATCTTTTATGCATGTTTTATTTTTCCTTTGCAGGCTTAATTTGTACATAGGCAGTATAACTTAAAGTAACTTAAAGAGGGAATCACAGAACATTCCTCACGAAAAAGGAATAGATCAAAAAGGGTGTCAGAAAGGGGGAAATCAGTAATTATGATGAGTGATTTTTTACAATTTCACATCTCTAATTTTATCCCTGTACTGAAAATTATCTAGGAAGTTTTAATTCGAATTGTTTACAATTTACTTGGGTCATATGCAGAAAGAAGACTACCTTTGACTGTATTTGAAATCTCATACCGGAACTAGCAATAGCACCTTTAAATACGAGCCTCAAAAAAAAACCACCTCACAGCTTTATTTGTTTGAAACATTTTTAAATACAACTTCCATATGTTGGTATTCTCACTAGGATGCTAGCATTTTCATTAAAATGAGGAACAGAAGAATATAGTGACCTATATAGAAGAAAATGTATCATCAGACATACTTTGTTTAAATTGCATTGCTGAAGAACAACATAAGTCACAGGCAGGTATGCTGAGATGTATGGGATCGTTGATGCCCAAGCTGATAAGTATTTAGAGAGAGTAAAATATGACATTTTAAACTAAAATGAAAAACTATTCCTCATCAAATTAAACTTTGCATGTGGGTTGGCAGATAGCAAAATGTCTCAAAAAATTGATGTTTTCTACAGCCTAAAGGAAACAATTTATGCATACTTGCAGCTTAAAAGATATTTTTTTCTGATACTAAATTAGTGATAGTAAAACTTGTGATAAGTATTTTCCTTCATGCCTTATGTGTGGTAACCATACTTTTCTAGGGACTTTTACCATGTAGTGGCCTAAAGTCCTTAATGACTTGAAAGTCACTGAAAAATACATACTTTTAGGAGGAAAAAAACCAACAAAACCCCATAATGGGGCAGTCTGTCTCTTAGTTTCAGTAATGGGATGGTATGGCTGTAAATAGCTTTCAAAGGCATGGCAATGAGAAGATTTTTGAAAGATACTTTCAGATTTGGAGTGACTGGGGAGGTCTGGGTTAAGAAGGTTTGATCAATTTTCACTTCCTAGCTTCTTAGATCTTCTTCATACTTCCTTCATCTTACTGGGCAGTCATATCCTTGGAGAATAAATGATATTGATATATCGGATGTCACATCACTGATGAAATGACGAGAGAGTTCAGTAGCAAATATCATAGATAAAATTTTCATGCCAGTGCCCTTTCTAAGGCAGCTTGTGAGAGGATCCTTCTTTCAGTGCAGCCCTTTAGAGAAGTGTGATACTTACATGTTACAAGGAAGGGCAGTTTTTTAAATTATGATCTATCCCACTAGTGAAGACAGAAGAAATTCTGGTGCAAATATCTTAATAATTACTGTGGAACATTAAAATATTCCTCTCATAGCTTCCAGTAATAATGCGAGTTTGAGCAGCTGCTAGTCTGCTTCTCTCTTGGACAGGGGACAGCTGGAGGTGCCAACCATTTGAGCCATCAGCTTAGGGGCTTGCTCCCATTTATCAAATGGGGAGGCAAGCATCAAAAGGATCTAAGGTATTCCAGGCCTAGAGACTTCAGGATTTACTAAGAATTGTGCAATCGATGTATTGCTGCTCTGTTCATACCCCAGACCTCCAGACATGCTTAGAATTTGCCAACTTTGAAGGAAGAAATTAGTAATATACCAATGAGCTGACAAGCTCTGGCAGCTGTTTGCATGGGCCCTGCCAGCAGGTCAATGGGATATTGCCAGAGAAGCTGAATTCCAGATGAGAGGGTGAAAAAGGAGAAAGGATTTTTACTTCCCGAGCTCTGATTCTTTTACACAAGCTTCAAAGGGAAGCAAATTTTAACTTGCATATGGGTGAATGCGCTGGATAAATAATAGCAAGGCAACCCGAAATGTCATCTGTCTAGAATAGAATAACCCTCAAAATTACTGATGACAGTGGAGACACTTTCTTCAGCCAGCAGCATACTGCACTTTTCTCACTCAGGCAGATTATGACAATCTGATATGGCCCGTGAATGAATGAACATCACTTTAATGGACTGCCTGCGGTGGACAGCCAGTACAGATTTGCACTTCCAAGCACAGCAGGTAGTGAACTCTAAAGGAACATTTCACACTGGCCATTAAGCATCCAGCATGACCACAAAACTGAGGTGGCACAAGGAGAGAGCAATTCCCTGGGAATAGGGATCATGTTTTGCAGCCAGCTGCAGATAAAATAACCAGCTTCTGCTGTAACCTGCTATTATCTGTGGGATGCTAAAAAATCCTCTCCCTAGGATTTTAAGTTTCTCTCTGCATGACTGTAGTTAATGACTGGACTACATGGGGTGTTCCTTGCTTAGTGACTGAATATCCCTACTGCTAACAAGTTGTGGTTGTTGATTTGGTTTGACTTTTTTTAATTTAAGGCATACTACTATAGAACTGGATAGCACACTGTTTTTTAATTGAACTCTCTTCCAGGTTTATGCAAATTTCTGGAGCTATTTCATGTAGTCCTATGAAATTATCCATAATCCATTCATCAGGTAGAAATAAACTATCACAATTATTTTATATAATCCTTAAACCAATGTTTTCCCCTTGGAAAACCTATATGAACATTGCTGCTATTTACTTTTGGCCACTTAAATACAGGTATGTATGCATCCAAAAGTTCATTCAGTGTAAAGTTTTAAGGTATTTGATGCCTGCTTGCACTGAAATGTACATAATAATGTATTTGCCTCCAATAAACATAAAAATTCAGTTTTCTGTGTTTAATGGCCATTTGTAGTCTTAGTCCTGGAAGACTACTAATTATAAGGGATGAAAATACCAGGTAAAATCAAAAGTAGTTTTTAAAACTAAAAGTAACTTATAATTCAAACAATTGATGATGAATCTTCATATTAAAGAGCTAACAGCTATAAAATAGAGTGCATAATGAAAAATGGCTTATTCCATTGCCTTGTGCAACAGAGCAGGTTCTTACCTTGAGAATGAACTTCAGATGAATTTTATGGTGAACTTCAGCTTTAATACTACACAAGACATCTTGGATTGCAAAAGCAAAAGCCTCAGCTAAACAAGTTTGAGCAGCTCATCTCCACACTTGCTGGATGGTGCTATTAAATATATTCTCTTTGTCAGAACAAAGACACATCTATGTTGTCAATCATTAATACATCTCAACTTCATTTCCTGCTCAAAAAGAAAGGCCAGTAACTTTAAATTCTCTCCCTGTTTACAATTGCAGATGATGCTTGTGATTCCTGAGAGGAATGATGTACAGTTCTGAAGTGGTGAATTGCCTCAAAACTATTCTTTTAGCTCCTTGTATTAACATGTGCTCAATTAAAAAAAAAAAAAATCAAACCTTTGGCATGTCCAGAGGAGGAGCACCAAGTAGATTAGAGGGATGGAGCACCTCTCCTATAAGGAAAAGCTGAGAGTATTGGGATTGTTCAGCCTGGAGAAGAGAAGGCTTCAGGGTGACCTAATTGTGACCTTCCAATACCTGAAGGAGACCTAAAAAAAGATGGAAAGAGACTTTTTATAAAGAGCATGTAGTGACAGGATGAGGGGGAATGCCTTCAAAAGGAAGAGAGTAGGTTTAGATTAGATATTAGAAAGAAATCCTTTACTGTGAAACTGAGGAGACACTGAAGCAGATTGCCCAGAGAAGCTGGATGCCCCATCCCTGGAAGTGTTCGAGTCCAGGCTGGATGAGGCTTTAAGGAGACTGCTCTAGTGGAAGGTGTCCTTGCCCATGGCAGAGGGGTTGGAACTAGATGATCTCTAAGGTCTTTTTCAACCCAAACTGTTCTGTGATTCTATGGTTTTAAAAATCAACTTTTACAACAATTCATATGCAAGTATTTCCTCCGAAAAGGTTTGATCCCATTAGTGCTGAAGTAAATTTTGATGTGTGTTATGTCATTTAGTGACAACATTCTGGAGGAGAGCTGCAACATGAAAGAAATACGGTAGAAAGAGGAGGTGCAGATAGGCTGGGACTGGCACTCAGGCTGGGCAAGCTTTTCAACTCACTCTGTCCTGCTCAGATAGTTTTAAGAGAGCAGTCTTTCTTGAGGCAGAGGTGTTGCTCTATGACTGAAGTACATCAAGTTCAGTTTTCAGCCATATTGCGCCATTTCTGGACTCCGAAGGAGATGCAAACTAAAATCAACAGGAGCATTTCCACAGACTTCAGTGGCTATTTCACTAGTCTGTCAACCTCTAAGCCTCATTTCCCTGTCACCTCATCTCAGATAAGCACTCTTTGTTGTTCTACCTAGTCCACACATTGACTGGGAAGGGGTTATTTTTTCATTTGTTGTTCATACAGCAATTAGCAGAATGAGTGTCAAAATTCTGCTTAGGAGTTTTGTATATATGCCTATATATAATAAAATGAAGGAAGTTGCTTTCCATGTGACCAAAGAATCCTAATGTACTGTGAATTTATCAGCTCTGGACATGTCTGCAAAAAGTCCTTTGAAATCAATAGAATAGTCTTTTTTACAAACCTGCTTTTATGATTTCTAGGATAGGTTGAAATTGTGGCCTCTTGTAGCTGCTTAAAATCTTACCAAAATAATAAAACACAAGACTCAGACTAAAATGTCTTTTTTAAAAGTCATTTTCTCCATGGAAGGAACTAAAAACTTCTCAAGAGTACGTTATTTCTGACATGGAAAGTAGAAGGATTCTGAAAAGATGCCCTGATCCCACAAGTTCATCCAGAGAAGATGCTGCTGCTTTTTCACATTTAGTTATCACTTGTTTATTTTTAACTCAGCTCTCTTGACTTTGGTTTGTGTTGATGCTTTCCTGCAAGTCTATTGAGCCTGAAGATTTTAGGTGAAATTAGGTTCACAACTAAACTATTTTCATTGCCTGAATTTGTAAACACTTGCAAAGGAGTCATGGGGAATTACTAAATACATTATATATGTCTATATCTATAGCTATATCTATAGATATTTATGTGCTGAGATTGCACTAAAGAGAATCAGCTGTTTTACCCCATAGTGGTTTCTCTTTACATGCTCTGCACATCTATGAATGCTCCTTTTGCACACACACTGGCAGAAGTGTGAATGTCTGCTCATCCAACTGCTGCCTGTCTTTCCAGGCATGGGGATAAATAGACCCCAAGGAAGACAGAGCATGGAGCCTTCTGTAAGCAGTTTCCACAGCATCTTTATCTACTTGGTTTATTTCTTGTATGCAAACCTGTGCATGCACCTTTTCTTTTTTTTTTTTTTAAGCATAATTTGTCCACATTTCTTTTTCAGTTGACATATTTTCATTTCCATTTGTTCATTTCTGGAACTGTTGTATTTTCAGTTGATTTCATAGGCGGACTTGACACATACTCCTACCGTCAGCCCCCCCAGGAACATGTTGAGTTAAAGCCTGTAAAGCCTGTAGGTAAGGTTCTGGTCCCACGGACCACATTAATCCTTCTAACTGAACTGAACTGAAAGCTAACCTTCTCCTAAAATAATTTGGGCATCAGATTACTGATAATTTAATTATATTTTAATTAGAACTTAATTAAAAATTAATCCACACAAAACATTCGAGTAAGGACACTTTGTCATTGATGGCATATCCGCTAAAGCAAGGATTAGGAGGTATCACCATGTCTGCCACGTTGTGCCTCGTCTTAATGCAAGGAGAGGCTCTCACTGAAGGATAGAATTGCTTCCTTGCTGCATTTTTAGCAAGAAAAGAGCTGGTTTATAGCTTCTGCTGCTGCAGAAACCTTAATGAGATTAACCCATTTATAGAAAAGCAGAAATTTTACATTTGTCTAGCTACTGAAAGAAAAGGTTTTGTTGAAAATTTGCTTGTCAGCTTAAAATCTAGCTATCTGTAGAGTTTCCCTGGAAGTTCATTATCTCTTTGTCATCACTTATTTGCTTGCACTATGAAAATCACATTTTCATAGACTCTTCCTGCTTTGCTACCTAATGAATAAGTTTGAATGCATATCTATTCTTTTTATTTGGAACAAATTAGGATATGGGGAGGCATTATTAGTACATGTACTTTGGCAGAAGCTCATATAACTTCAAAGAGAGGATTTTTTGAAGTATTATTGGTAAACCAGAAGTTGTTAATTTCAAAATTCTTTATGGCTGGAACTTGTTGTGGTGTTGCCTTCTGTCTTTAAATTTACCTTTTGGCCTTTGATGCCTCCTAAAGGCAACATGAAAAACATTAGTACAGCTAATTAACTGAAACTGATTTAATGACTTACTGTATTTTACTTATCAGTTAACAGAATTAGAATGGGTTGAAGGTTTTTACTGGTGTATGCATGTCTTCATGTGCTAGGAGTTTTAATTTAATGTGGAAAATTGCTAAAAAAAAATGTTAGGGGTTGGAACTTGACACCTTAACATAATGACTTTATTAATTTTTGCAGGTTTTTAAAATAAATTTTATTCATGATGCAGCTTTCAATTTGTAGAATAAACAGGGACAGAATTTTACTAAAAAATTATCTACATGGTATAGAATTATGAAGGCCCAAAATTATGGTCTATGCTAAAACAGGAAAAAATAACAAATTAAGACTGTGAACCTTGGGACTTTTGACTAAGTACATGCTCTACATTGACGTCCACATTTCTTTAGTAATATTTCATTAAATATCTATTTAGCTGCATTTTCTGTCAGAAAGATGACTGCAAAATGGGGTTTTGTACCTCCTGAGTAAGCTGCTCGAATATAAATTTAAATTGATATTAAGGAACAAGAAGGCCACACCTACAACATTTACATCTCTAAATGAAAGATCTTAATCTCTAAACCTGCCTTCAGATTCGTTTTAAGCACCAATGCATAAATATTTAGTACTTCCTTAGCAAACTTACTATAATTAAAGAATGGGGTAAAAGACTTATTCACTAAATACTTACAAATACATTCCTGCAAAAATATATTCATTTGTTTTGCAGTAGAAAAGTCACAGCAGCTGATAATTTGCTCTTTGATAGCAGATTTTCAATAAGTAGCTCAAGGGATTTTGGGGTTATTGGTGATCTTACAGTTCTGGAGAATAAGTGTAATCTTCCCATTTCCTATGTATGTGTATCTTTGTACTGATGTGAGGACTCTCTGGCCTCTTTATTGCTTCAAGGAGTATAAAACTGGGAGAGAAATTATATTGGGTTTCCTTCTTTATTGATGTTTTGGTTGTATGAAAGATATAGCTTAGATTTATCTGAGATGGGAGGTAAATTACTGTCAGTGATCAAAGTCTGAATTAAAAGCCAAATTGCTGGAAATAATTTGGTTAGTGGATTGTGCCAGAACTTTGCAGATGCTTACCTTTCTGCAGCACATTAGCCTTCTAGACTTCTCTTGATAAGTTAATTGCTATCTGTATCAGTTATATACAGTCTGAAAATCCTTAGTATCCCTAAAAAATGTGACTTCTGGTGTCCAGGCTGTGCAAAACTCCATTTCTGAGAGCTAGAATTCTCTTAGAACTGAACATAAATAATGCTTGGAAAAATACATTAAAAGCCTTTATAAGTGTTACTTTATAGATGAAATCTTGGCTATATTTCCCTTTTTCTCATCCCTTTTATTTCCCTTATCTCATTAATAAATTACCTAAACACAGCCCATTGAAAATACTGTGGGACTGTGGTCTCATCCAAGCCATGCAGAAGACAGTCTGGTTTTATCAAGTGCTTACATTCAGTATAACGTCTGCCAAGTGCTGCCATAATTATTAATGATTAGCAAGACTAAGATTAGTTTTCCTCCTCACCTCTGAGAAGAAGTTAAATTTGAACTTGTTCCTATGGGGAACAATTTTTAATCCAAATATGAACCATCATGGCTTGCCTGTTTGCTCTTTGTTCTGCCTGAAATTGCATTAGGCTACAGGACAAGGAGAAGCAGGATCTTTACCCTCAGCCAGTTTGAATTAAGATGTGTGTAAGGCAGGAGTCAACAGGGGGAGTAAAAAAAAAAAAATCATTGTGTTCTCTTTAGGACTAGAGCACATGGACTATAAAAAAGACTGTTGTGCCTGTTTGAATCACAATATCAACAGCCAGGTCACTCAGTAATTCCTTCATGTACTGATATGTGGAAAAAAAAGGAGCATGGTGGCTAGAAGGAAAAAATAACAAGCTACATTTTGGCTTGCATTAGAAGTTATTACTACTAATGCTAATGATATTATAGGATATATGTTAATACTATAATATCGTAATTATGCTGTAATAAGAACAGTATACTAACATAATAATGAAAATTTTAGTTGTAATAGTAGAAATAAAATAAAATAAAATAAAATAAAATAAAATAAAATAAAATAAAATAAAATAAAATAAGGAATTTTCCAAAGG
>JACBWW010000003.1:31306801-31339142 GCA_020086605.1 Lanius collurio
TGAAATATATTATGCTAATATGAAACTATTATTCTGTGAGCTTCAGATATGTTTTACCAGCTAAGGGACTTCTCCCAAAAGTTTTTTGCTTTTGTGGTATGCACAGCACAAAGCTACTGCTTTGTACCCAGCCATTCATTCTTGACTATATAGGTGAGCCTCACAGCTGAGGAAATTAGTGACCACATGAGATTTAGACACTTGTTTATTAGTTACTAACCTGTCAGCTGGTATGAATTTACAGCTTACAAATTAGAAGAGAAACAAAATAGGTTTTCATTTGTAAGTAATTAATATATCCTGCTTTTTAGGTCGAAGTAAGTAATGAACATGGACTCAAGACTTCTGCTGCTGTATCTGAAGAAACAGAACTTGGAAGAAAAGACCAACCTTGTGACTCATTGTTCCGGAAGAAACCCACCACATCCGTTCCTGACGGCATGTGGATTGTTCTTCCCACAGGCTCAGTGTCATTATCAGCGTTGTTATTTCGTAGATCCTTGTAGATGATATTGAATTTTTAAATAATTTACTTATATGGACACTTGTAAATTGTAAATTCTTTTCTTTTTTAATTTCAATATTTTTACAATGTTTAGTGTTGAGGCATGAAAAAAAAAACCTGTGAAAACTAGGAGGAGGGTGTGTCTTTCTCAAAAAATCAGTATTTTTTGACTGAGAGGATCATACTGTGCCTGGACAAGATTGTGTCAGTAAATAGTAAATTTGACTCCAAAATATGCAGCAGGAGTCAAACTCGAACAGTGTACAAGTGATCATTTCAGTGCTGTATCTAGAATTCACAATGTCCACTCCTTGCATTGTTTGAACAGCTGAATGCAGTAGGGATTATCTATGACTCTTCTTACCCAGATGTGCAAACACTAATGTACTCACCTAATTATTGCAATTCATATCTGACTTCTCCTTTCCTCATCTCCTTTGCCCCGAGTCCATCACAAGTAGCTGTCTCTGATTTGAAAAGAAGTAGGACAACTGCTCAATGGATGTCGGTCTCTAGGAACCCAGGGCTGTTTAGATGTCTGTGATTTGCACATTTTTAAACTCCTTTCCTCCCTTCTCCCAGGAAGAAGCCAAGCATGAATGTACAGTACAAGGCACCAACTGAAGCCTTAGAAGCCTCTGGGGACTAATTTTTCTCTTAATTTAAAAGTAAACAAGCAAAACTGAAAAATGTGTGTAAAAACTTGTAAAGTTATTTGTAAATACTTCTAGACAAAGAACATGTATGTAATTGTGGTATTTTGTTTTCTATTCTGTCACCACTAGCATAAAGTGATACACAAAGCCATTTTCTCTGGAGAGCTGGCAGTCTTTTTAACAGAACACTTTGCTTCTTTCATCTTAATTACCATATAAAGTGCTGTGTAGATTTGTATGCCCCAGAGATTCACGTCTCTCTGCAGAGCCCATGTGCCTCAACAGTGAGCAGAAGCATTATGAGGGTTTTGAGGCTGTTTGTGGTTTTGCACTTTTCTCGCTTTATCGTTTCCTTGGTGGGACAGCCAGGAAGTCTGTTCCTTCTGGTATACCTTTCTCTACCTCCACACTAAAGGCTGAACAGGTGCCCATGAAGTTCCTCCATAGATACCCTAAGAAATCTTCAGCTGATCTAAACAACACATAGGTCCTAAATTTACAGTCTTCTCTGGTATCGTGTGTTTTCAAGTCTGAGCAGGTGAGAGCTAGAAGAAATCTTGTGTTGATTCTTTCCCTCCTAAAATCTGGGCTGTTTACCAGTATGGACCTATTGGAGATGCTAATAAATACAATGGAAGTAGAGTATATAGTTTTTGGGCGACAAAGGTTTTGTGGTACATCCACCTGCTTTCCAGCAGGTTAACTTAAAGACCTCACCAACTTTGGAGAAAACACAACCTGAACTTCGGTCAACCTTCCCTGAAACTGAGTATGAAGTAAGTACTAAGACAAAGTCAACAAGAAATGGCAACTGAAAAAAAACCAAACCCTTCTTTAGTGTTTCTGGGGCTGTATTTACCTCAAATAAAATCCTTCAACTGAACCCCCAGTGCTGCCCTCAGGACCAGCTGAGAAGAACAGGAATGAGTTCTACACCCCCCTTGATGGCACCAGTTCAACGCACAGTTCTGGCAGGGCTTTGGAAGTGTGTGTTTGAATTTCTGCTGGACCATGTTTTATAGAATTGTCTGAATGTGTCTAAACCTGTCTTTCCTCAGGTCCTTCAGAACTGTGTACATGCCACAAAACTTCTGCAAAAGACAGAACCTGAGTTCTCTTGTATTTGAAATATTGATCACTTTTTAGCTGGGGAACAGAAGCCAGTATATCCCAAATAGACTTAAAATCTCAGAATCATTACCAATACAGTGAATGTGCCATCTGTCTCACTTAACAAACAGAACAATCCTGATTGAGTGGAATTTGTCTTCATTAGAACGAGCCAAAATGCAGACTGAAATGCCAAAGGAAACAGTCGTTCTTTTCTAAACATCAGAATAGTATCAATCAACCTGTACATGCTGGGGTAAAAATATCTTGAGGATAATAAATGCATTTGACTGTTAATTGCTGTGTCCTGCAGTATAGTAGGACTTATTGGCAAACATTTTTGTAGGAAGCCATGAGTAGCAGTTCTTTTATGCTGGCAAAACATGCTTTCAGTAAGGTGCTAGGTGAGTCCCAGATCAGCCAGCTACATAGGAAATAAATGTTGACTCTTGAAATAAACTTGGATAGTTTTCTTAGGCTTAACTGAACCATGCAATTTCAGGAAATGACTAGGTTTGTACTGCAAAACAAAATTTGCTGGCAATCTTAAAACCTCAGAGATTATCAGTTGCTACAAACTGTTCTGGTGGCATTAATAAGTCATACTGTTACAATTTAGGCCAGCTGAAAATGTCCTTCAAACTTTTAGACTTTTTTTCCTGAGTTTCTTCTTAATTCCAGTTTATTGGAGAAACAGATTTGCCGCACTACTTTAACTGACAGTAAAACTGGGGATGTGACTGCAGAAATATGGCATTGCATGTTCACTAAGGACTGAGCCAGGTACTACCAGTTTCCTAAAAGAGCAGCTGATGTCTTGAGGATCTGAAAACAAAAACTCTAGCAAGAAATTGACAGATTTTTGTTTGGTGCAGTGACATACAGTGACTATATATTACAATTTCTGTAATTATGTAACTCTTTCATATCCATAGATTTTACATAAAATTTGAAGTAAGTTTTTTTAAATTCAGTTTAGATCTGAAGGTGCTCTCTAAAATGAAAGAGTTCACAGCCTGCATTGGCTGAAAGGTGTTTTTTTAGTGCTAAGACATGACATTATTATAGTTAACACTCAACAGAGCTCTACCAGGTAAACCCATGGGAATTGATGCCTGGTTTTATACAATAACTGCTGCTTTCAGTAGTGCAGAAGATGATGTTGTCCAGAGAAGGGGAACGAAAGTGGTGAAGTGTCTGGAGCACAAGTCTTATGAGGAGCAGCTGAGAGAGCTGTGGCTGTTTAGGCTGAAGAAAAGGAGTCTCAGGGATGACCTTATCACTCTCTACAACTCCCTGAAAGAAGGTTGTAGCCAAGTGGGTTTTGGCATCTTCCAGGCAGCTATGATAGGATGAGAGGACAGAGTCTTAAACTGCATCAGGGGAGGTTTAGGTGGGATATCAGCAACAATTTCTTCACAGAAAGGGTGATTAGATATTGGAATGCGCTGCCCAGGGTGGTGGTGGAGTCACTATCCCTGGAGATGTTTAAGGAAAGACTGGATGTGGCACTCTGTGCCATGGTCTAGTTGAGGTGGTGGTGTTCAGTCACAGGTTGGACTCGATGCTCTGAGGTCTGTTCCAACCTAATTGATTCTGTGACTCTTTGATTAAGAAGATGGTATTTACCATATATTATTAATTGGAGCTTGAAGCTAGGGGTATGGTTGCTGGTTAGCATGCCACAATACTAACTTTTCTTGTTTGAGACCTGAGAAAACATAGTTGGGCCACTAAAAAGCCTGTAGTTCTGCACCAAAAAAATGGCAGATTTTGGCCCAAACAACTTCAAGTGCAGGCTTTCTTGATTCACATGCAAGCCTGTTGTCCCTGTTTGGATCCTGAGTTCCACCTCTTCCTCCAGATGCCCACAGCTCGAGCGTTGCAACACGATTGTCGCCTCCGAGCTCCATGGTGGCAGGTGCAGCCTTTTCTCAGCACCGACTGCAGTGTGCTTCTCTGCACCCAGCTGCCTGCTGGCCTTTCACATGCGGATTATCGAGTTGAAAAAGCCAACCCAGCGATCTATCAAGGTCCTTTAACAGACTTTGACAGTGGAAAACAAAAACTGACGTCCCAAACTAATTGGCTTGCCTCCTTCCAGTATCGGCCTCATCTAGTTTAATTATAACAAATTACAACCTGGCAGCTCTTTTAGACAATGAAAAAATTTCAGGTTGGGAAAATGGTCCTTCTGTGTAAGGCTTCAACATCAGTGGGATGTTTTTCACAAATGAGTTCATCTCTTAGCTGCTATTCTGGGCATTTTGACAGAAACCTGCTCCTTAGTGCCCAACACAGTGATGGGGTCATGTTGTGTCCTGCCAGAATAGCACTTTTCCAGCAGGGTGACTGGGCTGCACCCTGAGGTCTTGTCAGATGGGTTAGGGTTATGTAAGGTGGAAGGTGCCCTTTTCAGTGCAACCCTGAAGAAGTGGTCTGTCTCCCGACTCTGTACAGGGAGCTGACTATCCCTGCAGTCATAACTGGGGATCAGTCTGAACGATTCATTAGTTTGCAGAGGCTTCATGAGCAAACTAATGTGTGTGTTATAGATAATCAGGGAACTCAGATCTGTGAAAATGGGCCCATAAAGAAGGTATTTCATATCAAGATTACTGCTGCAGTGTTTGCCCCTTAGAGCTATGCCTGCATTGCCTGCTGGTTGTGTGTTCCCATCATGTCAACTCTGATCACCCAGCATTACCAGCAGCATTCTGCTTCACTGTAAGGGGGGACACAAGGCTGTTCAGGACCCTAAATAATTATTTAGCAGCTGAGGATGCAGTTCTAGCCTGTACTGCTTGCTGTTTGACAGCTACATATAAGTTGTGCCATTTTCCCCAGGCTGACAAACCATCTTTATTTATCTACTGATAAATGACGGTTTCTTGACATAATTTCCACTTCCTTTACGAAAGTCATAGTTTGAATGATTCTCTTATATTTTAAACAAATTAAACATCTGGATTTAATTCCTGCTTCCACATGAGTACCTGCTCATCTCTCACATAACAGAGTCCTGGATGTGACAGCTTTGTGGAATAGCTGCCCTTGCATGGTCTGTTGACTCTCAAAACCAGCAACAGACTCTCCAGATAGTCTCACTGAGCAGCAGCCATGCATAAATAATACCAGGAATGCAAAAAAGATTCTCCTTGTTTTGCTTATTCCCCTAGGACCCAATATCACTTCTTCAAGCTTTCTGTCCCAGTTTCCTATTTATTTCACACCATCCAAATGCAACCATGCTTTCAAAACACTCCTGTAAGTCAGTGCCAAGCAGACTTGCTGAAGCTTGAATTTTAAGTTTGGCTGAATGTGGTTCCAAGAGTAATCTAATTTCTCATTTTCCACAACATTGCGTACCTGCCCAATTAGTAAAGCATCATACACAAGGAGGGGTTACTGCATCCCCTAGCATGTGATGTAATTGGAATGAGAACTGTGCTACACATGAGCAAAGAAATCAGCTTCTCCTGTTGGCCCATACTATTCAATAAAATGTCACTGGTGTGTTCTTATGCTGCTTTATCTGCATAGCCAGAACTGAGGTGGCAAGCAGGTAGAGTCCCAAGTTCTGGGGCAAATGCAAGGCAACAGCTTGGTTAAGCAACCTTGATCTCATATTTATAATCCACATTGCAATTTCTGGTTTTTTTTCTTGGCAAATAAAACTCCCTGGCTTATAAGTTGCAGCCAGACCTTCAGATGTGTGATACATATGTATATTCACAGTCATGGTTTGGTTTCCAAAGGCTTTATAATTCAAATAAATCTGTTTTCCTTGAAGTTTAGAGGAGGATATGTCTGGACTGCTGCAGGTTTTCCTACAAGTTTGGAGGTTTGGAGAATAGCACCAGTGGAGATCATTGCCCACCCATGGAAGCACCTCCAGGACCCATCTTGGTGCCTCTCTGGAGGAGACCCAAGTTGTGACTGTCACAGCAGGTCTCACCCCTGAGCACCCTGCACCAGCCTGATGGGGAATAGACCCGGGAAACTTCATGGGACCTCTCCCCTGTTGTGCTCTGGGGCTGCATTTACCTGGATTTCAGCCTTGGTCCTGGGCTGGGGTGCTCACCTGTGCTGGGCTGTGGTTGTGTCTGTGCCCTCCCTGACTCCAACAAAATACAAAAATCTGATCTCAAGAAATGAGTCCTGATGTGCTTTTGATTATGAAATATTCAGTTCATGCACTCTGATAAAAATCTTATCTAAACTAGGACTTCACCTAAGGTAAACCATGGGCTTGGGGTATTATTAAACTCAGGTATGTAGCTAACAGATGTATGATGTATCTAATTTTAAAGGCATTTCTATTAATCTACCTAGTTAGTAAGAAATTAGACTTGTGGCTAGTTTAGCCTCATCAAACCTGCTTCATATCACAATAATCTAAAAGGAAAAATCACGCCTGGACAAGCAAGCACTGAAAGGGGCCCTGAAAAACAGATTTGGGGAAATGAAGAAATCAGCCTTACAAAAGGCAGCACACTGAAAACAGAACTCTGTAGTGGAAAGCAAAGTAAAAAAAAAAAAGGAAAAGAACAGTGATCTTTATTTTTAACATCACCATGTAGCAAAATGCTCAAAATGATTATTTACTTGAATGAAAAGCATCACAAAATACAAGCACACAAATATGTATCTGAGTCATTGCTTTTGTAACAGAGTAGGGTTTCTAAAAGCTCAACTAATTTTACAGCCTGTCTTTCACCATTAAAACCTAATATGCCAAGAAATATGTACAAAGGAGTATTAAAAGGAAGGTTTGACTGCTGTTCTGCTGAGCACGTTATGCCACCTCATGGTTAGAGGTGGAAATACCACCACAATCGGTGCTGTTTCAGAAGTATAGCAGAGGAGAAATTGTAGCACGTCTCAGTTATTGGTACATGTTGCTGAAATGTCGGAAGTCCCACTGGGAGCAATCATGGCAGAGTGCTAAGATCAAATCTGTGAATTATATATAAAGACTAAGCACTGCAAAACACATCTCCTTTTAACAGTTGAATTTACTGCTTTACTGCAAATATATTGCTAGCATAACATATAATTCAATATTGACCTGATAGTTGCCCATAAATGCCTCCTCCTGTGGAGTTTCTATGTTTAGCTTGTTTCAGAAGGTTGCCATTATCTGGAAGAACACACTCTTATCCACTCCAGGAAGTATTTCTTTGCCTCTTTAACAACATGACATAATGTTTAGTTACAATTGGATAACTAACATGAAAATACAGTTTTGGATGTATATAGCATACATTTAATTACTGAACTTGGATTTTACTGTGATCTAAAAGTGTTGAGGTAAAAAAATCCAGAATCTCAGAAGAATATGATTTTCACTTGAGTCAAGAGTTCACTAGCAATGACTGGGTTACATTTTTCCATTATAATAAATTACCCAAAGTAGAAATGGAATCTGGCTGAATTGATGTGACCTGAAGTGCAGTCAGTCAGGTGATGGCCAGACTCTCAGCTACACTAAAGGTAATTTGGAGAAAATGTTGGTTAAAATCAATGGGTTAGACTCAGATGGCTCATGCATGAATAGAAATAGAGTGATATTATTTAAGCTTGGGCATTTTTTATACAAAATATTAAAGTTTAGCAGTCCAGTGGCCTGACATTAGCAAAGGAGCAGGAGGAAAGGAGCTGTGTCTCTCTTCCTCTCATGCGAGGTTTGTGATAATGAAGATTCTAATTTGGGTGTCTCAATCCAACCTAAAGTCAGAGGATAGAGAAACCTTTCCTTGGTCATCTCTCAGAGATTTATAGGTTAACTTTTCATAAAAGTGAATGTGAAAGCCTGGCACCATTTGTGTTTTGAATATTCATATTCTCTTATTAATGTAATCGAAAGAAGGTCTGTGCCCTGGTTTTTGATGCAAACTCAGAGATAATAAAAAACTTTAGATTTATATGTCTAGAAAGACTATAGATGGATTCTATCCCTCTTGTCCAGGGAATGCACTTCGTGGAGCAGTAATCTGCAGCATAAAATCACTGATACATTTAGAGATTGTCCTCACTTCTCTATATTGCCAGAAAGTTCATATTTTTAAATTATGACTTACAATGAAAATAAATTAAAATTCCAGCCTCATCAGAAAAAATACTGCTAATTTCCTGCTCATGACCAATTGATATTTACAGCAAAACAAAATACTTTTATTTAATAAAGTTTTTGCAGTAGTATTAATGGTTTTGTTCAAAAATATTGTAAGCCCTTAAACTTACAATGAAGGAATATCTCATAACTCTGAAACGTCTTTCCAAAGGTTGCTTAAGCAAAGAGATCATGCACAAAGCAAATGCAACACTGGAGTCAAAACTTTTGGACAGTAAAGAAAGCTATAAATTATCCCTTTTTCTCTTTCTTCCAGCTCCTGGAGCTAATTTGGCCAGCCATGAATAATGTATTGCAGGACTGGGTCTGTACCTTTTAAGATTCATTCTGTTCATCCAGTGTAACTATTATGACTCTCGATCTGCTCTGTGTGACATATAATTTTGCATAACATTAGGCAGCATGTTGGAAGTGGGGACTCCTTAATAAATACAATTTCTGCTTCCAAATTACATACAGATGACTTCCTGGAGCTGACTGGAATATACACTCCAAAAGTTCTGAAAGCACTCACATTCCCTATAATGACATTTAAAATGGCTGATGAAAACTTGCTTGGGCCAATGCATCAGTAATTAATAGTATGCAGGTATGTCTTTGTCCTTCTGGAGAAGAGTGAAGACTCAACTTCCTCAGTAGATGTGTGTCCCTGTAGACCTCAGACAGCAGCGGAAAAGATATTGCAGACTCAGGTCAGGAACGAACGGCCGAAGCGAACTTTAACAAAAAATCTACCTTTTATAACATTGTTCACTAGAGAAAATTCAGGATTGGCCTCTTGGCCCACCTCCTCTCCAAGGTGATAGGTTGGACAGTAAGATACCCGTATCCAAAACATGTCTTAGTGTTCCCAAAACAATACAGTGAAAAACAACAGGTGCAAGGACAGAAGAATAGTTTACGTAATGTCCTATCTGTTTTCCTTAGGCTGCGTGTGA
This sequence comes from Lanius collurio, assembly GCA_020086605.1. Taxonomy (NCBI): domain Eukaryota; kingdom Metazoa; phylum Chordata; class Aves; order Passeriformes; family Laniidae; genus Lanius; species Lanius collurio. The sequence goes on from JACBWW010000003.1 coordinate 31,316,147, forward strand.
AAGAAGAGTTTCCCACATACTTGAGAAAGAAAGCTGAAGAATTTCTCTGCTTTGGCCCTTTTTGCATTCATAGATGTGGCTATTTATTTCAACACAGCTGTAACTCTGAAGTCCAAGCCTAACTGGAAAACCAATAAGAAAATGCAGGCCTTTTCTCTTTGTGCTCTGGGACTTCTCTGAAACAGCAACTCTGCCTGCTGAGAGACCTCAGCCTCATGGCCCTCACTGTATTGCAGCTGTGACACTGTGGAACTTGCACTGTCATATTTAATCACTTGGTATCACACTCCTCTGTGAAAACAGAATAATAATAGCTGTGTAGCACTTGCTCACAGAAACAGGATGTTACTTGAATTTTGCTTATTTCATTTAGTGGAGTTTCTGACTACAAGGTATGGAAACCATAGTAGTAGTTCCCAGGACACCTTCTAGATTCAATTCCCATTGACTCCAGATGGTCATGTGGTTGCAAAGACAAAGCACCGAGGCTGTACATCAATCCAAAAGCAAACTTGTGCTGCCATCAAACTCCTTCATCTTTCCCCTCTTCCCTCAAGTCTAGTTTGGAGAGGGGGGCCAGGGTCTGCCCACAGCTGTGGTTGGCAAAGTTGAGGGCACAGCAGCTGCTCAGGCTCTGCATCACCCAGTGCCCTGGTGCTGGATGGGGCCTCAGCACAAACTCTTGCCCACCACTGCTGTGGCACTGGCACTGTCTCCTCAGCATGGTTTTCAGTCAGGCTGGCTCAGAGTCCTGGCAAGGCTGGCACAGGCCAGGGACAAGAATTTCAAAAGACATGAGAAAGGGAATATTCCATATTCAGAGAGAAGAGGCAATTTAGAAAAAAAATATGCCAGTCACAGAAGGATTAATTCCATGGGCTGTGAGAGGAGCCAACACAACAGGATAGAAAGAGCTATGCAGGAAACCAGCAGAGAGGGTGAGATTCCTCCATTGCATTTAGGTTTCTGGTGCCTATTTCCAGGCATGTTATGGGTGTGTGCAGGTTGACTGTGAAGCTGTCCACTTACATAAAAAGTACAAATACTTTTTAAGTATGAGGATTATATACAAGGGATTGTGCTGTTTTCTTCACACACAACTTTAATGGGTGTTCTTTAGAGACAAATGAAGGGATTTAAGATATTAGGTGCTATACATGAACACACTGCTGTAGGGCATGACATTTTCTTTTTCACTTCCAGCTGCATAAACTAATTAAGCATAGCAGAGTTCAGGAACTAAAAATAACACGTCATTTACAGGACTGGGTTTTTATCTACGTCTCTTTTTTCCTCAGGGGAAAAGTAAGAGATGTTAAAAAAAATCCAAACAAAAAGAATAAAAAACTTACCAAAACTAACAAACAAACAAACACAGCATCAAAACCCCAAACAAATAAAAAACACCATAAACCACAAAACCATCCATGGACTAGGAAAAAAGATTCAAGTAGAAAGATACTATTCTTCACTGCAGTTAAGAGTGCTTTCAAACACTTAAAACAGATTAAAATCACTGTAAGGAAATCTGACACAGTCCTCAGACTCCCAGACTTTGCTTCCACTTCAGTACTTCGTCAAAAAGAGAGCAGTAGTACTCTGTGTGCCTACTGCAGTTACACCCCATGACATCCTATTGCCCTCCTCAAAACTCAGTGCTGTGTTGGTTTGCTGTTATTATTTTTGCAAAATCAAACAAAACCCAGAAGAGTTTATTAAATGTTTTTATAAAGCAGACAAAAAGACTTTGCCAAAACCCTCTCCACAATAAAGAGGTGTACAAGAAAAATACAGTGCAAAGATTGACATGGTGAAACAGAATTTAAATTAGGGAGATCCTTTGTGTAGGGCTTCTTCATGGTCATTTCCCCCTGTCCAGAAATTGCACCTGCTTGGTACCACTTGGGTTCATAATCTGAGGACTAGGAATATTTCCCAGATTTCTAGTAATCTCATAATCTTTTGGGTGGTTTGGCTCATAGTGAATATTAGCTTTGATCCAGCCGCAAAACAACCAACTCTTGATTTGTTCTGTATGAATATACAGACTATTGGTACAGTAAAATTAAGTCTGGTGCTACAAGGCACATGGTGTTTAATGCTATACAGCCTGTGCTTATTTGGGCAACCCTGCAGACAGCTATAGGAAGTTGCTGACCTTTGAAACCAGCCCTAGTGACAGTAATAAAAATCAAAACCTGGACCCAGCAAGACATTTGGATAATCTGTTCTTTATACCTGTCAGCTTCTGTAACTCTCATCCACCTCTTCAGATGTATCTATCTCACTCTGCTTCACATATCTGCACCAGGTCCTGGCTACTCCTGCAAGGTGAGTGGGAAGTCCTGGTGCAGCTGTAGGTAAAGAGGAACCCAAGTCACAGAGGGTTTGATGTGAAAATTGGTTTCATACTTCACAAATGAGAAGTAACATGCTCCAGTCTCACCTTTTTCCTTAGTGAAATAAAGTTTTTGCTGTGTGGCACCAGTGATTTCCCCTCCACGAGCTAATTGGGTTGACTGTTGGAGGGGGGAAGCTGAGCAGAGGTAGAGGGTCAATGCCTCAGAGAAAGACATTTCTATGATGTGATGGGGCCTGGTATGGTGGAATTATATCTCACTTATCAGAGTGGTACGTCCTCACCACCACCTTTTCCCTCAGGGGGCTTGAAGAGACCCACAGCATTGCTTCTACATAGCAGGTTCACAGAGTTAAGGAATTATCCTGGAATTTTACTGGTAGAAGGAGATTAGTAACACCAAAGGTCAAATGATAAATAACAATTCCATCCCCATCCTCACCCACAAGGCTGGGATTCACATCTTTCAGACACTGGCAGCCAGGCAGATGACTGAAAGCCACAGGTACATGTTCAAATCAAGACCAAGAGCCCAGTGGGAATTGCCTGAAGTAATATAATGTGAACCGACTGCAATTGCCATGTCTTGCTTCAGCTTCCATCCAGGAGCTAAGGGCCAGTTTCTTTCATGGTGCTGATGTATTTCTTCTCATTTCCATATGTTTGGTGTAATACAGCAGCTGTCCCAGCAAATCTCAGCTCGTTACTGCAGGAAGGTACAACAGCTTTCAGCAGAAGGCATAGTAGGTAGGAAGGCAAACAGAGTCAGAGAGAGGATGGCAGCTCATTGCCAGCTGCATGGCAGCTGACCAAGGCTGGGCTTCCTCCCACACCTCACTGGAACCATGCTTGTGCCCAGGAAGGGTTGTGGGCTTTCCTTACCCTTGCAAGAGGGGAAGGGGCAGTGCTAAGGCATGGTTGAGTTTACTGTAGTTGTGATTGGGGGTGTGTAGCTGGGAGCCAGCTGGGATGCTCACCTGAGTGAGTCCCTCCCTGGGCTGTCTGACAGCAGCAGACTGAGCTTCCTCCTCCATCTGAAACTCCCCACAGACTGTCATGCTCTCCTGCCCACCCTGGCACTGTTAGACCATGATGTTCACCACACCATGATGTAGGTTACAAGCTGCTCTGTAGCCCTGTGTCTGAGCCAGGGCCCCATCTCCAGGTGGGAGCTTCTGCAGTGAGCTGAGGAAATGACCAGCATAAGTATCCCAAAGGCATTGAGAAAGACCCAGCCTTGCTGCTGCCACTTGGCCAGTGTTATTTATCACACGAAAGCAGTCTGCAGCTTAGCTGTAATGATCAGAATAGAGCTGTTGGGGACAAAAGAGGAAAGATTGGGCCTTAATCAAAAATGTCCAGAAAGCATCAGCTTTTTCCTCTGGTAATTTTCATTCTCAGATTTCCATAGTTAATGGCATCAAGTGAAAATGCTTTGCAGATGCATAATATACCAAGGCTCAGAGAATCTGAGAACAGCAGATGGCTTATACACATCTGAGGAGCTTTTTAATAATAAACAAATAAATAAAGATTGGAGAGGAGTGTCAGTCATGCATCTTGTTAGATGTTTAATCAGGCAGCTGAGACATCCCAATTTTTAATTGCCTTTATTTTTTAGTGCTACTATCTAATTTCAAATTGCATAAATGAAGCTCTTTAATTTTTCTTGTCTGGTTTGAAGTCTTGGTATCTACATGATAATTTATCAGGAAGTTCTACAGGACACAGAAAACAAGATGACTACCAAAAATCCTGCTACTCATGAAAGTATGAGATGATTTTTCTTTTTAATTGCTTCTTGTACAATTAATCATCCATCTGTCTGTATTATATTCTTCAACATTATGGCCATGAGTTAAAAAAACTTGTACTGAAGTCATGGCAAGCTTAGCAGGACATAAACTGTGCTAAAGAAATAAAAATGATGTGTGGTAGTGATTTAGAGGCTGCAGCAATGTTCATAAGAAAAATGTCAATCTAGACCTTCATTTTACCATATGGAGTTATCTGTCTTGTAACTGAGAATTGAGCAGGACAGTCAAGCTCTGTTCTGAAGATAGTTTTGGTTTTGTTTTGTTTTTTTAACAGGATTTTTTTCCATCTCATGGCACACCCTAGCCCAAATGGCACTGTATAAACATGATCTCACTCCTCAACCTGGGGACGACTGATCCCTGGAGACATCTGCTTCATGTCATCCAGAAACCAAAGAGGTTGGGAATTCAAAATAGACATAGGCTTTGTCAGCAATGCCACTGCATGGATAAGCATTTATTTTCAGTGAGTGATCAGGAGGTTTATCATGGTCACCAACATCCTCCATGGATATAATTTCTACCTAGAAGTCATTTCATTGTGTTACATAGGTATTAATTTTATCTCTTATAAAGAATGAAATTAAGAACATTATTTGGCACCTTGTAAGCTTCCTGAATGTCACTTTAAGTCCTTTTGAACAGCACAAATTCATAGCAAGGTTTGTGCACATGTCTGCACTCACTGGTGTGGCAGTGCAGGGTATGAGCCTCAGGCTTGCCCTGCTCTTGGGAAATCGAAACTCTCCTAATTTGCCTAAACATGAGCGAGACATAGCAGATTTGGTGTGTTTTGTGAAACCCTGACTTGTCAAACCTTGCCTGGCACATGACTTGTATTCTTGCCCCATGCAGTTCCAGCCTCAGAGAGAGACTTCACTAGGTTAAGAACCAAAGTCATAGTGTGACCATCACCATCTAAGCTGATATGTTCTAGGAATGGCTGCCAAAAGGGTAGTATATTATAAAATAGCCTGGATTTGGCAATAAAATGCTCAACTGAGAAATTTAGGAAAATAAAAGATGCCCAGCAAGCCCTGTTGTTCAAACAGATGTTATTGTCTGGACTGGTAATCCCCCACTGATGTGATGCAGTTCAACTACTCTTAAAATAAAATTAATGTATAAAGATGCATATTTCATCTGTACCATAACTTTTCTCCACTCACTTTTAAGCAGAGCTTAAAAGCTACAGTGTATTCTCACCTCAAGTTTCACTTTTTGTTAAAAGAGTTGGAGATTAATCCAGATTAATTCCTTCCATGTGCCTGACTCCACAGGTGTAGAAAACAAAGAGAAAACTGCTGATGGATTCTGAACAGATTTCTTAAGAAAACCTTGCAAATGCAGCTCAGGGAGGGCAAGGGTCTTGATAGTTAAGAACAGAAGGACATGAAAGACATTTATGTTATTATGGGCTGGGATGGCTTGAGCTTCAGCTTCAACTGACACACACTGGCCAGGGAGCTACTGGGCTTGCTCAAACATCTCACGTGTTCCTGAAACCAGTTCTCTCACTTGCAAGCATCTGAAGCAGAACAGTCAGTAATTTGGGAAGACTATGGCAGCTGTTGCTGGAAAAAGTTGCAATTGCTGGCTCAGAGTTCTGGTACAGTAATTAAACTCCCTAAGGAGCCACAGGGTAGCACAGTCTGCAAGAACCAAAGCAGGAAAACTACAGGGATGGGAAAAAAACTCATCCTGAGTTTGATGAGAAACCTAAGTAAAGTTTAAGAGCCTAGGGATGAATGATGAACCAGCTTCTGGTCCTAGTAAGAGGAAAATTTTGTTGTGCCCGGTTTAGTGGCATAAAAAACACAGAAAACTGTTTTGGTGGTAGCTCCAGAAACAAAAGAATTACTGGTACTTTTTGTAGAAGTGGTAGACTGAGATGCTTCTTGCAAACATTAATGAGAAATAATCAGTACAAATACCTCAAATTAAAGCAAAGCAGATAATAGGTCCCTCAGGTTTCTCTCTTTTCCTCGGGAAGTCCAAGACATGGTTAGATCTGCTTTTAGATGCTGCGAACGGACTCCATCAGTGGTACAGCAGTTTAAATGCTAGTGATGAATTTAGAAGCCTCCAAGGATGGAAAGGACTAACTCCATCCAGCGTGAGAACAGGTTTGGCCAAAAACTTTGGAGTACTTCCATTCTGACACAGCCTCTTTGGGAAAATCTCACTTTACTTTGTGCCTCCTCTATAACACTAACAACATTATTATTAATTAAACCTAGTAATATATTAACAATTAGTAATTAATACAATAATAATCGAGTAATTAGTCACAATAATATGTCCCATTGTCTTTTGAAAAAGCAGAACCTTGGGAGTTGGTGCAAGAGCTGCTGAGTAAATCCTGGTCAAATACAGGGATATGAAGTTCAAACTTCCACTTCTGTGGTTGTATTAAGGTAATTATAACCAGTTAATATTGGTGCCTCAAGAAGTCACAGGGAGAAACTAATTTCCTAATATGCTTCTGGCTGGAAAATTTTTTTTTTAGTCTTTCTGGTCTTGCAGATCTATTCTTCAGGAAAATTGCAAGAAACTACAGACATATAACATCATCTCTTGAACCTGTATACACCGAATGAAAGAGATCATCAGAGAAAGCTTGGGAGCTACAGAGTCACAAGCTGCTGTGATTCAACCCCAGCTGGCAACAAAGATCCACACAGCCACTCACTCTTCCCACAGACGGGTGGTGGAGAGAATCAGAAGAGTAAAACTGAGAAAACTCATAGGTTGAGATAAAGACAGTTTAACAGGTAAAGCAAAATCTGCACATATTAGCAAAGCAACCCTAAGAACTCATTCACCCTTTCACAGGAGCAGGCAGGTGTTCAGTCATCTCCAGAAAAGCCAGGCTCCATCATGTCTAACAGTCACTTGGGAAGGCAAATGCCATTGCTCCAAATGTCATCTTCCTTCCTTCTTCCCCCACATCTATATGCTGAACGTGGTGCCACATGTTATGGAATATCCCTGTGCTCAGTTGGGTTCAGGTGTCTTGGCTGTGTCCCCTCCCGAGTCCTTGTGCACCCCCAGCCCTTGTGCTGGTGTGTGGGGTGAGAAGCAAAAAGGCCTGGAGGTTGTGTGAGCACTACTCTGCAGTGACTAAAACATCCCTGGATTACCAACCCTGTGTTCAGCACAAACCCAAAACACAGTCCCATCCAAACTATGTGAAGAGAATCAACTCTACCCCAGCCAAAACCATCCCACAGTATTCAACACAATGGTTTTGATGCTCAGGAGCAACAACTGCTAGAATTTATTCCTTTCAACCTTTTTGGTTTTCTGCTTTTCGGTTTACGGAGAGCTCAGTTGTAAGGGATGTTTGCTCACTACATTTCTGAAAATCAGAAGATCTGAGGGTTTTTTTCTTAAGTCTGGAGCAAATGCTTCGTTCAAGTGCTCCTCCAAATAGTGACAGCTATTTTTAAATGGTCTAGACTTTTGTTGCATGAAAGGGTTTTGGAAAATATTTGGTTATTTAAGAGCTGACAGAGAAAGCTGGCTCTTAAAACATAGTGCTTACATTATGAAACAGATATAAACACAATGAGGAAGTGATGAAAGCTGGAACAGTATCCTTATCAACAGGTGGCTCTGGGCACTATTTGCCCTATAAATAAGCAGTGGATTAGAGAAGAGGCGTGCCCTGGGGAAAGACACAAGGCTAACAAGGGAAGGTAATCAATCACTTCACAGTATCTGTCAATCTGTCTTCCATGTAAGTACTCAAACCATAATAATTTGAAAAGGCATTTAGAAACCTTAATGGGACTTGGACCCTAGCCAATTCCCACAGCTTTTCTGGTAATGCTATCACCAGATACATATATGGGAACTCTGCAGAAGAAAAAAAAACCAAACCCAAAAAACACCTCACAAGCCCAGATAAAATGTTATTTACTGTGATAAAAGTGACAGTAATCTTGTATACACTTTCCCATCTCAAACATTCCTGAGTGAACACTGGCATGCAGACTTCAGCCACCTGATTACACCCATGGCCACTTCCCTCTCAGGGGTCCTGACTCATAAGGGTAATGTGAGGATGACACACAACTGGGAAATTATTCAAACCATCCCCATACTTTCCTCACTCTTCCAAGGAAAGAACCATCATGTTCCTAACAGGCCCCTAATTTTTATAGAAAACTTCCCAATACAGTCCAGCTTTCAATATTGTTTTGCTGAGCAGCATCCACAGCAATTAATAAGGTGGCACTAATGCTAAATGGGAAAAGGTTAAAAATTAACCTAAAAACAAGCTGTTCAGCATAGAAGTGCTTGGACAGTAATCTCTGCTTTGGATTCACTACTCTGTGATCCCAAAAGTGGTGGGGGTTTGGGAGAGTTGTTTTGTGTTTGGTTTTTCCCCACAATGAAGCATGTGGGTTAAGCTCTTCCTCTTTAACTCCATACTTAGAGCACTTACTCAGGATGTTTCTTCCCTGCAATTTCTTCTTTACCCAAAGGAATTCAAACTGGTCTTTCCTGCCTCCCAGGCAAAGGTTTTCTGAGATCAAGCTCTCAGTTCTTCCCATCTAAGCTGTCTGCCCTGTTCTGCATGAGCTAGTTTCATATTTATAGAAAATGGAACCCAAACAGATTCTATAGCTAAAGGGGTGGAACAACCACCTGAAAAGACAGATGTAATTCCAGCCACCTCCAGCTATTGCCTGAATGGTTTAAATATTCACTGGAAACAAGATTTAATCCCAACTGAACTAATTCAATGCTCATAGACTCTCTCCTGCAGTCCTGCCAATATACCCAGTTGTGCCAGTAAGATTCCAGCCCTATTGTCTCCTCCCTTCTTCTTCCCCCACATCCTAAATACCCTGGCATATAACTACATACCATGGTACAGTAAATATCTTACTCAACTTTAAGGACACCACCACACCCGATTACAAAATTGCAGACAATACTGGTTCTTGGAGGCCATCTAGTGGGAAGAGCAGGATACTCCAAGGAGGAAACAATTTCAAACTTTTCCTTCTTAGAGATGATTTAATATAGTCTGCAAGATACACAGGGTTACCTTGCTGATCAGTGGATGTTCTTCCCACACAGCAAGCTGGTTAGGCTCCTACACCAGACTCAGCAAGCTGTGAGTATGGTCACAGGCTCTTTGCTCTCTAGCATTGATTCTGAAAACTGTATTAGGAGTTCAGTCTGTGCAATGAAAAACCATATTGTACACAACACAGAGCAGAGAGGAGGCCTTCTTTAAAACATAATTTTAAACTCGCTGTTAGGTGACTGCTAGACAATTTTGGGTTCCTACAGTTTGCTTCTGTCTGGAGAACATGTGGAAGATATCAGGTATTGTAAGGAACAGACAGAAGTTTCTTTGCTTACAGCTTTCAGAGCCCTGAGAGCCCCATTAGTGCTGCAGCTCCTTCCCACTTTCATGGGGGTTGGCTGCCCATGTGCGAGCGAGCTCTGACACAGCCCCTGGGGTGAGCCCTGCTCTGTGAGAAGGAGCTGTGGGCAGCCTTCTTGAAAGCTCCTGCCCCTTGTCTCAGCAGCCACATTTAAGTGTGGGCACATCTCTGCCAGGCCAGGGATCTCACTCCTCCTGACCCTGACTTGCTGGCATGACCAAAGTAGACACAGGCTGTAACCTGTACAGTGCCCTCCTCATTTATGAGGATGGAAACAAGAAGACAATGACTGTTGTCGGTGCTTCATCCGTGGTATCAAAAAGATGACAGAAATACAGATCTGCCTGAATGAAAGTTTATTTCATGTATCATAGAAAAATCATGTATATCAAGTAAGGCATTACAACATAAAGGATATAAAGGAAAGATACATACAAATTCATAATATATAAACTTCTCTCATCATATTATGCACAGTACTCTTTACAGTTACACATTTAGGAACTAATTACTACCATTGCAGACTTGCAAATCTTTCACTTGCAAGATTTATGTCTGGTTTAAAGCTAAAACCTGCTCACCTTACAAGCAAATTCTTAGAGCTATTCCAAAGAACTCAGCCTGAACAAGTAGGAGACTGGACTTGGTTTCTAAGTCTCATAGCTGCTGTATTTACATGCAACTGTAGAGCACAAACCCTCTTTTTACGCTTGGTTCTATTCAGGAGTCAGTTAATAAAGTTACCTCTATTAAAAAGATAACCATTTACTAAGTTGGCTGATACAAGTGTAAAAATACAACATGTTTAAGCTTGTAATTACCTGGAAGTGTTTTTCTGCTAGTCACAGTTAATGTTTCCTCATAGTTTTTTTCTAAGTGATGCATTTCACATTCTCTTATGCAGTTGCTTCAAGATAAAGAACAAGTTAGAGAGCATTTTACTTGAAAAACCTGAGAAAATTACCAGACTTATTCAGATTGGTACCTGAGAGTATGAGGTTCTACAAAACAGAGCTAAAGTTTATAAACCTGAATTCTTCATAAACTCCAAATCCTTATTAATGCCAACAAGACTTTGGAAGCTATGCTAGAGAGGAGAACTATATCTGATTGTCTAATCTTAGTTCCTTTTTGGACAACACACAAAACCACTGAACAAAACTTTCACCACATCTGAAGCAAAGCAGAGAAAAAAATTGTATCACTGTAATGCATGCAACTGCTATTATCACATTATGTCACCTTTAACAGGTTTCTCATATACATTCATCTGCTGTTTAAATTCTAGCTGAACACAAGGCAGGAAGAAACTACCCTTTTTACTAAGTTAATGGCAAACTACCTCTTGACTTCAAGTGAAAATCGTATCCAGCTACAGGAAAAGTCACACACTTTAGAGAAAAAATTAGGTTTACATTCTTTTAAATACAAAGGAATGAGTGTCTGCATCTCCTATCTGGCTGCTGACTCTAGTTACTCCCAGACAAATTCTTGGAGGATATATAAAATAGAATTAAAAAGAACTGAAAGTGGAATCAGCACTGTACTATGCCCTCCAAACTTACTTATTTTATGTGATATCTGCGATACTGACTTTACACTGCAGCCTCATATTTATGAAGGCTTCACAAGGTACAAGGACTCCAAATAATGCTGAATGTACAAGAGAAACAGTTTCACAAATGGGATATAACGTGCTTCTTAGGCAAATATGTCTTTTTGCTACCATGCCTTACTATTTTGGTCAATTTTTGAAATGACAAAGGAGTCCCCATCAAGAACGTGGTTGCATACATGTATTTACAACAAACCCAAGAGTCTCACTTGCTAAATAATTTGAAAAGGACAGGATTTTACTACACAACGTATCTAAGTATCTAGTGCTATCATGGTCCACAACATTTTACAAACATCAAGTCTCATATTTAAAAATATGAAAACTTTTCCTTGTACCAAAGGTGATTACTTCAAAGTTTGTAAGCATAATCAAGTCATCTTTCCTGGAAGAAAAATACATTTTTCTGTAGCTTGCCTTAAAGTGTGATCCAAGATGACTATTGCCTTATTGAACGTAAATTTATATATTAATGTTTCAATGGTGCAGAAGATACACAGAATAAATCATTGTAAAGGAAAACTGTTCCAGCTTTCTGTCACTACATCAGCTTAATTACTGGCAAGTAATTCCATTTATAAATAACAACACTGCACAACACTGCGCCTTTGACAAGATACTCAATCAAAAAAATAGGTTTGCTGAAATGCAGAAAATGTTCCTGTATAAACTGGATTATAATTATAGATCAATTCTTTTGCTTCCTCATCTTCACTGGAGAAATGGTGCAGGCTCTTCCGGGCTGTAAAATATTGTAAAAGTGCAGATAATTTTAATGTTATCCCACTCAACAGTATTTATCTTGGTAAAGTAAGTTATTTTGTGTAGAGCAACAACAAATGGAATTACAGTAGCTTGTATGTGAAGAACTGTAAAGATACATCTTCAGAAAGCTGGTTACAGCATATTTTATTACTGGAGAGGGAGAATTTAAAGCCAAGACTGTATGAAATAGTTATCTATGAGATACTGGCAGTATCTATCAGAAATACCAGTACTTTTAACTCTGAAAGAAATGCATCAGAGTATCAGCCTACTGAAAGCTGCATGGACTGTGCTGGTGAGGACAATAAAATTGAATCCTCCTCTGGTTTATCATGTTGGCAACACTACACAAATTAAAATTAATGATGGATGGATGGATACAAAAAATGGTATTTCAGTAGAATGGCTTAGTGCTCACACATGAGTATATTTTTACCCGCTGAAAACAGTTTACATTTTTCATCTTGTGGTTTATTCTCTAAGTTAGGGAAGATATTCTGCCTTACATTAGCTAAAAATGTCAATTACTCATTGCAAAGCTATGATATGAAGTACTCAGCAGGAGCAGCATATTCTTCTGTAACTCCCCAAAAGACTGGGGAGGCAGTGAAGAATAACTTAGGATTTGGTCAATGAGATTGGGGCAGACACCGTGGGCTGAATAAAGTTTGCTCTACAGGAATTGTAGGTCCGTAGAACCAAAAGCTAGTGACACATCTGTGTGGCACTCTGCACAAGCTCCTGGTATGCCTACACATATGTAACAGAACTCACATGCAGTGTGTCTCAATAGTATTTACAAACAGACCTGGCACTTGCTTTGTCCCACTTAACTTGGATAATGGCCTGAGCAAGCTTACTTCTGTTGGGAAGACAGTCTGCAGACAGATACTAGAGAAAGTAGCAAACACAGCCAGAAAACACACTGCATTCTAGTATTAGACTACAAAATTAAAACCAGACTCATACTGTATTTTCTCCTATCTTCTCCTTAATTTTTGTCATAGTCCACCTTCTCACAGAATCACAGGGACACATTCTGCTAGACCAGGCTGCTCAGAGGCCCAGTTCTGCCTGGCTGTAAGTTCTCTATCAAAAGGGTTTTGTTACATTTTCACAAAGAGGAGTAGGGACTACTTTATGCAAAAAAGCACCTTGAATTTGTATGAAATGCAACTTTTACTTCTACACTCTCACTGACCAGCACAAATTGCACTTCTTTACATCACTGTCTACTTTCTTCATTAAGTTGACTCTTTTGATTACAGATCAAGTCTAGAGACCAAACTCAACCAGCTTAATCATTATGTTCTTTATAGGCCCCATCAAGGAAGTAAGACAACTTCATAAAACAGTCCAACAGAATAATTTAGTAGGGATAAATACAGGAATAAAGTCTGATTCCTTCAAATACACCTCTATTTATATCCTGCCTATTTATAGCAAATAGACCAGTAGTGTCATAAACCATCAAAACGTTATGCATTAGTTACTTCCAGATTCCTAGGGAATAAACAAAAAAATTAGCAGCTCTGTAAAATTCAAAAACTTCTTGTGCTGTCTATAGCATACAACTGTAGGGCACCATATTGCACCCCTGTGGCACATCCATACTGCCCAAGTCATATTTATAGCCCCTGGTGTATGCATTTTGAAAGCAAAATTGGGAACACACTGAATGACTGTGAGCCAGTTTGGAACTGAAGAAGCCTTGAGAAATATGAATGGAGTCCTTTTTTTGTTTTATTGTCTTTGTGCAAGAGAGGCCAAAATGTTACAGGGATATTTTGAAATGGTAGAAAGTCACAGAACAATGTTTTAGAGCCAGCCTAGTGAAAACAGTTTGTGGAATGCTTCACCTTTTGATGTTACTTTCACTAAGCCATTCTATTTCTAGTATCCTTTGGTGTTTTATAAGCCTATAAAGCTTACAGAGTAATCTTCTCAGAAAGCACTATGAGGTACTGAACTTTGACAGCTGAAAAAGTCTTCAAAGTTTTTCAAGTAATGTTTCACTCTAATCTCCAATATTTATAGATAATAAACTTTTTACCTTCATTAACGAAGAAATCAGCCATATAATATGCTGCTCTTACAGCAGATGGTGAATGTGGAATGCCTGGAGAATCCTTCCACTCAAAAGGATTTTTCTCTGGATGCCACTGCATGCCATAAATTGGATATTTGTATGCTACAACAAAACACGAGTTGTGTAAAGGTGTATGCCTTAAGAATTATGTGCTTAATCTTACTTCAAAATAAACTCAAAGGATAAGCTACAAATATACCTCACTTATCAACAGTTTCACAAATGCATAAACAGCAAGTTGAAAAAATGTTAGAGTCAGAGTGGAACTGAAGGAAAATAAATGGATATTGTAAAAGAAGGGTCTTATTACATGCAAGAAAATATCTGTACATAATTTTTTTTGATTATTCATTTCAGAATTAATGCATATACACACTGAAAAAGGATGTTTCAAGTGTATCAGTCTCAAAGCTCCCTATCTGCTGCCAGCATCACTCAGCATTCACAGCCATACAGGATGCCAGTTCCATGGGAGAGATCCAAGTCTTAGTATCACCTTGAAGGCCCAGCTGATCCAGGGGCAGCTCCCATCTGCTCCAGCCAGGCCTGATACATTTTGGGGGAACGAGTCTTTAGCCTTTTTCCAGGGAACAGTGGCACAGCAGCTGATGACTGCTCTGTGATAAACCGGTTGCAGGCACGGGGTGATGCCTGTCATTAGCCCAATCAGGTTTGCTGATCAAAGTGCTATTCTTCTCTTTTGGAGGACAGCCAGGGTGCCACACAGACAAATCCCATTGGTGACAGCTGGGCCTTACAACAGGGCTGCCAGTGGTGCACTAATCAAGATAAAACACTCCCTGGAGAGCTAACTTGTTTCCTGAGCTGAGCAAGCCCAGTGCAAAACAAATCATGCGAAAGGCTTTTTGAGGAGGGCAATTACCAGCATTGCCGCTAAGGTAATGAGGGATGTTGCTGCTCCCTCAGCAGCCTGGATTGTTCTTCCCATACAGCAAACACAGAGAGCACCAGGGAAACGCAAGCCTAAGCACACAGCTGGGAAGCAAGGTTTGACAGAGGCACGCTGCACTGCGCAGGGATTCACCCACTGCAGCACAAGTGCTGTGCAGTTCACACCACTGCACTCAAATATGCCAGTGCTTAAGTGTAGCAGCTTATCTGGGAAGGGAACAGCAGGTGGGAGGAGCTATGAGGCTCACCATACTCAAAAGATAAAATACCCCAGCAAACAGAAATGCTCCTCACAGCCAGAGCACTGACAGGGCTGATGCTCACCCTGCTATTCTAACAACTTGCAATACAAATTCACATCAGTGCCACACCACCTCTAAAAAACTACCTTGTAACAGTCACAGTTTCCAAAGGAAATTAATTTCTTTACCTTCCATGGTAGATATAAATTCCACTTCATCATCAGTGTTAGTAGTCAGAACTCTATAGAAAGTACGAAGTTGTTCATTATTTGTGAAATTCTGTGATAAGGAGAAGGGGAAGAGGGAAAAGGTGTTATTTGCTTATTTATTTCTAGCTTTAATTAAAAAAAAAAAAGTTTGTATGCAGAAAATAAAAAGATCAAATACCTCCAAGGAGAGGCTCCACACATGAAAGTTTGATGTCAATGGCTCAGTAGCAAGTGCGTGTAATACATCGTCAGGGAAATTCCTGAACATTTTACTGTCTTTTGCAGCTATTACAAAATAAAAAATTGTATTTTCCATTATCCAAACTGGTCTTGGATAGACTTATACTGACGGAAGACAATTAATAAAATCCTCTGTTAAAGTAAACTTTTTTGGCAGTAAATCTTTATTACTTAAGAATATCCTGCAAGAAATATCAGAGAACTAACTACAGCATATCTCCAATATGCTGTTACCACTGTGTACCAGTGTTTTCCAGAGAGGATCCAGCTTTGCTACTTAAGTTCTCACTAAAATAAGCATCATTCTTTGACATTCATTTCAGCAGTCCTTCCACTCATGATGAGCACAAGTAACAGAATTTGTGAATGCTCCATGGTCTGCAGATGGATTACTCAAAAAGGGTAAAATATCAACAGAGGCCACTTTTTACCAGTGCTGCTGAGTGCCACAGCTCTATCTTAAGGGATCTCTCTGATTTCAATACTGTTCAAATGGGACAGTAATGCTACTATTCATCATTAGGAACAATGTGATTTGAAAAATTTTAAATCACCTGCTCTCCAAGTTTGATAGGCTTTGAACCTGTGAATTTTGTTCAATTTGGTAACAAAAAGGACCCTAAGCAGGCATTATTCTGTAGGTCTGAATTTTCAAATGAGTCAAAGAGCCACAACTGTGGTTTGTGCTGACTGCTCTTTGTTTCAAATGGCTTGTACTCACTTCTCTGCTTTAGAAGTGACAGGTGCACTGACTTTACAAAAACAGTCAAGGCAATTTAATATCAAAGAATTTAGCACAAGATTATCGTAAGAACCCTCACAAACATTCACCCCACAATATTTATCATTAACAAAACTCAACACCTCTTAGCAACCCCTCAGACATGAGATGTAATAAATTTTTCACCTGAGGTAAAATTCAGAGGGAGTGAAAAACCATTTGTCTTGGTATGAACAAGTAAAACTTCACCACTTGTGAGATATGTAAGCTCTTCATGTCCAAGACATGTTCCCCATATTGGGAAATAATCTCCTTTATCATTAGCCTACAAAATAAAAGCAACAACATAAGGGAACAGTAATAAAAATTTACAGAAAAGAGACTGACAAGAACTTCCTACTCTTTCCACTTTCTTTTCTGTAGGTGAGAAGCATAACTACTACAGTAGTGTGAACTGCTACCACAGAAAGTTTAACAGTTCAATTGCAATTGAAATAAGCACAGACTCCCTTAGAATTTCTCCTAGAATATGAAGACTAAACAATATATGTATGTGTGTTGATGCAGCAAACTGAGCCTAATGGTGGATACTGATTTGACTGTTCTGTGAGTAATGTTGAGAGCAGCCTAAACAGAAACTACAAAATGGCAACATCTCAATAAAAAAAAGCAATCATTAGAAAGGACACAAAAGAGTCTGTCACCATTTTGAGAGAAAGCCTACCTATTATAATTCATACTTTTCTGTGAAGCACACTGTGATCACATAGCAAGGGACTTTTGCAATGTCTATGCCCACACAACTGTATTAAGAAAACATGAATCCTACTACTACCACAGCTACGGTCTTACGTGACATACTTAAATTATTGTTTAACTAGCAGGTTTGGACCTTTGTTCCAAAAAGACAAAATGGGTATTTAAGCAACATTAGAAAGTGGCAGTCATTTTCAAAAGAATAAAACTGGCAGGTCAGTGTAAAAACAATATTAAAAAAAAGGCAATAAAGAGAAAAAGAAAACAAAAAAACAAGAATACAAATAGCTTCTTGTGACCTAACTAAGCATGGTGCATATATGCATTGGAAATCTGCATTTTTAAGTGGTTTGTACCTGATCATAAGCACATGTTGGAGACTGGGATGTTTCAGAACTCCTGTTTTTATGGAACCTGACTGGCTTTTTCCCAACTTGTTTCTAAACACTTTTAAGTTATGCAGACCACAACACACACACACCACCCCAGAAGAGCCGCTGTTCAAAGCCATTTTTGAGAAAGCTGAAATGACAGGCTCAGAATAACAATGTTCCCCTACTGCATTACTGACAGTATGGTAATAACAGCCCACAGAACTATTTCTCCTCAGAGCAAAGCAAGGAAATGTAAAGACAGTAGGCTGATAGGGCTTCATGACCACTCCTGATGCACAAGAGGCACAGGACTTACATGAAAGATACAGCACAGTTGCAAGCTACTGAGGGCAAAAAATAAACTACAATTTAAAACCAATTACAGTTGAAACAAAGATTTTATGCCCCTTCCTCCTTTTTTAAAATAGAGCCTGGAGGCTAAGCATGTATTAAACAACACTCAAGACATCACATTTTAAAAACTAATTTAAGAGCTGAAAAACAGTACTTCATTTAGATTTTTGCCTAACTAGTAAAATTCTACTGACTTGAATGGGGATTACCATTTCACACCCTCTATTCAAAATAAAGCAGAGCCAGATCCAAGTAATTTCTCATTGTGAATATTTGCAAATGAAAAGGACCCCTCATATAGTTTAGGAAAAGATAAAATTCAGTCATTCTGTACTTGTAAAGATACTCTTGACTATTGTAGCTTATGTTACATGAGTAAAGCTAGTAATATTTTATAGCATTATTAAGATTTGAAAGATGAAACTCAAACCACAAAATTATCAGAAAGAGCAAAGCAAAGAAAAAACCCTGCCTTGATAGAGTTACTTGGGATGAACTGAATATTATTTTCTGCCTTTCACTCACTGGTTGTACACATATCAGCTAATAAACCTGTCTCTCTGATCATAAAGTGACATAGGCAATTCAGTTCATCATTGTGAAATGTCAGCATAATTTCATAATTGTACAACAAACCACAAGAAACCCTTGCCCCAGTGCTGAAAACCAAGACACAGGCTGCAGTTCACACAGTGAGCAGTTCCAAAGAGACAAATGAAATTGTCCCACAAAAAAGTGAGACAGTCTTTGCAAGACACACCACAAATAAAGACAGACAAAAGCATAAAAACATTGGTGCCACAGGGGCTGAAGAGTAAAGGGAGCTCTATTACTGAATTGCAGCAGCTGGCTGGTCCTGTGAATGCCACTGCTGGCACTTTCCTTGCCTGCTGTTGGAAAGTGCCAGCAAAGGCAGAAGAGCAATTCCTCACTGCCAAGTTCACACAGACCCATAAAGCCTCAGGTACAGCAAATAAACAATACTGTTCTCACCTGAAGAACTTTGGAGTTTAAGACCATAACACAACATATAACAGGAGTGGGTGTCATAAGCATAAATCTTAAGCTATTAATGCAGCAGCTTCATGCAGAAGCAAGAAATAAGCTACCTATTTTCAGGCCTAGAGTGAACACACAGAATGACAGTGCAAAACTATGAAAAATATGAACCTGGTGATTTTGATCTCTGAACAGTGATAATAACAAGAACCAGCTGCTCCTTAGTAATTACCTCCAAGGCCTTGTGGTAAAATATCTTAGCAACCCTTGAATACTCTGAAGTCCTAAGATCCACACCACCTCCTGGAAAAAGTACCCTGAAAGACAACATCCAAGAATATGATTAGCAACAGTGATGAACCCAAAACTTGGACAATGTACACAGAGAAATGTCTGATAGCAATTTTAAGGGTGTGATTCAGGTCTAGGTTTTAGAAATCTACAGACAGGCATCCATTATGGACAACACAGATCTAGTAAGGAAATACACTGGAGATTCAAATAGGTTTTCAGGACCAGCCACTTGAGTCGTGGGGAAGTTGGACAGCCCTGTTGGCTCCACTGGCTGTACTGACTAGCAGGACAGCCCTGTTGGCTCCACTGGCTGTACTGACTAGCATTCCATTAATTGTGTGAGTTTGGACAGCTAGGGCACATGCAGACAGGTGAGTTTAGGTGTTTCAGTCTTAATTTAATCTAGATGTTCTTCTACTGAAGAACGGTTACTCTGTTGCAAAGTATAGATCAAGCCTAATACAACATATGGAAGAAGAAAGCGAACAGAAAACACATAAAACACACAGATTTAAGCTGGTATACAAAAGGGCTCAAGCCATGACTCTCTGAGTCCCTATCCTGCCTCTCAGCTGGCTCTTAGTAGCACTTTAAAATTCCAGCCCAAATCTCAATTCATCCTGTTCAGTTTCAGAAAAGTAGAATTGTGGCCCTGACACAAGCAACCTTCTTATTGGAGACAACACAGGTCAAAAAGTTCGTATCAAAAAAGGAGGACAAGTACATTTGATCATAACTTTTGGTCACACAGGATCCCACAGAGCTCAGGAAGACAAAGCAATCTCTGGGATAATTCCTAAGAAATAGTGCATGAGCTTTGTCTGCCACAAAATATAATCAGGAATGGCAATTCCCTGTGTGGCTCCACAAACCCAAACAAACACCGCAGAAGAAAAGGATTCAGTACAGTCTACCAGAGAATTTACACGGACACATGATGACACGGAAAATAATCAAGTACTATCAGAAACGGTAACATGAAATAAAGGAAGCTTCTGCTGGCTGTAACTGGAATAGTGCCTGCAGAACCAACAGAACTGGATGTGTGAGCATTCCCTAACCCACTGCTGCAGAACCTCAACTAGATTTACTCAAGTCACATCCATTAGGTGTTGATTTGTTACTGAAACGGGTGTAGGATTTCCTCTATATTTCTGTGCTCTGGAAATGGCAATCTGCATCAGTGAGATACTAAAAAGCAGTTAGAAACAACTAACATCTCAGGTGATCCCAAGCATTTGCAGAGCAAATGATTATTTAAACCCCTGTGACCACTTTTTTTTTTAAAGTGAATAATGCATCAGATTCATCTAAAAGCCATCAAGTATTTGGTGGAAAAGTAGTATTCACAAAAATAAAAAAAACTTTACTTCCCAGTATCAACACTGAAAATTAATACAGCTGAAGGTATTTTCAAAACAGGACAGATTATAGATTTCTTCAGAGATCTAATTAGACAATTAAGGTTATCTTTACCTGGAAGTGGTGGAAAATTCACTCCACCTGTTCAAACCAAAACCTGGACTATACTAATTAGGAAAAATGATTGTCATTTTTGCTAATGCAAAAAGGAAATAACCCATTAAGTAGCAATGATAATGGCTTGACATTGTCATAAGCAGATTGAAATGCAACTACGTGTATTCCAGTATCTCTAACTGGTTAGAGCTGGTTAGATGATTTCCACTGGACATTTAAATGTCTACCTCAGGAGTACATTCATAAAATTATGTCTCTATTATAGCAAATTCCATGATTTTAAGAAGGTAGCATTTAGTAGTAAGTAATTTCCAGCTTCAAAGAACAATATGAAAGATCAGTGTATCTCTCCTTCTTATTCTGAATTTATCTCTCCTTCTTATTCTGAATTTCCACAGATTAAAAGTCATTCCCTCTAGAGATCTTTTTTGTTATTTGGACACTTTGTTATTTAAACACAGTTTTATTGTGGAAGCCAACAGGTGACAGTGGAGGGCCACAAGAGGAAAATTACACTATCCTTACCTACATAACACAAACTCAACTGACTTCTGACTGCAAGGGCAGAAGGACAAAGGAAATGGATCTACTTTGGTGGAAGCCCTCCTGGCAACCAAAGAGAAGCTGGTAGTCATGTGAAACAAATGAAATGATTTTGTCTCCAACAGCACACAGCAGAGAAAGCATCACTGTCTTATACTCACTTATAAGCACAAGACTGCAAAGACCCATGTCTTAGTGTCCAGGGCATCTTGATGTACATTGGAGGGGACATTGCACTCCCCAGACAGCCAAAGACCTAAATATGCAAGGTCTACACATGCAGATTAACATTCTAGTATATGCATAAGCTTAACAAATGTATTCACAGTTTAAGATGCTCATCTCATGACCACAAGTAGCCCAATCACATGCTCTGGCCTCACACAACATCAGCTGTGAAGTGTAGCATCAGCTGATTTTACTCTTCTAAAGTGCACTTCCAGCACATTGCTAAAAAAACATAAAAGGTTTTGACTTTTCTTAGTCCACAATAAAAACTGTTAGGCAGGCAAGATCATATTATCCCACATTTGAAATGTAGGAAGAACATGGGGATGGCAGTTCCCATAGATCCCCTGAAAAGCCAGGAAGTTTGTCTAACAAAGACCTAAGCCACAGAATCACAACAGGCAAGACAGACCATTCAAGTAGCAAAAGAGAGAGCACATGTGGAGAAAAGAGTAGAAGACACTGGAAATCAGAAACTTTTATAACAGAGGAGACATGGAAAGGACTGAAAGAGAGAAGAAAGAGCAGAAACAGATGAAAGCAAGTGCTATTAAACATCAAAACGAAGGTGACAGCTCAAATGAGGAAGACAGAAAAACTAACAAAGAGGAAGTAGAATTGCTCTTAACTATAATGCCACTTCTCCCTGCCTGCAGACAAGCACAAGGGAATGTCAAAATGAGCCTTGGCACTGTTGCAGATTATTTGACATGCTCCTCAAGGAAGGAAATGCAGCTGGATGAAACAATGCATTCTGTGTCTTAGAACATATTTTCATGTCTGCAGTGCCCAGCACAAACTCTCGAGAGAGCAGGAAAACAATGCTCACGGGAACATAGCAGAGCTCAAATACAGAACTATCATGTGTTTCAACAAAAAGTTGAAAGTGATATAAACTTACCCATTAATAGAGTGGAATATTTTATCATATTCTTCATCTGTAAGATTTAATCTGAAACACCAAAAAATAATTACAGAATACATAAAAAATACATATATTTAACCACAAAAATATAATCTGTACTGAACAGAAATGTCTGACACAGAAAATAGGCAGAAGGCATGCTTTAAACAGAGTAAAATAGACACAAATCAAATGAAACATTTCACTTGAAATAGCTCAATCCACAAAATTGAAAACAGGACGCTGTCAGGTACCTGATGAGGTACTCTGAGACCCTTTTGCAGACACTTGAAAAATTTACCATTTACATGAATGGCATGGTTATTATTTCCTGCAGACCGGCAACTCCGGTTTCCAACTGACTCCAAGAAGGGCAGAGCTGCAAACAGTGGGTCACACCCATGCACCCCCAGCCTCCTTGCCAGCGTGGCAGAATGAAAAGCAGAAAAGGCCTTGGCTCTGTTGTAAGCCCTGCTCAGCAATAACAAAACCATCTCTATATTATCAACCCTGTGTTCAGCACAAATCCAAAATACACCCCCACACCAGCTACAGTGAAGAAAATTAACTCTACCCCAGCCAAAACCAGGACAGATGGCTGCACCTCTGCAGAACTGATATGCTGGGTATAAGTGAAAGCGTTCAGCTTTGCTGCAAGTAACTTAATTGCCAGAATTAGAAGCATCTA
>JACBWW010000003.1:31409125-31458488 GCA_020086605.1 Lanius collurio
CTAGCTCCTGAAAATCATGGTATTGATTCAAAGTGGAAAAGGAATGTGTCTGCATTAAGCAGATTTAGTAGTCTGGGACTGCATTCTGTGACCTGTTTTCCTACACAGAATTTAGATAGAATATTCTACTTTAACATTTTTAAATAGCTGACTTTTTGCATTTGGTTAAGATAACTCAATACTAGAGAGGGGGAACTGAAATGTCAGGAAGACTGAAACTAAGCAGTGTATATCAGTCTTTCTTCCCCTGTGTATTGCAATAAAAAATATTATTTTATTCACACTTGGATTTTTTCCCAATTTGTTCGTTATACTGTTATTGGGGCATGAATGATAATGCAACTTTTGAAATTTAATATAAAATCTAACGTCCTGGTAAAACAGCTCCTGAATCTAGTAATTTTCCATTTGGCTTTGTACAAACCTTGCTTGCTGCTGTTTTGTTGTTGGTGTTTTTTTTCTCTCCATTTTCCTCAGGCTTTCTAATGTTTTGAATGGCTGTTACTGAAGCTCTTTTGTGCTTGATCAATTCAAGGCTACTACTTCTCTTTCAGGGATCTGATTATTGACAGTTCTTTCTTGCTGGGCTATCAGGTAACTTGACACCAGCTGTATGGTGGGACTGTCCCAAGGCATCGTTTTAGGATACAAATCTCTGGTGACACTTCAGTGATTCAAAGGAGAGAGAGGATTAATCTGGCTGCAGTCTGGCCTGAGATTTTGCAATTACTGCAGACCTGCCTTAGATAAAACATACAGGCTATGTCACTGCAGTGCTAACACCTTCCAATCCCTTCTACAGAAAATGAATTTCTTTTATAGTTCTAGATTTTATTTTCCATATTAACTATTGTTCTTTTACATCTTTTGTGATAATTGTTATTGTTCTCAGTGCACCACAAATTAACAGGACTTCTGTTTTAATATTGCTTTATTGCCATTAGGAGCTGCAGTGAACAGCCAGACTGTCTCATACTGGCACGGTTTATTAGGAGACAACTCTTTGTGGTAAATCCCACTCCTGTTAAGCACTGATTAACTTGAATGGAATCTGTCCTTGCCCATGTAGTGCTTTTTATATTAATTTGTACCTCTTCTGAGATGGCTCCTAGATTTGAACTAGCCAATGTATTGACTGGTGGCGAGGGAGGGTCCTGGCCTCAGTGAGTGCCCAGGCTGGAGGGGCCACACCAGCAGTGGGAACGGCAGCAGAGGGAGACTGGACACCCCCACAGCACCTCTCTGACAGCGACAGGGGCAGACCCCATCTCCTAGACCTTACCCCAAACTGTACTCTCTTAATCCCTGCTGCTTTAGTGCTGTAGTTTTCCAAACAGCAGCAGGGATGTAAGTGAGGAGACAGGTGTCTCAATGACTGTGTAGAGCTCCTATGTGTTTGCAACATGTTCACTTCTGCCAAACCAGGAGTTAAAATTAATTATGCAGACAATTTCTAAAGATCTCGTGTTATAGTCAATATTATTAATATTAATTCAACTCTCCTGTATGCCTCCTAGATACTTCCCACAGTCCTGGAAGCCCCATTTTCGTTCTTAGATTTTTCCCTTGAAAAATTCATTTATTGGAGCCATTCTTTATCAGATCTTAGATCTGGGAGGGGTTAAATACCATTCAAAATTTGAGCAGAGTCAAAGTTATCAACATCTACATCCAAGCATGAGAACTGCAGCATGCTACTTTTGTTACTCCTGGTCATTATTTTGTCTGATAATGAACACAGACTTTCAAGGGCAAAGAGGTAAAATTAGGTCATGAAACACAGAAAGAGATTGTACTGCATGAAAGGAGGAAAAAAAAACCACAAAAAAAAAAAAAGAAATCAAAAGGCAAGGGTTGAAAACTACCCTCAGTATATGTGGAAACAGTATCAAAATCTGTGATAAAATAGAACTGACAGAAATGTGATTTTCTTTTTTCCAGGTGGCCATGTGAATTTTTCCATATAGCTTTGTCATGTATTTTATCTGGTACCACCAGACTTCTTAACACTCTCAGTTCACTTGTGAGACTAAACAGTTCCTTCACTAGACAATGCTGCACTTTTTGTAAGAATCACATCATTCTCATTAATTTTAATGAGCATTTAATGCATCTCAAGTGTGTTATTTTTACATCCTGAAATTTGTGACTGTTGAAGGGTTAGAAGCATGAATTTTTATTATTATTTGGCCTGCACTGCACTGTAGAGCTGGCTGTTCCTGGCTAAGTGATGGAGCAGCCCTAAGTACGGAGTATCTTTATTCCTTCTGAGTGAAGTATGAAAGGTCTGGCACAGCTGTGCCTTAACACAGATTAATGAAACATACAATTTTAAGGCAATCGCAAGGCTTTTAAAGTGGTGTCTTCTTTGGTTTAACTAAGCATTAGAAATTCACAGGGAAACAAAGAAACTCAAGTTGTCAGAGGAGTATCATTGTCCTGTCAAAGCATCCAGTCCCATTTACTTTGTCTTTCTATTATGCAATATTTGCCTGAGTTTAGTTATTATTATTTATTTACATTTCAGAAAACCAGGCAACTTTCTCTTATCTTATTCAAAGAACTCCACTAATAATGTCAGTCTTTTTCCAGGTAGTTGACCACTTAATCAGAGAAAGCCACTTCCTTAAATTAGACAGCTGGAGTTTGTAGATGTATATTAGGTTGTATTGACTTGAATAAATTCTGATTTTATATGTTTTCATTGGCAGAATTTTCTGCAAATATGATAAAGAATTTTAAATTTGCCTCTTGCTTGATCAGAACACACTGTTCTCCCCTTGCATTCCCCATACTTCCTCTTCTTGATCAAATTCTAGTTGCTCAGATTAGGAGTAGTGACAAGCCAGCCAATACCAAAATCCAATCAGCAATGCAGATTTTAAAAGTAGGGACTAATATTCAGTGGTGGTGGTGGAATCTACTCTTATTGCCATTTGCAGTTTAGATCTGAGGCTGATTAATTTCTACTACAGGGTAATTTAACAGTGTTTTAATAACAGTGACTTACATCTCAGAGAGGAGCTCAGAGATCCAGGAGGATGTCCATTTTCTGTGAAATACTGTCCCATTCAAGGAAATTAAACAGTAATCTGCAGTTTAATTGCAACAACATAAAGGAATAAAGATGAAGTAGTATTTGAGTATGAAACAATTATTTGGTTTTTGGTGTTGTTTTCGGTCTTGTGACTGTTCTAATTAAATTGTCCAACACTCTTGTTGCACGTCTTTGCTTTTCTGGCATTCTTCACTAATCTGAGTACTTTGCAGGTTCAAGGCTTGTTAGACAGGTGAAAAAGAAAGTTTCTCTGATGGTTTGTTGCCACTGGGATTCTACCCCATCAGTACTGGCTATGAAAGACCTCTGTAATAATAGCCCAACACTGCAGCTTATGACTGTACTATCCAGCGAGGTCAGAGTTCACTAATACATGTGCTGAGCCTTGCATTGAGATGGTACTTTTTGAATAGGTCCAGAGCAGTGAAAAGCAAGGATATTTTTCATATGGGAATTTTTATTTTTCCCTAATGGTAGTTCATTGCTGGCATTTTGGTTTTCTCAAGGTGGTAATGTTTCCCAGCTACTATGCCCTGTAGAGCTCTATAGTTGCCAAAGGTCAAGGTTGGGTTTAAAGAGTTGTTTGTATAAAGTCAGTAGGCATAGGTGATTTTGAGAATATGTTTTTCAGGCAATTGGGAAGTATGGAATTGTTCCTCCACCATTTTCTTGTGAATGTTCTGATAAACAATATACCCTTGTTTGCAAGGCTGATGCTCAGATGCAAATGAGTACAGCAAGAGAATTCTCCCTGTACTGAATGCAGCAGTCACAGCCAAAGATTATAAACAATCAATTGGCTGAATTACAGTTGCAGAAAACATTTGTTGAATAGTTTCAATTAAGGAGCAGTCTTGTGAGAATCAAAGTTGCTCAGCATTTGAGCAGTGGCTATATTAGTTTAGCTAGGTCCAAGTGGTTACACTCAAGTCCACAGTGTTTTTCCATGCATCTGAAATTTGATGTCGCTCCTGACCCTAACTGGGATGTGGTTTGTGGGGTTGAAGGAAGTTTTTAGGGCTTATGTGAGCTCTGTTGCTGGAGGGTAAGAGGAACATCATATCCGCAGTGAGGAGAGAAGCTGTAGTATCCGTGCTGCTGCTGCTGCAGTGAACACGGCTTTGCACCTCGTACAGAAGTGACCTGTGCTTACTGTGGCAGGACTGCTACTGGGAGAGGAGTCCAGATGTGATCCCACCAGCAGGTCCTCCCCCAGTGCTGGTGGTGGGAGTGTGAGGATAGAGGGGGACTTCCAGCACCTTCTCTTTCCAGCATGGAGCAGCATAAATTATCTACAAATTCTAGTACGAAACCTATACTGTGAATTAAAACTGTGATTATAATCACAAGACAGAGGCTGGGTTATGAGTCTTTCTAGCCTAATATTCTGTCTCTAGCAATCAGTGAGGGCAGATGCTTAGGGAAGTGTATAGGAGCATAAATAGTGATCCTTCCCCTGCTAAACCCTCTGAACAGTCAGTGATTTAGGGATTATCCAGTTCAGCACTCTACTCAGCAAAAGAATAAAATATCTAGAAAGATCCCATATTTTGGACATCTGTACAGTCTTTGTGGAAACAGAGAGATTAATTTTGTTCCATCAGAGGTCAGTTCAGGCCAAGCATTAAAGTTTGTCATGTTCAGGAGTGAGAGGACTTGACTGGGCAATAAATAACTCACTGCTGTTTGATATTTGCAATAGAGCAAGGTGTAAGTACTTCAGGGGAGAGAGGTCTGGTATTTTGGGCTTTATGTACACAGAAAATAGAGAAATCTCTCCCTCTTTCTGCCTGACGTGTTTTAACGCTCACTGTGCTTATCAACAACTGATCAATCTCCAGTCAATCGCAGCAGAAGATGCAGAAAATCAGGGTATGATCATTCAAATAAGGACCCATCATAAAACTGCCTTCTCTAGTGAAATAGCAGGAGAAAGATGAAGGGGAGAGATACTTCTATCATTTGTGACAGTCATAGCTATTTGCAAGTGCTTTAATGTTGTGTGCTATAGCTTCAAACATAGAGTGAAATCTTGGTGCAAAGCACGCTTGCAGCCATCATTCTGTAAGATGCAATTGATATAAGATGTTATAAGAGACACGTGGATATGTAGTTTCTGCTCTTTTTTTTCTATTTGCGTGCACATGTGTGGGAAGCTAAGTATTTTTCAGGCTTAGGGAAAAATGGCTGCATTGCAGTCAATGAGAGTTAAAGCCTAGCTTTATTGAAATCAGTGGTTAAATCCAGCATGTAGGAAGTTGGGTTTAAAAAAAAAAAACAAAACAGAGCAGAAATCCAATTTGATACTTCTTATTACTAACCCTGTGCAAATATAATTCTTCTATATGAATTATCTTCATATCATGTCAAAAGCATGAGAGTATTGGAATAGTTTTCCCCCAGAGCTCTGTCAGAGTTTTTCCATCAGCTGAATTTTATCATTGTCACTGATATATTTTTCATCCAGGATTTTTCTTCACCAGAGTCTGATAATTATGCTGACTGGTTTGGCAATTATTTCCATGGGGAACTAGTCAAAGAGCACTGTTATTCTCACTTGTACTGCAGCATATTTTGAACCTGTTAAGGAAATGTTGGTGCATTAAACTAATGCTTCTGTGTAGGGGATAAGAAGGGAGAATCTGGACCCAGAATTTATCTTTTTGTAGGGTATTTGGAGTTCAGATTCATGAGTAAATTGGAACAGTGCTTTGGGGTTTGGGACGCATACTGGAAATGACCTTTTAACATCCTGCCCTGCTAAGCTAGGTAATGTTAAAGCAATATGGACTTGAAGGAAGAGAGACAGATGCTTCACTGCCTGGGCCTGGAGTCACCAAGTGTTTGTAGCTTTGACTCCTGGAGGTATGATCCTGCCATCCTGACTGACCTTCTGGTGACATTGTACGTTTTGGGAAGCAGAATGGTGAACATTATTGGGAACTAACACTGCTATTCTTGAGGAAATTAAAAGGTTATTTCTGTGAGAAGCTTTCCTTGAAGTTTCTCCACCTTCTGAGGCTACTGACCTTATCATCCCTACTTAGTGGTTTTGTGTATTTTGAGCTCCTTTATGACTCTGCTTTTTTTCTCAGGCATCTTATTTTTTGGTGAGTATTAAAGACTGCTAATAGCCAAGTATTAAGGACCAGTAATTATTAGAGGCAGGTAGAATGATAAAACAATAGGAAAATTAATTGTAAGAGAATATGAAGTAATTCAGTTAAGAACAACAGCCTCAGAGTGGGTGAGCACTAAAATGTTAGTGGATGTGTAGTGATTCATCTGCCTACTTTTAACAGCTGCCATTTAAAATGAATTTAAATACTGTAAACAAAAGTCTTTTTGTGATGTGCTTGGAACTGTAATACAGCTGCAAAGTTCCAGAGGAAAATGCTGCATTGCAGCTCTCCTGTTTCGCAGCAAATCTCTGCTGGCATGTAACATGCAGAGGAGGAGCTTCAACACAAGCAGGCTGTTTTCAGCTTCATAATGCAGATAAGTCATCTCTATCATCCACATTATAAAAACATCTTTAACTTCCTTTGGGGATGGAGGAGAAAGAGAGTAAGGAAGGAATGGGGAAAAAATAAGAGGTCAGACAGCTTACACACTGATTTCCCCTGGTATTGCTGTTTCAGGGCTTTTCAAAGTGCACTGGGTTTGCCTTTGTACAGATCCAGCTGATTTTGACATCCACGTTGTTTAATTTCAACTATGGCTTATCACTGGGATTTAATATTAGACGTGGCAGTGCTTTGGATGAGTCTGAAAGGAGTATTCTGGGATGCTTTAGCCAACAGGCAGCCCTTCCTTCTGAACGCTGTGATTGATGTCTGGATGCTGACACCAGGGAAAGTGAAGACCTTCCAAATAACCTTGAAAGAGAGCTGGCCAGCAACGTCCACATGCTTTTAAATATGGGGGAAGGGGGTGTGTGTGTGTATGTGTAGAAAAAAAGGAGGAGGGTTTTAGGAGTCCCATATTTACAGCATTCATGTTTAACAACTTGTCTCCCAAAGAAAACTTCCTGGTTGTCTGTTGTTTCTCACAACTGTTTAAGGGAAGAAGGAAAAGCAAGTGGTGCAGATAGTGCCAGACTGAGAGGAGAGCTGTCCTTGAACGGTCTCAGAGAACAGACTTACATAAATGGGATGATTTAGTGCTGTGTCATATCAGGTGAAAATGGGATTTGGGGAAGGGTTTTGCAATCCTCTCAGCAGGACCCTTCAAAATTTCAGAGGGGGAAATATCAGGATCCTGCAGGAAAGGAAGGAATGTGGGAACTTCCAAGCTCCCATCCTACTCAACAGAGACTTAGCAGATTATCCCTTCCAGCAAGAACAGATTGAAAATGAAAACAGGAGAGCTACCATAAGGCTTTTCACAATTGACACACTATAGGTTAATAGAGAATATTCTGTTGCCTTCCAGAAAGCTCAAGATATCTTAAAAAGATACACAGAAATCCACCTCCATGGATTTCAGCAAAGAAGGGATTGAAAAACGGAACCCTTTCTTTTTGGAGAGGGGAGTAAAGGAAATAGAAATGGAAAGTTAAAAAAACAAGCTGCAGCAGCAACAACACCACAACAAACCTACAAAAAAACCCACCACCACCAAACAAAAGTGCAAAACCAGTAACATGTTACCACTATTTCACAGCTATATCTTCAACCTTGTCCTATGTTTTCTCTTCTCCCAGGACAATTTCTCTGATTTGAGTAGAATTAGGAAGGCAAGGTATCCTGAAATAGCTATTTTTCTTGCAGGAAGGAAAAAAAAAATCCGCAGAAAACAGGTTTTAAAGGTAAGAGAAGCAGTTTGCACACAGAGCTTTTGTTCTTGCCTGTTTTGCAATCCATGCCTTTTGCTGGCCCATGAAGTTCAGCCTTTGCATTTGAAGCCTAATGCTGAATCCATTACAGGGCTCTGGTGAGCCTGCAATGAATTCTAGTCATTCCTAAGAGGATGCTCATGGCTCAGTTAACAAGGTTGAAGTTGCCTGGCCCCGGGCTACATCTCCTATTTTGGGGTAGAAATACTTTGGTTGAAAGGTTGAAAACACATTTTATTTTTCCTTCTCCTGTCTCTTAACTTTTCATCAGGGATGCATCATTTTTGCTACAGTATTAAAATATTTACAGAATTGTTGGAAAACAGAAGCACCGTTCAGACAAAATATTCATAAACTTCCCCCATAGATTCTGCATCCAAAACTGCTTCTAACAGTGCATTAATTAATTAAAGTGCCTGTCCAATTGTTTTTTAAAGTATTTGTCATTGCTGGAGTATATCTGCTGTTGAAACAGTAGCTCTGAAAAAAACCCAAGAGTACAATTATACAATATAGTATTGTTTTTAAATTAAAAATATGGAAAGAAACTGCACTTCAGCCTCTTGAGAATCAGTCTGAGTGCTATAATTTGGATACAGATCTTGCATTTAACATGTAGAAATAGCATTTCCCATCCTTGATCATGGAAAGCACTCCTTGTTCAGATAAAAACAAAATTATTTGTTGGAATAGGACAAGAATTGCAAAAAATATCAGTATGTTGAATACTTTCATGTGGAAAATCTGGTCTGGCAAACACTTCATGTTTGGTAATTGAATGCAAGAAGCAGCAAATACAGTTAATGGCTTACTAGTGTTCAGGAAAGCTGCATGGAAAAAAAGGTGTGCGTTGTTCCCAGAGGTGATGAATGTCTTTTACTTGAGTGATTTCTTTGCTGTAAATGTAAGTGCAGGTCAAATGAAACTATGTGTAAGTTTGTGATAAGCTTGTTGAATTTTCTTGACAAAAAACCCCAGAGAGAAATAAAAAACATTTTAAAAAATTTTTCACCTTTTCAATAGTTTTCCACTTCCCAAGAAAAACTTGGCCATTTTGGCATCATCTGAAACAGCTTCTTTTTACATTTTAAATCTAGCCAGGAAGCCAATTGTCAGCTTTTCCATGTTCCTTTAATTGATCTCCATCTGGTAGTACATGATCTTTGCCAGGAAAGAAGACTCAGAACGTTGTAAAGCCTCCAGTCTTCAGTTTGCAGCAGAGGTCACTTATTACTTGAGACTTGATTGTTTTCCCACTTGAAAGCATTAGATTTCTTATTTATCAATAGTAAGAACAAAGTGATTGTCATTAACTTTAATGTGAATTTTAAATATAATAAGGTTTAAAAAATAGATCTCTTTAAGACATCTTTAACTGTTCAGCTTCTTTGTTGAGCAAAGTTACTTCTTGCCAAGCATATAGCTCTTCAGAATTTTCCTTATGGTCAGACAAATCCAGTTCCTGGTGATTAGTTTCCTAATGTTTTGCAAAGTCTCTCTGTTGTTTATTACTGAAAGTGCAGAAGACAGGACAGAAGGGTGGTACAACTGGGAGTAACATCAGAGCTTAAAAGAAAACTGATCTTCAAGAAGCATTTTGTACCTTGAAGCATTATTTTCTGAGGAAGTGTGGGTCTTTAAGTGTCAGAACTTAAAGCTGTGGAAATGACAGCAGCAAAACTTAAAAGAGAAGAAATAGATATGATGACTGGACTGAAAGCTTTTGTAAGCTGTTATAGAAAAAGAAAAAGGCAAGATGATTTCACTTGGTGAATGGATGTGACAGACAAATAATGCCAGTTTGACATGCTTTTCAGAAGACCTAGACTTGGGAAATCTCAACTTACTAAATTCTGTTGTGATAAAAAAACCCACGCAGCTGGCTATCCTCACTTGCTATGGAAAGGTTAAGAAAACCAGGTATTGTATCTTTCAGTGAATTGACAACTTGCCTTAAAATGCTGGTGGGTTTTTTTTGTTTGTTTTTTTTTTTTTAAACCTTCATGTTTGTATTTAAACATACAAAAACTGACTTGTAACTGCATTTTCTTACTTCCTATAGTCTGTTCCATATTGCAATTTTTATTGTCTGTTATCTAATTACCACCAATTCTGGAGTCTTTGATCTAGTGAACAGTTGTTAGAGGTCCTGAAGCTGCAGCTTGGCTTCTTCTAGCCACAGATAACATTTGAAAAACACTGTTTTGAAGGAGTTTCAAATGTACTCAATCTTCACCAGAAGCTACTCGTTTGGAAGACAATGGTAGCATTCACAGGAAAAGTTGTTGTCTGTGAGACCAACTCAAGTTAAGTGATCTCTAAAAATCTGCCTTCCTGAAGTCCAATCTCCATAATAATATGGCTTGAAAACAAGAGCACAGGGGAGATCTGATCGCTTCCCTAGCAAACTAATGTCAGAAATACTCAGCTGAAAGTTCAGGAGGCTTAGAACTCTCCTGGTTATCCATCTTTGAGAAATAAAGTTAATTTAACTTCGTAGAAACCTATTCATGGAGTAGAGAAAAAGGAAAGAATTACCAACCTGTCATGTTCTGTTGCAGAAATGTGATCACAGTTGGATGTCTCAGCACAACTGAATTGCACAACAGAACTACAAAATGCTTTGGGTTGGAAGGGACCTTAAAGTTCATCCATGTCCAACCCCTCTGTTTGAAAGGCAGGGACACCTTCCATTAGACCAGGTTTCTCAAAGCCCCATCCAAACTGGCATTGAGCACTGCCAGGTTTGGGGTATCCACAACATTTTCTGGACAACCTGTTCTGGTGCCTCACCACCCCCACAGTAAACAACATCTCATCTAAACTTACTCTCTTTCAATTTGAAGCCATTCCCCCTGGTCCTGTCACTTCAGTTCCTGATGAAACTTACCTCTTAGGCTTCCCTGTAGGCCTCCTCCAGGTAGTGGAAGGTTGCTATGAGGGCTCCAAACAACACTCCCTTCTCCAGGTAGAGCAGCTCCAACTTTCTCAGCCTGACAATGAAACTGTTCACTCTTCAAACTGATGGTGCACAGGTGCAAAATACTTAAAATATATTCTAAAAGTAACATGCGAATAAAGTAGTCAAGTTACATTTGCTTTTTGCATCATGCAATGTATTGTGGTCTTTGAAAGTAGTTTCTCCCTCAGATAAATTTATTATGGATAGAGTTTTTCTTCAGTATTAGGTAAAGAAAAATAAATGCCCTAAATATTGGCCAAGGAACTGAGAATAATATACTAGTATTTTCATTAGTATAGCTAGCTCTGTGCTGGTCACTGTGGAATATCAACTATTTGAAATCAATAGAGTGGCTGGATATATACAGTATGCTTTAAGAGTAATTACTAATACCTGACTTCTCTGCGTGTCTACATTCACTTCAGCAAATAATACTGGGTTTAATGGTGATAAACATTAGTAGTACAAACTGGCTGGCTTAATTAAAACTGTTGGGATGGAAAATCTTAATGCTATGTGAGCTTTTAGTCATTGCTTATAGCAGGTTCCATGAAAGTTTGTGCCTGGTCATTATAAAGCCCCAAAACATATGCCACCACTCAAAGCAAAGCAAGAGGTAAGCCAGCCTTTCAAGGACACACACAACCATCTGTGAAGACAAAATCTCCTGCAGCCATGGAGGAAAGCAGGGACAGCAGGGGGCTGGGATCAGACCAGGACAGCAGCCGCTGAGCCCCAAGTATCTGGGGAGGTGGCAAACTCTAGTTCCTGCTGCTGCCCCCCAGGAAGGCTGGTATTTCCCTGGGCCAGCATATGCCCTAATGCCCTAGGTGATTTAGGAAGGGTGCTACATGGAGAAGTTGTGTTGCTACTTCCTGTGAGGATGACATAAGTTGAAGAATGGAAAAATTCATTTTGTCCTGCCCTGCTGAGGAGCTTTGGGCCAGTCCTGATTTGCCCTTGTCCTCCTGTCTGTTCCCTGTTGTCACAGCATAAGGGTGCTTCACAAGAGCTAATAAATTTTCCCTTCCAGAAAGATATTTTTAGGGAGCTGAGGCACACCAGGACATTCTGAAATGGAGCACAGTGGAATTTCACTGGTTTCAAACTCAGACACGTTCAAGCAGGTTTAGAGCCACTGTTACAAGTCCTCGCCTTGACCTAATGCACTTGCAAAAACTGTGCCACCAAACCTTGAGCTCTTTAAATATAGAGATATGGACAAAATCACACTGCTGAAGTATCTGTTGTCAAACAAATGCATAGCCAGTATTCATGCTGTGGTTTTGGTCAAGTATGACAGTTTTACCTAGGGAAAAAGAATGTTTTCTAGCTGATTTCTAGAGTTGCATTTCCAAAATGAAATATTTCAATGTTTCCCTAAAAAGTCTCTCTAATTTTTCAGGTGAAAAGGAATTTCAGTTTAGTTTTTACAGACCTGTGTACCTCACTGAGCCATTTCACTAATACATTAGATGAAGTATATTGAACTTAATAATGGTCATTATTTTGGGCACCTTACATAATGGGAAAAAAAGCCCATGGAGAACACAGCCAATTGTTTCCTTTCTGTTGATTAAGTAATGTTTCTCCATGTTATATTTTTTAACTATTATTTTCTCAGGGTGTTTCGCACTAATGTAAGCCTTTATTAAATTACACAGTTCAGTCATTTTCTTTTGCATTAGCTCAGACACATTTCCTCTAAGTCTTGGTATGAAGTACTTCTGTAGTTGATCTGTGTAGTCTTTCAGTCTGCCAGATTATAATGTACAAAAAAAATGGACTCTACCAGATTCTCTCAGGCTATGTTTTTAGAAGTTATAAGTCTACTGACTCTCAATATCACTGTAAACATAAAACTAAAACAAATGAAAAAAGAAAAAAACAGAAATGAGTAGCTGCAGTTATGCTGAGAAAAAAACCATTTACTAATATTAGATCAAAAATGTATCTAAAATAATTCTCTGAAACAATAGTGGAAGGGCAGGGAAGTATGTGGTATTTGGGAAGAGGGGAATGCTAGCAAAATGAGGTATCACAGGCCGTGATGGTGTCCAAAGGCTTTTGTGATGAAGTCCTACGGAAGATACCTGTACTGATCTTTTCTGAATGGCTCTAAACCAAGTAAGGATCTGATTTGAAGGCTTTAACTCTTTCTGGCATTATTCTTTTGCCACGGACTCGAGGTATGGTGCCATTTCTCCAAATGTGCCCTCAACTTGCAATATCCCAAAGCCAATGTGGTAATTTCCTTCCACTGGAAGGCAGCATGGCAGATATGTGGTAATAACCAAAATTTCTGCCATCATTTGCATCACGTTTTTTAAGGCACTTCAGAATTAAGCAAGAACTTTTGGAGTTTTGAGTAAACTACAATCACCTCTCTCCTTATCCTGCTCTCCTTTTACAATGGAATGTAAAATGTCAGCTCATTGTTTCAGTCCCATCCAAACGTAACCAGAAGATCAATTATTTGGTTTCTACTTAGGAAAACAAGAAGTTTAGCCTTAAGGACAGCTTTTGTTCAAAGTTGCTTGGATTTGAATAGCTGCTCACCTGCATTTGTGAAATATGTTTCTCTGCTAACTATCTCCTAAGTATTCTCTGGTCACATTCATTTTGTTTCAGCTCTACCTGAAGGCTATGCGGCTTTAAAATTTGCAGAAAAAAAATGAAGGTTTTACTTTTCCATAAGACAGATACAGCTATACTAAAACTAAACAGTCACATAAAAAAGCCAGTGGATTCATGCATGTGGAACGTTTTTGGCAACTTCTTTGTCCTGGATCTCTGCAGAGGTATCCAGCTCAAACCGCATGTACCATTGCTTAACAATTTAAGAAAAAACCCTAAACCCCTCCTTTGACAGAGATTTTCACGGAAGAATGTAAGCATCGGGATAAAACAAGGTCTCTCACATCTCCTTCTTTCCTCGACAATCACTGCAGTCTTTAAACAAAAGATTACTGTAAAATGCGGTGTTTCGCGGCGCTGTTCCCCATAGCCACAAGAGGGGGATTGAAGAACACGATCTGCTTCCCGCTTCCGGACTAAACCTTCCCTCCGGCACATGCCATGCTAGAAGTATCATGAAACCAGTGATTTCCTGAAATGACTGAAATTTTCAGTCATTTTGCGAAATGACTCCTTCAGTCGATCATTTGGTAAAATGACTAAAAGTTTCATGCGTTCTACGAAGTGACTGACGCGCTGCATATTCCACCAGAATATTTGTTTGTTTCACCCAGTAACAGGCATATTGTGAAAAGGGGTGTTATTGGAGAAGGATCTTTTGCTTTTTTTTTCTGCACTGACTGCTGGAGATGACTCTGGATTTTGAAAGCAGCTGCAGAAAAGAACTTTACAAACAGTATGAGAATTGTTCAAAGTGCTTGATACTAAAGGAAAAATGTAGTACAGTTACTGCTGAGATCAAAAAAGCAAGCCAAGATCCCAAACTCAATTCAAGACTTGAACACTGCTTGCTTATAAAGTAAGTTTAAAAGAACAGTCTTTTTTTAAATTATTCTTTTTTTTTTTTTTTTTTTTCTTTCTTGTCTCATCATAGTTCGTCTCTTCTTTGGTTATGGAATTGCTGGTTTGTTCTTTTATGCTTTCTCTCCTGCTCAAAAGTGGGAAATTCTATGGCTGGTGGCAAGAAGCAGCTTATCGAAAAACACTGGACCAAAGAAGCATTTTCCATATACCATGTGAACATTGAAGAGAGGTATGATATTGCCAGAAAAGCAAGAATTGTTACATGTTCTTGTTATAAAGCATTTATTATCTGAATATGCAAACATCAAAAGACAGGCTGCTGAACTCTTGAGATTTTTCTATTTTGCGTGCCAAAATCCTTGACTAATGGCCTTGCTATAAAACTGACCATTCAAGCAATGAACACTCATCATGAGGCCAAGCTGACTTTATTGGTCAGCAAGCTTCATCTCAAGGCAATTTGAATGATATAATGGTGTACCTTCTTAGGTATTATGTTCTCTGAGACCCTACCTCAGATGGAACCAGAAATAACCTTATAGTTTTTCAGTATTTTTCCCCTACTTGGCGACTCTTGGCTGGGTCTTGGTAACCCTACTTGGTTGGGTTGCAGAGTGATAAAGGAACTGAAATTGCTGCTGAAGTCATCCAAGAAATGAAGCCTCTGTGGCCGCTGCTTGGCTTGGTATGGAAAAGGAAGATATTCACAGATTCAGGGGTCTCTCAAAGGGGATATTAAGCAAATGCTCTTAGCATGGATGGCAGACAATAATTCATGGGACTGAACTGTGGGGACTCGCTTTGCCCAGTTTTCAAAAGCACCGCCCATCAATCTGGAATAAACTTCTCCCTGTATGCAGCTCGGTTTGGTACCATTCCCAAATGTGGGCATAGCTCTACCTCTCTGTTACCAGGGATTGTCAGACACCTCCACAGACAGCGGAATCTGCATTCAGTGTTTGGTGCTCTGTCTGATGACTCTGGTGCACCCACATCCCCAGCAGACACAGTGCTCCCCACGCCTGATACAGTGCTAGGCAGTCAAATGGGAAGCACCACTGAACTGAGCTAAAGGTCAGACCTGCTCCTGTAGCTCAACCTCTCTCAGAAAAATTCATCCAGATCCACCAAATCCTCCACCCTCAATACTCAAAAGCTAACTGGTCCCTCACTTTTAAGGCACCTTGCCAACCACTTCCTGCACAGTCCTGCCCCATGTGCTGTCCCCTGCCCTTGTCAACTACCCTGGCCAGCAGGAAGGAGCCTGGCCAGTGCTGGCTTTGTGGGCATGGCTCTTAGTAAAGCACCATCTCCAGAGGGAGGAAAAAAAACACTGAAAAGCAAAATGGAGGTCATACTGATATTACAGTTACCTCAGTTATGAAGGCAAGTTCAGTTCTGGCATGTGAGACTGGAAGATTTCAAAAATAAATGTAGAAGTCCATATGGCTTTAGAAGTAAATAAATTATAAAAACCTCATGCCTTGTCTTTATAACATAATTCATGTCCTAACGTATCAGGCATTTCACATGTGCCTCCCTACTTGTTTCCCAAACTTCATTAAAGGTGTGAAACTTTCTCTTATTTCACAGAATAACTGAATGAAACAGCCATTTTGTGAAATGGTTGAAAATTTTAATTATTTCCTGAAATGACTGCTTTCAAAATATGACCGTAACCCTGGAATCACCCATTGCATTTTCAGTAACATATACTTCCCAAGAAGGCACATGGAACAGAAATATTACTCATAGCTTCATTTTATGCTATACTGAGAGGGGAGAAAAGGAAGAGGAATGTGTTTTAAATCCATTAAGACGTTTTGTGCTGCACGAAGTGAAAATTGTTCTCTAATGATACAATATAACATATCCTAAATTGGATTATAATATATACCCTCCTTTACAGTATCTAGTTAACTCTAAGTTGCCTTTCTGGAAGGCACTCAATGATTTCACTGCAGTTACATAGTTTAGAATAAAATAAATCATCCAAGTTGGAGAGAGTTTTTTCATGCAACCCTGTGTCTTTTGAAAGAATAGCTTTGCTGCATTTTTTTTTTTTTTGCAGTGTACTATATCTAGCATATGATTGTAAATAACAGCCCCTTCAACTCTTTCCCCCACACTCCTACCTTGTTGTTTTCTTGAAGTGTCTCATGGGTCAGTGTGAGTCTCATAGCTGCAACCTATTCAACCTTTTTATTAACATTCCTGTTCGTTGCCTTTCACCTTCAGTCTGCACATTTTTACTTTTTCACTTTTATATTAAATAATTATTCTGCAATTAAGAATACTACTAGCCACATTTTTTCCTGTTTTTCTTGATCCTTTTTAGAAAACTTAATTGCTGCCTTTTAAACTTCCAGGTTAGAGCAGCAGGGCACAGAAGTGAAGTTCATCAAAGCCATTGTATTGATGCTGATGCCTAAGTTGCCTGACATGGGATACCACCGACTAGCAAAAGTTCATTATTTCATTTGTATTTGACACATGACCTTGAAAAATGTAAATGCTATAACTGTGGCAATTTGAGAGTTTGACCTGTCATTTAATATGCACTGTCCCCTTTCTCCTCTTTTCCTGTTTCTTTTTACCATAAATTTTCTATCCCCAAGGAAAAGAAATCAGATATATGCTGTCTGAATTTAATTACAACTGAAAAGTGATACCCCAAAATCTTAGGCTATGGAAATCTTATAAGTGAAGAGAAGATGTCTGTGAAAAAAGCACTCAAGTTCTGTTAGGAAAAAAACCCCCACTCAACAAGAAAAACTCCACACTAAACTAGGATTTTCAAAAATCCCTAAGGATGTTGAACACCCTAATTCTTGGCTGTCTACCTGGAGACGTTCTCAGAGCATCTGACCCAGAGTTATTGTGGATTTCCATCACTTTATACACAGATCTCTTGCAGGTGCCTCTCTGGAAAGCACTGAAGATGTAGTACCCAAAATAATTAGTCACTTCTGAAAATTTTGGCCTTAGGCAAATGCTTCAAAAACAACTCTTCTGTCTCCATCAATATTTGCTAAGTGGATCTGTGTTCAGAAGGGTGTTAGCAGGAAGCAAAGATGGTATGTGGCTTTGCATGGATATTTGAATTAAAGTGTTTGGTGGCCTTTTGAAGCTCTTTAGGAGTCATTGTATGAGAAAGCAGTTGCAGCGATAACAGCTACCAGGCAATAGGAGCAATAAACAGATTGTGAGCCGCCCATTGGCTGCACGATGCTTCCATGAGCCATTTGCAGATTAATGTTTATTGACAAGTAAATCTGCAAAGCTTTGAATCTTTCAGTGA
The DNA here is from genome assembly GCA_020086605.1 of Lanius collurio. Lineage (NCBI taxonomy): Eukaryota > Metazoa > Chordata > Aves > Passeriformes > Laniidae > Lanius > Lanius collurio. Next base: position 31,426,785 of record JACBWW010000003.1, read on the forward strand.
ATTATTTTCAAACAAAAGAAGCAGCTAAATATGTCCAACTATTTGGAAGAAATTTAACACTGTTAGTTGCTTAGTTGAGCATAAATTTCAAGTATGAGAATGTATGACTGCCTTGCACTGGTTTCATTCTGAATTGGCTGTCTTGCTGAGGATCTGTCAGGAGAGCATAATGTTTTTGCTAAGTGCATCTGAAAGGTAAGTCAGCTTATTCAAAAAACCGTGGGAAGGAGAGTTGTAGCTGAAAAATCATTTTGTACATTCAACATGATGAGTCATAAAATACCTTTAAATGCCATAAAACACAAAATATTTTCAAAAAAGCATACGGCGTGCAAACCCGGAGTTGTTTCCTTTCCAGACAGAATAATGAGCAATGAGATATAGAAAAAGTACAGAATAATTCACAGGCTGTTTTGATGAAGGCTTGTCCTTGGTGTAAAGTGGACATTAGAAGAAAAAGCAGCAATATTTCATTCCCCACACCTTGTAATACATGAACTCTGCCATGAAGGAGCCGTAGCCCTGGTGTGTGCCTTACTGATTTCCTGTTGCCATGCTCCCCTGTCACCTCTGAATCTCCTTTTCCAGGCTGATTCTGACTCGATACCACACCAGTTAATGCACACATTCAAAGGCTTTCCTCTTTTTTACAGATTTTTATGATCTTAACACTGTAAGAGTTGCTTCTGCATTATATACATCCTTGGAAAATACTTCATTTCAACGGACGGCCATAAGGGATGTCATGAAGAGAACATCCAGATTAGGGATAAATTTTAAAGAATGGTAGCCAAGAATAAAGTCATTATTGTTGACTGAACCTAAGCAATCTAGGCACCTTACATATGAGCTTGTCATAAGGAACTAAATGGAACAGGGCAGAGGAAGTATGTTTAAGTGTATGTGTCATTGAGGGATTTAATTCTGCCCAACTCTTAATTTTTTAATGGACTCAGAGAGGTTAGTGAACTATCCTTTAATTTCACTAGCCTAGCATTTTGAACACTGGATAAAGTCAGTTTGTTCACTTCTTACACTTAAACCATTTTTATCTTCAGGTACTGGGATATTCTCCTCTGTGAAAGTAAGGCACTTTTCATTATGATTTGCTATTACATGCTGGTCATTACCTCTCTGCCTAAGCTTGGGCTGCAGTGCAACCTACTACCCATAACAGGAGCTCCTGGTTTCACCTGGAGCTTGTGGCATTTTCACATGATGGTGAAGAAATTTGTAAACTTAGGTGGCTTATATCTGAAGTGGTAGTTAATGCCATTTGTTACTAGGATCTTCTTGGTTCTGTTTTTGTTTTATTTTGTTTTTATTTATTTTTGTTTCTTTATTTGTTTGTTTGTTTCCCCAAAAGCCCTAAACAATTGCTGTAGTGTGGAATTATATGTATATAATTTGCACTTATTGTTTTTAACACAGCAAGACCGGAAGTTATATCTTGCATTTTGTTGCTGCTGCTGGAGAAACATCTACGTAAACATGGGAATTATCCTGAAGGCGTTATTAAGATCCAGTCAGAAAAAGGTGTATTTTTCTCTGGGAAATTCTGTTTCATCAGGAAAAAAGAGATCTTGGTCAGCAGGTTTATATTTGTGCAATGTGAGCTAACATCTCATGGAGAAAATGGGATTTTTTCCCTCACAAAAATAATCAAAACTTAACAATTTTGACTGGTTCCAGAACATGTTTATTCAGTGATCCTCAGATTTGTGACTACTTTTTATAAACTCTGATCACCCTGCAAAATAGTACGCATCTTTTCACGATGTTTTTTTTTCTCCTCTCTCTTGGTTTTGTTTTTTACTTTTAATAAAGATTCCTTAATTTTGTATTTCAGATTGTCATTATTTCACTCTCTATCTATCTCCTATAAGCACTATTACAAAAACTATGTCAGTGAATAAAAGGTCTGTTCTCCATGCCTCAGTTATCCCTGTTTTGTAAGTGTTTTCCCGAAGTTTTTGCTCCTGCTCACACTCACACGGGTACATCCCTTCCTACTCCTGTCACTGTGGAAAATATCAGGGTGCTTTCCATTTTAAATGTTTGGTTTTGGGCTGAGTCTGCCTACAGATTTCTCTAGTCCAATCATAACCATATGGTAAAGGTCACTTCTGCAGAACATCCTCAAGCTGCATCTTTTCTTGTCCATCACAAACGGGCACAATCTGTACTCTTCTCCAGACCTTTATATGATAATTACTGCAAAACCCTTTCCCTTCAGCACTGGCAGCTTGCAGCTTGGCCCTTCTGCGTCCTTTTATTGTCCTACTGCAAAGGTAAAGAAGAATACCTCAAGAAGAATACCTCAAGGTCTAGGAGGAAGCCTCATGCCCACACACTTTTGCAGAGAGGTAGTATGTTTTCTGAAAATTCAGTTAAAGAGAAAAAAAGCCCTGAATCAAAATGGAGACCCCACTGTTTCTGGGACATAATGCTTTGTTGTGGTTAAACATATCAAGTACAGTCAGCTGAGAAGATGATTTTCACAGGGCAATGGAGACAGAACATGTTCACTCTCACCCAACAGCAAGCTATAACGTGCTATGAAAAAGAGCCCAAGACAGCCTTCCTGCCCAAGAACCTTTCCATTGCAGAGGGAACAATTTAATTCTCTTTCTTGGAAGACACTGTGTTCCTCTGTCAGAGAGAAGAGTGGAGCAAGTATTCTGTGAACACAAGGTTACTGATTGTGCCTGTCTGGACTGCAGGAAGGAAGCCCTGAAACTCCTCCATATCATCCATGGGAATCAGCCCATAGGTGCTGGAGGGCTCTATGGGGAGCACAGCCCTCTTACACTGCCTCCATGGCACAAACAATGACTGTACACTTTAAACACCTTTAGGCATTGACATTTTCAGAGCCTTGGATTATGATTTATTATATTTACATGCGAGGCAAAGTAAAAAACAGTACAGAAAAGCTAAGGAGTGGGGGAGGGCTGTCGTCTGCCCAGTGTGTTTTTGTAAAAGCTGCCCTCCTTCTTGCTTGCAGACTGAAATAACCCTTGCAGCTACTGCGTTATGGATGTGTTTAGGCTTAGGTCATAGAGCATGCGTGATACCCTGGGGCCTGAATCTGCCTGTGTGCTCCTCAGTACTGCGGCTTGTAATCTTGCCCCTCAGGTACAGCTGATGTTAAACCAAGCATGACTGTTAAAAATTTGTGTCTCTGCTCCACCCAAACCCACCATGGTGGTAGGTTAGGCTGCAGTTGTGCTGAGTGCTGCACCAGCACAGTAAAGGCCTGGAAAACTCTAGAGGTGACGGGAGCAGCAATGCTTAGCTGGGGACAAAAATTAGAAATGTCCTACAGCAGAGCTGTCACAACAGAGAGTTTCTAGCCTGTTTGCTTTCCAGCTTCATAGTCCCTTCCCCTCCAGCTGTTTGCTCCTTCCCTCTTGGTCCCTTGCTGCAGCCAAAGAGGGCTGTGTGCTGTCAGCTGCCTGCTCCCCTAGAACTCTTGTGGCAGTGTTCTTCTGCAGAAACTCTGTGCAAAATGACTCACCTCCAGAGAATCTACTTACTATAAATTTTGTTACATATGCAAAGTAATCTAAATGATTTTAGAGACGTCCACTGTAGTTCTGGATTTTAAAGTCATGGCAGCGATTTGAGAGATAAATATTTCCTTTCTCTTTGGAGAACAGGTTCAGCTGTGTGCCATTTAGCATGTATCCTGCTTAGGCTGACCAGGCCCCCCAGGAAAGTGGTCACAGCACCAGCCTGAAGAAGTTCAAGAAGTTTTGGACAATACTCTTGGGCAGATGGAGTGACTCTTGAGGATGGTCCTGTTCAGGGCCAGGAGTTGGACTGGCTGATCCTTAAAGGTCCCTTCCAACTCAACATTATTATTTTGAGGCGTCTGAGACCAGAATAGTTTAGTTCCCATATTATTTGCATGAAAGCTTTACATTTAAGACAAGCTGCAGAGCTCTCCACAGTGAGATACTTCACTGCTGTCAGCACCTCACTGTGCCTTTTACTCCTCATTTACGTTCTTTTGAGTGATAACACTGGTGCATTGCTGCATAAAACAACAACTGGAGTATATTTGGTGCTTGGACCCTCCCTCTATGTCTGTGTAAATACAAAGAACATAACCTGACTGCACTCCAACAGGGGCTGGAATGGGCTAGAAACAAGCTTATGGAAGTCAGCACTCCAAGACACCAGCTATGAACAAAGACTAGTGGTGTATCCTTAGAGCATTATACACAAATTGAGCTCATTTAACAGCTTCGAATTCCATCACAATCCTTCTTTGTGGGAAAGACAAAATATATCTGTTTCATTACATGAGTTGAATTTGTAATTTGTAATCCTATACTTCTGCTTTTCTCAAACTGTAGAGGCAGATAATGCATTGATTTCAAATGACAGAGCTAATAAATGCAGTTTGTTGGAATCATATCTATTTATTTCTTTATTTAGGCAGTTTAGACTAACTTAAATTACTGTTTACTTCTTTTCTCTTCTGTTGACAAGTAGCAGGATGACAAGAGCTTGTGTTCAGGCTATTCATAGTAGAATACTTTCATATCTGTCATGTTTTTCTTCTCCTTCTCATGGCATAAGGGTAGCATGAACAAATGCCAGTGATCCATTATTTGTTTTCTAATAGTAAATTCAGTCCTGTGCTTGTAGATGGAAATTTTACATGAGTAACTACCCAGTTGGCAGCAATTTGTCATTGAGATGAAATTATGCACGGCTTTCTCAGATGTTGTGGTCAGTTTTTGATCTGGGGAGCTCTTGGGTGTGCCTTCATGATAATCCAGAACATAATTTCATTTAATTTTGACATACATTTACAATTAAAAAAATTATTTAGATATTGGTGTTTATGTTCTTGTTTCTCCCTACCACATTTACAGAAATGATTTATGGTGGCGGCTATTTAAGGTGCATTCTCCTGGCTCTTGCTGACCTTGGAAAAACAGCAGGAGTTTTATGGCATATCTTCAGACTTCTACCTGAGGAAATGCTGTGTAACCAGTGTCCTCAGTCTATGTTATATTACTTGTCTCTTTCCAGTCTATAAAAAAAGTAATGTTTGAAATGCAATTCAGCTAGCTATCTGTAACTCATAAACTTGCTAAAATGTTTAGTTCATCTTGAAGTATCCCAAGCTGTGACATAAAAAAGAAAATCTCAGGCTAGGAGTGCCCTGGCATGTAATTTGTCTGCTTACCCCGGCTGTTCAATGCACTGGAGTTTCTCTGGGCAAAGCTGCCGTCATGGCTCTCTGTTAAGATGAAATGTCAGGCAGTCCCCCCACCTTCTCCCTTCTGAATTTGATAAGAATGTCTTTTTAGTCCTCTTTTGTTCATCTGTTTAGGGGATAATCACTGGAATCCGTGTGATAGCCCATGACACCACAGCTGTTGGCAATTCCACTTTCTGTATTTATGCAACTCCTCTGGGGCTCTGGTGAGGGAATATTTTGAAGCCAGAAAGAATTACCCTGTGTGAATTTGGTTTGCAGTGCATTTTTTAATATATATATCTTTTTACAAGGTCTTTATTCTTAGAGCAGTGGAGAGAAGAGTGGGAAAATTGCTTATATTTTGGGATAATTTATAGGGGTTTTTGGATAATTTATAGGGGTTTTTTACTACTATTTCATGAAAAGCACAAAAAATTTTGCATACTTAGAATAAAGACAAAAGTCTCCATTTCTGTTTGAACAAGAATAACAGTCTGTTTTATTAAAACCTATGGTATCTGATGCACTGGTCTTCAAATGCTTTTCCTCACAACTAAAAGATATATATCACGAACTTGTATCAAATACAATTTCTTATGTTGGTTTCTTTAAGGAAAAGAGTAGTTGAAGAGAAGAAAAACAACTGATGGGAGGAAGAAAGTCTTATGGGAAGGGAAATGCAAATGACAAGTAATTGAAAGAAAATGTTAACCCAGTCCATGTCCTGCTTAATAGCTGCTGTTGGGTTTGGTTTAGTTTCTTTTTTTCTTAAGGATTATCTGTAAGCGAAGCATATGCCTTTAAATTCTGCCCTCACTTGAATCTTTCCTGTCCAGGTCAAAAAATAATTCCTAGAATTTATAAACACAAAAAAACATTTTCTTCCCAAATCCCTCAAAAGTTCAATAAGCTCAGCCCTTGATTCACAGGGGATATTTTCCAGGCCTAATCATATTTATAGCACAGGTACAGAGATGAAGCTGAGGCAGTAAGTTGACTCTATGTAGCTGAAGGAAAAAAATATACTGTTATGTCCTTTTTTTTTTTCTTTTCCCCCACAAATGGTGGCATCTCTAATGTAACCTTCTCTGAATAGTACATGCATTTTGAATGAGGAATTGAGGTATGCAACCATTTTTAATATTCTGTAGGAATGGCCAGTTCCCAAGCATGAAAGCATCAGGCAAAGACGTGCAACAGATCCATAGCTCTTTGGCACTGTGGGCTTGTACTGCTGAAGAGCACAAACAGAGAGCATTAGGATGAAGGAAACAACTCAATTTACTTGTTAGGAATAAAATTACAAAGATAGTTCAGGAGTTGAAAGCTGAATTCCATGAGAAAGATGAATGAATGTCTTGTAGTAATTTTTTAGGAGAGGACAAAATACCTGAAAAATAGACAGGGAAGGCAGTGCTTTATAGGGTTTTCTGGCCAACTTCTAACACCTTATGCTTCCTAACACATTGGTTTTGGTTTTTTTTCTTATATTAAGTTTTAAAAACAGTGCAAGAATTCAAGCTTAGGAACCGACCAGCTTTTTTAGACATGAGGGCAGTATAATTAATTTTCTAACTGGGCCTCTGCTGTAACCTGGTGAGAGTTTGTATTTATTTTTTTGCTTATGGAAGGAAATGGGTTTAAATAGTTAATTTATTAACTATTAGTTAGTTAATTAAGTACTTCAATTGTACTCTTATAAGACAGTAAATGATTATTTATTTAAGATTTGTGAGAGAAGTAAGATCTATTATTAGAACAAGTCATATAGTTGGAAAAAACAGAAAAGATTTTATGCCCATAAACCATTTTTCAGGTCTGAAATAGATGTAGTTATCTTCAAAGCTAAATACACATGAAGAAGAGTTATTTTGAGTTTAATTTGGTTGTTAATCAGTTGGAGCATATTACAATAAAATCAGTAGCTGAAACTACAGTTCTTCCTGTGAAATTTCTGAATGCTATTTTTTACGAAACTATGAAATCTCAAATAGGAAACACATAAAGTGCAAAGAGTTTCTGTATTGTTAGGAAAGATACATCTGATGTATTTAATCCTTTCATTTGTCTGCTTTGATCAGGATTAGGGGACCTTGGCCATCTAATCTTAATTCCTTCCAGAGACACACCACAAATGCCGAACACAAAAATATATATGAGTGAATAATCTGTCAAGCTATCAACATATGAATGGAATTAGACCAGTAAAGAAAAGCACTGGCTGGGCATTACCCTCCAAAAGCTAAGAGGTGGAGGAAGATAAAACATTGCTGAAGGCTCTGAGGCTACTTGTGATTCTCCCTAGTAGTAAGTGAAAATCTTGAGGCTTGCACAGTCTGTGAGAGACTGAGTCTGTCACCTGAGGACTTGTGACTCAGCAGAAAGGCCTGCTCTCCTGGTCTTTACTAACTCAATGTTTTAGCATTTGAATCTAATACATGCCTTCTCATAGCATTTGTATGAGGTCAATATAGTCCCCATTTTATGGACAAAGGAATGAGAACCAGGATAATTCCCTTCCCTCAGGCAAAACATTCCACTTTGTGATATCTGAAATTGAAGAAGTAGCAAAATATGTGTCTTTATGTTTTTGTGATTCAGTATACAACTTTCTACATGTGTGCTGGGAATACACATGTGCTGGATTTTGCTTGAATGCTGGAACATGTTCCCTCCCCACAGTAGATTCTCCTTGATCTCTTTTTTTTATCCTTAGGCTCCAGGCTCTCAACAACATTTAAGAAAGGGAACATGCCATTTTCCTGCTTCTTCTACCTTTTGGCATGTATGATCTGTACCAAAGAAATTATCATTCCAACGGCTGGTTTTAATGTTGATAATGTAGCAAGTCATTATTATGCTTATTAAACAGCCAAAGTCTATTAAATTCAAAATTTACAGTGTTCTTAAAAAGCCCTAAATGAGTTCTGGCTTAAAGGAAACACACTGGTGCTGTAGCTCTGCTGCTCATGTAATCTGTACTTGAAAACCTCTTTTCCTCCTTATAAGACAGACACGTAATTCAACACTTCTAGAGTGTGAAGATTTAGTTTTGTGAGGCAACAAAGAGGTAGTTTGTTTTGTGGCTTCTTATTATCAAAGCTTTATAAATAACTAGAGGTATCTAAAATTCTCTATCCTCAGGTTTCACAAAGGAACTCCAAAATTCCCTGACAAAACCAGACTCAATCATGTTTTCCATTGAGATCTGTGACCTTGGTAGCTGTTCCTTATATCTGAGGAATGGACATATCTTAGAAGCAGCAATTTTGCATTAGACATTTTGTTATCATGCACTGGGTATTCTTGCCCGAAGTATGTCTTCCCTTTGTTTTGCAGTCATGTGTCCTTACAATCCACAAAGCAAATAGACATGTGAAGGTGTCTTTATACAACTCAATTTATCTGAATAAAATGATTGAAAAGGAAAATGTTTGTGTACGGGCAAAAAGCACACTGACTCTTACCTCTCTGTGGAAAAATAAACTAAACTCAGTTAACTGGAGATAACCATAAAACACTAACAAAAACTTATGTTAATCGAGTTTATTATTGTCTCTATAAATTTGAGAGAGAAATGACCCTCTCTTTAAGTCTGATTTGCCAAATTTCCGATCAGATCAATATGTACAGTAATTCTGCAAAACACATCAATATAATTGGCAAAATTAAAATGTAAACAATGTGTTAAATAGTGAATGAGCATCAGTAAATATTATTTTAAAGACTGAAAAATAAAACCAATATTGTATTTGGGATTAGCACTTTGAACAATGGAGCCACAGAAGAAAATTGGTAGCCTTTGATTAAATTGGGGAGGTTTATTGTGATTTCATTGGATCAACGATTCGGCAAGCAGACTCTACGCATCATGGCAAGAAAAAAATACTCTGTAAAGAACTTGTTTTGATTTGAGATATTTTCAGAGGGCTATTTTAATTTAATTAATGAAAAATCATAGGTTAATTGCCTTCTGCTTTAATGTGAGGGTATTATGCATGCAGGCATATTTTATTTATATCTTGACTGTTTGATGTACACAATCAATTCAAAAAGGGATAATGAAGAAGTGTTCTGCCCTGTGTAGAATAGTAATTAGAGAACCTAGTGCTGTTTTTTTTTTAATTGTGCAGTTCTGTAAACATGTTTGACATAATGCTGAGAAAAGCATTTGTCAAATTTTGCTATTCTTCTCTCTTGTTCTTCTTCCCATCCCTTCTACCCCCATGCTTTTTCCCTTGTAGTCAAAATGCCTTGACTGCCTCAGCAACAGTCTGACTTCATAGGACAACTGTAGATCAGTCAACATGGCACTGAAAAAAAGCTGCCATTTGAAGAGCTGATGTAATGAGCAGTAGGTATATCAATAATAGCAATAGTAAAGTCTGTGGGCATTGGAAGAGTCTGTGAAAGACGCTGAGTTGTCATAAGGTGCTGTATCTTATAACAGCAACTGGGATGAATTGGGCAGAGCAGTCACTGGGGCAGCAGGAATACCAGACCTTCTGAGCTGAGGCCATACAAACCCTCTATAGGATACTGCTAACAGCATGTTTGTCTTGCTGAAGGTAAAATGAGTGCAGACAAGAAAAATCTTGTCACCAGATCTTGAGAATTATGAGCCCCCACTAAAGGTTTCATTTCTCCTGACATATTTTTAAAAGAGAGAAGGTAGAGACAAAGCAATTAAATCAGGACAAAGAAAACACCCTCCAATCCTCCAGTTCTCTTGAACCATGTAGGGAAAAAGGGGAGCTGTTGAATTCCTTGTTCCCAGAGCATGTTGGAAAGGGAGAGGCAGCAGGACACAAAAATACTTGAGCTCCTGTAGGCATGTACATACGTACACTCAACCTTCTCTTGGTAGTTGGGAATTGTGAGATCAGGAAATAGTACCTGATCTCAGCAACTCTTTAAGTGTCTTCTTCTGAAAGTGTGCAGTGGAAGAATTATTTCCAATACCAAAGCTGTAGCATATCTGGATGCAGGGACTGTAATCAAACCTGCACTCAGCAGGTGAGTCTTCACCTCAAATCCTGTGTTCAGTTTTGGTCCCCTCACTATAAGACAGACAATGAGACGCTGGAATGTGTCCAGAGAAAGGAAATGGAGGTGGTGAAGGATCTGGGGGACAAACGTGATGAGGAGCAGCTGAGGGAGCTGGGATTGTTTAGCCAGCAAAAAAAGAGTCTCAGGGGTCACCTTATCTCTTTCTACACCTACCTGGAAGGAGGTTGTAGCCAGGTGGGCATCAGTCTCTTCTTGCAGGTAACACTGACAGGACAAAAGTAAATGGCCCCAAGCTGGGCCAGGGGAAGTTTAGATTTGATACTAGAAAAAATTTCTTTACTGAATATGGGGTCAGGCATTGGAACAGGCTGCACAAGAAACCACTGTCACTGGAAGTGTTCAGAAATGTGTGGATGTGGCACCTGGGAATATGGTTTAGAGTAGAACATGGTAGGTTTGCATTAATAATCAGATTTCATGATCTTAGAGGTTTTTTTGCAACCTTAATGATTCTATGGTTCTATGATATTTATATCTATGGAGAAATGAGGATTCCTGGAGATAGTTGTCTTCACTTGGAACCTTCTCTGCCTTCCTGACATCTCCACTGTTTGAAGGATGAATTAACTGACTTTGCCTTTCTGAATGTTTATCATGAAACAGAGGTCTTTGTTGGTTTTGTGGTGACTGTGTTGTGTAATACTATGATGGTGAAGAGATTTCCATGGTTCTGATTTTGTAGTTGTATCTATTCACATTCATGTAGACACAGTCTCCCCTCTATTATCTTTTAGGAAAGGGAACATAAATAATCTTAGGTTGTATTTATTCCATTCTTCAGTGGACCCTCACCAGTGGGAACAGGGAGCCAAAATATCTTTTATGTAGAGGAAATGGATGTTGAGATCACAGGTGACTTGCAAACTGCTGTTCTTTTTTCCAACAGAAAATATATGTACTGTTTGCTTTCTTGATTTTGTTTCAATACAGCATAATCAATTCCTCATACATGATGAGCTTCTTTTAAGTTCTCAGATCCCAGAGGACGATCTCCTAGTTTCATTTTGCTTTCTTTGGAATAATCTTAGTGTTCACATGATAATAAAATCTTGCTAGTTCATACTTAGTAGGCTATTGTATCTGAAAGACTTCAGATGCCATAAATAAAGGCTTATCTTGGATTTCTATCTTACCTTAATAAGGAAGTATCTAAAGCTTTTTACAGAACTGAACTTTGAAAAATCCCTTGAACTAGTGTAATTCAAGGGCAAGACCACTACTTTGTCCTGTGGATAAACAAAATAAAACCTCTTAAATAAGCATTAATGGTGAGAAACTCTTCTATAAATCTATCAATATTAAATCACCAGCAACGGGTATTTGGAAAGAAAGTTTAGATGGAGCAGGGTCATCTGCTATTTTCTGACTATAGTTCAGTGATACTTTCCAGACAAAAGCAACAAACTATGACTATGTGACTAAAACAACACATGAATCAGAAAGAGCTCATGAGGTCGCGGGCTCATGTGTTCCTTGAGATGAAAGAGCCAAGAGTTCATCTGAATACAGAGATAATAAAGATGCTGTTCAGAATTTCTCTGTGTTTCTATCACAGCAATCAAAACTATGGCTTTCCTTAAAACTGCTGTCAGGTAAATTAAAGAAGACTGCATATCCATTAAACAATTATTTCATTATTCTACATTTGAGTTTCTTGAATTTCTGACTGTGTACAATTTACACGATTCTTGCAACCGATCCCTATTGACCTGTATTTTAATGATGGGAGTATGAATTTCTCAGCCTCAGTGTCCTCCCACACCTAATAATTTCCTTTAATAACATAGGTAAGCCCCTAAAATTTTAATTATCCATTTTGCCATTGGTAAAATTTTCGAGAGTTCAAGTGAGGCCCATTAGTGGACATGAAGACAGATCACTGTTCACTAGGAAAAGGCCCCTCCCCAAAGGATCTGAGTTATTACCTACTTGGATATAAAATCATCTGACCTAAATTTAGACAAAATGATTTCTCTATCAAATTAAATAACTTTTAGCTGAAATATGGTATCTATTTTTGGAGGATTTGCTATCTTGGTTTAAATAAGTGTCAAAGAAACTTGTGCAAACCCAAGTGACTGGTCTCACTTGTTGTTTTCCTTTATTTTAAAATGACCTTAGATGTTATTTCAATACTGCATTGATTCAGCAGAAGTGACCAAGCTTAACCTCTTCCTGTATTTTCATCTCCTAAAATAAATAATTTTACTAGATCTGAAATCTACATCATTTTTGAGTAATTACGTGATTATATTTCCTTTTGAATAGTATACACTAAAGAGAGTATCTTTAGTTTCTCACAGTGATCAAGGTTTTCTAGATACTGAAATAATTCTTGGAGTTGTCCTTTAACATTCTTACATATGACAAACTTAGAATCCATTACCAGTTAGGGGATTTTGTTAATTATGCCACTGTGGTGTAAACTCTCACTTTCTAACTGATGTTCCCTTGGTCAAGGGCCATATCTGCTCCTGCAATGAAGCACTCAGTCAGTTGTCCTGACCCCAATGTCCTATCCTTAAATGCTTTTCTTTCATCTAAATACCATCTATAATCCTAATTCTTAGATTTAGATTTTAAAATGCATGTTGCTAAAATAAGCCAGTTTTCTCTTTGAGACTGATCGGTCCTTTTTAACTACTCCACAGGTTTTTATATGACTGGCAAAATCTACCTCCAAGATTTTTCTCTTAACTGTTGAATATAGCACTGGACTATGAGAAGATTACTGCCTGGAAATATCCCCAGAAGATGATGCTTCCATTTTTAAAGATTTGTAGATTTTTAATCCATTTAATCTGTTCTAGATGAAGCTCATTAAAAAAATTCAGAAAATAAAGTGTTTAACTGAAACTCAGATGGAAAGCAGCTAATTTCATCAGAATGAAGTGAGACTGAGTCAGAAGGTTTTTAGAAGCTAATGTATATCTATTTATAGAGAAATCTTGGGCAGCCAAATTTGAAAGTTCATCAAAAAATGATACAAACTTTATCTGACAGCACCTTTTTTTTCCATTATACATAGGCATACAGCATATAACACATAAGTTTATTAGATGCTTTTGCTGTTTATGCATAATTACTGAAAATATTATCATATCGATGTAGTATTATGCTTCACCTAGCAATATAGTATGAACTTAAGTGATAAACTCCAACCCCAATAACATGGAGTGTTTGAGTTTGGTAATTAGCAATTTTGTTAATAAGAAAGGGGAAAACAGAGATAGAGTGAAAACACCCAGGTCCAGCAACAAAACTGAAAAACATTGCTCTGAAGTGCATTAGTTATTGTTTCTGTAGGAGAAAAGTGTCAGGAACAAGTCTAGGAAAACTTTAAAATGCTGCTTTCTGGGGACAGTCTAGCAAGAGGAGGGCTGAAAAAATCCCTGAGCTTGCTGGGCTGTGTTTAGAGGCCCGTGGATTGATGGGGTTGTGGACCCCTCTGAGAGGTAGGTGGTGCGAGCTGTCCCAGCTCCGGTAATTAGATAGGTTCAGCAGCCTTTATGAGGGGCTTACGTTTACTGATTAATGTTCCACTTGTGCACAGATGTGATTTAGCTTTCTGCTGAATAAACACAACATGGGGATGGAAAGGTGATAACTGCCATACTCAGCAAAAAAGAAGGAGCCTATAAATATGCCAGTGGGTCAATAGAAGTGATTTCATTCTGCCTTCACAAGACTGCTGATGAAGTCTGACAGGGAGCTCTACTTCATTAATGCATCACAATGGTGAAGAAAGCCTGAAGGGCAAAAAGAGCCACCTGCAGCAGATTGGAGCCTGGGCTGCAGCTGTCAGAAAACAGCCAGGGAGAAATGAAAAGGGCTGCAACAAGGAAATAAAGAGGATATCATAGGCGGATGGGGTGTGTTTTCACTCCTGCCTGAAACAGCTGATAGGGGAGGCACAGTGCTCAGGGCACTGACTGCAGATAAAGCTGTGCTGCTGATCAGAAACAATTCATGGAGGAAGCCCTGGCAGAGGGAAAGATGTTTTGGTCAAGGCATTGAACAGAAAGCTCCAAGTCTAAGGATGGGTAAATGCAGACAAGTGTAATGATTTATTAAAAAATAAGAGCATCTACTGAAGAAAAAATGCTCATGACACAACAAGAAAAAAATAATACACTTGGGAGAAAGCTCTGGGAAAGTATCAGTCAGTATTTGCCTGAGAAGTGCCGTTACAGGCTGTATTTCTGAAGGTCTTCCTACAAGTTTCTGTTCATGGCTGGTGTCTCTACTGGCTCCCCAGCTTCTGAAACTGCAGTTCTTGCCTGTCTGAAAGGAGTATGTTACTGAATAAACAAACCAGTGCAGAGGGTGAAAAAAAGGAGAAAAGAGAAGGCTGTGATTGCCCTGTACTAAAAATAAACTTCCCAAAAGCTATCCATGCACTTGAAATTGTACAGTGGTGATCTGTCCTAGCACATAACAAAGCAAGTAACTGAGAATAGTCCTTGTGGTCACTGGGAGCCATTGAACTTCTTCAAACTTGATCTGTAGGTCAGCAGCCACAGGGAAGCTCATGAAAAGGTTCCTTCACTTTGTGGGGTGCTGAGTGGGAAGTGTAGAAATGAACAAATAAGGACAAAGGTTCTGCCAGTTCCTAGGCAGAAGCACCTGATCCTACCCTCTGAAACTTTGGTCTGACTCATTCATATCTGCCCTGATGTTTTCACATGGTCACAAAGTCTGATCGTTGCAAAGCCCCAGAGACAGCCCAAAATAGTCTGACATGCCTGAGACCAGCATTAAGCATTGACTCTGTCCCCATACCCATTTCCCATTCCTTGCAGCTGGATCCTGTCTTTCACCACTGGCCTTATCTGGATCATAAGAGAATCACCTATACTCTGCTTGTTAGATGTCTGCTTTATTTTATTGAATTTTTTATTTATTTCCCTATTGTGTTCTTACCCTGCATGCACAGTGGCAGGAAGGAGGTACAGGCAGATTGCTTACTGATCCTTTTGAATGCTTTCAGAAAATCCAGAGATTTCTTGTTCTCCTTTTACCCTGCTGTGCTGTCTTTCTCCATCACTATGGTTTCTATACAGATAATTATTACTTACAGACAGAAGTAAATGACT
The DNA here is from genome assembly GCA_020086605.1 of Lanius collurio. NCBI lineage: Eukaryota > Metazoa > Chordata > Aves > Passeriformes > Laniidae > Lanius > Lanius collurio. The sequence goes on from JACBWW010000003.1 coordinate 31,442,172, forward strand.
TACTTTCACTAACTGAAAAGATCTGAACTTTCTACAATGTGTTTCAAAATTATTTTTCCATCTCCAACACTTGTAACCAGACAGAGGCAAAAGCTGAATCTATCACCTGTGGTACTTCTAATTTTACACAGAAAAATGCCACTCTTGTTACACCAGATTTTAAATGAGATGGTCTGCCACAAAGCTGACTTCCTGAGGTGAAAGAGAAAATCCTTAATATAAAGATATTATACTAGAGAGGAGGCCATTGAATATATTTTTGTACAAACCACAGCTTGGGAGATTAAAATTAGAGGCACTTAGAAAAATGCTTATAATCCTCAGAGGGCAGAGATCAGTACTATATAGTTCTGAATCCTCCCCAGCTGACTGTTCCTCACTCGACTATTCAGTGACTAATGACATATTCAGATGACACAGCTTGAGCTGCAAACACTTATGAGGATGATGCAGTCAAGAAAATGAACTTAGAAAAGCTAAAAACAGAAAAAGAGCAGTCACCAGGCATGAGGATCTGCCATTTCTTTTGTGGGAGGGAGGAATTAACTCTCTTTGCAGGGACATCACTCCCTGATTTGCTAACAAGTTAGGGCTTTGTAAGGGAGAGAGCTGAAACCTCTACCTGAACATGGATTGTTAGGTCTCACCTGTAAATGAGTCCACCCATGGTCATGGTGGGGGGAAGTTTCCAATGGGCTCATGCTCCACAGAGCAATTCACAGAGACTCCAGCAATGTCACTGCCTTTTCTTAAGCCTCCTGGGCTTAGAAGAAGGACTGGGTCATATCCTTGACCTCTCTTTCCTTTGAGATCACAGAAGGTCATGGTGGCCCAGGCATATGGCAACATCCAAACACATGGAAAGGATATGACAGGGAGAGCCAGTAACACAATGGGTGCCCATTCTCTGGTGTGACTCGTGTGGCAAACTACATGGGAGTGGGTCTATTTTGAGCTCTGTCTGTTCCTCCATATTAGTCAAAGTGGTTTCCCTTAAAGTGCCTCTCCCCCAATGGAGCTTCCTGGAGCTGGGATGAATACAGAAATCCTTAGCAGGGTAAATCGGCATAGTTAAGATTCATATGGACATTAATGAAATTCATCTGTCTGGCAGCTTCAATCATCTTTAACAGTCTTCAAAATAAACAATTTGGACCACAAAACAAATACATCAAAAAGCAGCAAAAAAAACTCAGTTAAGTTACAGAAACTATTGATGAGCAAATAATGTCACAAGTCTGGCATCTGACTTAAGCAATTGCTCTACAAAGGCTGCTGTCATGGAGATGCAATTGATCAGTCATTCTGCTCTCAGCTTATACCCAGAAAACAACCCAAACACTGGATCCCATCAGCTGCCAAAGCAATTGGTCTTGCCAGTGGGGCAAATACCTTGTTGTGCAGTGCAAGAAGCAGCCTTCCTGTCCCTGTGCTCTGAGAATATTACTTCAGCTCATAGCTTTGTGTGAGCGTTGTGCGTGCCTGTGTTTAAAGAGCTGCGTATTGCTGACCTTGAGGGGCTGCATCTGCTCAGGTCTCTCTCCCATCAAAGCATGAGAATTCTAGAGCCTTGCCTGCAACAGACCTATGACACACATGTTGCACTCAGAAACTGATGTTTCAAAGTACAGACTGCATCCCTTGACATGATTTGTCCCTCTGTGAGAAGTGATAAACCCCAAGACACTGTTCTGGAGGCTCAATGCAGTGTATCTGCATTCCCAGCTGGATTTTAGCTCATGGGTCCCAGGGGCACCGAGTCAATACTCTAAAGTAGGAGCGTTAGAGCTAAGTGCCACATTGGCTGCTGCTGCAAAGCCTCATAGAACTATTACACCTCAGTCTGCAAGGCACAAAATGTTTGGTTTCTGAGTCTATTAATATATAATGACGATATGGTATAATTAATATTGTTTTGATTTTCCTATAAATCCACATTACTAATAAGAATGCAAAGTTATTACTCAAAAACCATTGCAACAAAGGGCCATTTTCACTGATTAAAAATGGAGTTTGTGTTTTAAGTGATATTTATGGTTTTACTGAAATTAATAACTATTAGATTATTGAGCTACCAGATAATTAAGAAAAGTGTTTTTACTTAAACACACTTCAGAAGCTACCTCAGGGAGATGTCCTTTGTTTGTTTCTGGTTTTATTTTTAACATCTAGAATTCCTGTATCCAATTGCAGACTGAAAAATGAAAGATTTTTTGTTTTCATTGGAAAAATCTGAGCATTCCAGTTGATTATTCCTCTTGAGGTGCGTTGGGGTTATGAAGTAATAACACTTGTATTGTGAATTCTTTTGTAATCTGAAACATCATTGCAAATGTATTTTCATTCACTCACTAAAGAATTAAAAGTTCATGTATCCATAGAAAATGAAGTTAAATACTTTGGCCAAATTTTGCACATGAATATTAATGTGAACCCACACTCTGTTGATTTAGAACTGTCTTAAGATTTTTAATTTTAGCCTTCACAAATATATATGTAAATTAGTACATGACAAAGCTGCATGCAATTTGAATCCATTCTTCATATTGCTGTACTTGTAGAGAACTTGATTCAGTTACTTATACCTCATTTATTAAAAAAAATTTAAAATTACTTAATTGAAGCTATTTGGTTTTAACACTGAAGGGGAAATTCTTCTTTCACTTGGACATGCACAAGGTTTTTTCAAACTTCAGGGCAGCAGGAGAAACTCTGCCAGAGTGATCAAACACCAATTTGGATCATTAAATCCCTCAAAGTTCATTTTGTGAATGGTGTGGCAAATTATAGGAACCTTGGAATACCATTCACTGAAGGTATGCCCTTCTTATTATTCTACCCCAGTTTGTGACAGCTTTGAATCCAGAGCTGTGGGCATTGACAGGTGTTTTGGTTTTTTGTCCTGCCCGCAACAGCTGTGTATCCAAAACTTACAGAACCTTCCCTGTAGGGCAATGTTGCATTGTTTACCTCAGATTTTCTGCCATAAAGAACTGGTAGGTGATAGAACTTCAGTCATGAATTCCTGGAAAACTGAAGTCTCCTAATATGCCTCAGCTGGGGAGGATTAAGAGAGTGCCAGGAAAGAAATTTGTTTTTCCAGTATATTTCGGTGGGAGGGAAGAGTGTCCCGATGAAGAACCCTGAAAGTGCATGAAGAAGTCTCACAGGCAGAAGTTTTAGCCCATGTGCTTGTCATGTCGATCCTGTGATATTTAAAGTCCACTGCCAGGCTTTCAGGTCAGGAAATTTCTCCTTCATACCCATGGGATCAGTGGCTAGTCAGCTGTAGGGCCGGTGGGTTCGTGTCCAGGGTTAGTGTCTTGAATCTGTCTTTTTACTTGGTACTGAGGCAATGAAGCATCTGGTCTGAACAGAGTTAATAAATGTGTCAGGGAGAAGTTGAGGGCATCTCAAGTGAAACTGTTATTTATTTTTCTTATTTTAGAATATAGTCAATAGATATCATCACGTTTTCCTCATTAAGTGCTTCCTCATTTACAGGCTATCGGTTTCCTATCCAATCTTGGAGCCAAACAGTATCAAATACCAAATGATCTTGAAGTTTACAATTAGGTAGAGTGAAAATGTTGGAAATGGGAAGACCCTCAATAATTCCATGGCATCAGAAAATTAAATTTCTGCAATAACAAATTACGATATAATGAGGTCACATTAGAGGAATAAGGCCCAGATGCCTCAATGATTTAATCTGTCTCTTCCTGTAGGCCTGCACCTTATTTTAATGAATATTTTGATAGATAACATATTTGGTTCAAAATAGGTCTTTAAAGACAGTTGTGAGAGTATTATATTTTAAAGATGCTATGATAGAAATTCATTTCATTAACTGCCTGATAAGAAAGAATCACTCTACAAATGTACTGGTATCAGCCTTACTATTATGACCCATCTGCTCTTATTGAGTGAAGTGACAGTAATATATCTTTATTGGCCTCTTCCTTGAGTGCTGTAGAGGCTCATTTTCTTTGTCTAATGAAAAGCCAAGTGACACTAATGAAACAGGTACTGCATATGCCTGAACATCAGCAGAGAAAACAGAATATCAAGTGAAAAACCCTGTAAAGAAAATAATCAGGTGTAAATATATAAATGGTTCAAAAAAAAAAGGGGGGGGGAGAAAAATAACACTTATATCAAGAATGCTGATTTATTTATTTATTTTCTATTAATCAACTATGGGGTTTATTTTAATGACAAGGACTATAAGAAACTCTGAAACAGAGATTTTTTGCCCTTTTGGTGTGAGTTATTTTTCAGTTGGAGGAAAATAGATCTTGTTCACAGTTTATTTACTTATATCACAGCTCAGAAACTTTTCCCTAGCTACTGTGATATTACCCAAGGGTCAAACATAAGTAGATTTGTTCTGAGTGTTCTCAGGTGGGGTGAGGTAGCCCATCTCATTTTGCCTGATTTCTTCAGACCTAACGTGGTGATCATCACTCTGATATTCAGTTTGTTGCTGTGTAATTATCATGCCATTCCCAAAGTCCACATTTTATCTCATGGCACACTTAAGCTACAGATTTTCAAATACATTTGCTTTTAAGAAAAATGGTAATGATGCAGCAGACATGAAGATACACCAGGTTTAGGCAGTTCCTAAAAACCAGAGAATTTTGCATGTCTTCTGAAGGGACATGCACTTCAAATCTGTATCTGCTGAGACATCTGCTGAGCCTCTGTTGCCACACATATGAACATGTCACTTCTCACATGAAAACATGAAAATTCAAAAGTGGCCAAGGGCACCCAAAAATGAGACTTAAGAAAAAATTTTGTTGTAGTCTATTGAAGGCTTTGAAAATAAGCTCTGACTTGACTTCGGGGGAAGAAAATAGAGCAGAGCAGATGAATAATATTAGCTTGAGCCCTTTTCTTCTTTGGAATATATAATCTGAACTATACAATGGTTCAAAACCTTGTGTCATGACTAGCATTTCTTCAGATATGAAAGACCTAATAATGGTACCATGAAAAAAGAATATCATAGTCTCCTACAAAACTATGCATGCCCAGGGCATGTTTTCTGTAGCTGACATTTGAGAATTTTAGAAAATCTTGTCTCAGTGTTCCCCTAACCTGGTTAATCTGTGAATTTTACATACTGCCAAAAAAATTAGAATTTTCCAAATTATTTAGATCTTTTTCCTCTGTCTAGGTTCACATGGCCTAGATCAGTTCCTTATCCATGTAGTGGGGATTGATATCTCTGGCTCTTAACTGTCCATGTAGAAATTCCAGAAATTTACAAGTATATAAATATCTCTAAACAAAATACAAAATCTTACCTGGAAAGACTGGTGAAGTTTGACAGACAGGAAATACCCTACAGTTAAAGTACCCTACAGTCTTGTACCTGCCAACTGTGTACATGCACTACAATAGAGACTTTAAACCACATGACCCACAACAGTTTTTGTTCATTCTTTTGTGAGTGGTTCCATATGTCATTTAGTGCTTAATATCCAAAAGCTGCACTGAGCACGAATGTATTCCTTTTCTGAGTCTTTAATCTGATTCTGGTATCTATGTCCTCTTTGTAGGTATTAATGAATTCATTTATACACCACATCAGCCAGGCGAGAGGATGATTTACGAATTGGGAACAAAGTCACAGACACGAAATCCAAAATTGCCCTAAATCAGTTCATTTTTAGAGGCTAGTTCTCAAGAATAGAGCCCAGGTTTTTTTCTGTGCATTCTGCTGCCTTTTATGTGTTCAGAGCACAGTTCATATCAAACTTTTGCAATTATGAGTTCAATACTCCAGCTGTTTCAGACTGGGCACTCAGAAAATGAAACAGTAGTGATCACAGAGAAAGAGCTTGCACAAATGCTATGATCAGTATCACACAGAAAAACTACGATTTAGACAGAGAAAAAAAAAAAAAAAAATCAGAGATCAGGATGATAGTCCAGGGACTTAATCAGGAAGATAGTTTCTCTTCTGGAAATTTTCATCCTGTTTCTTGTAGTATATCCCGTTCTCAGAAACCAGCCAGAGATGGGAGTCCTTCACATAACTGTCCACTTCACTTTGATTCATCCTTAGGACATGATCTGTCCAGTAAATTGCACAAGGCAGGAGTACAGCAGATGAACAAAACATGCTGTATTTATCATATAAAGTCATGCAACTAAATATACTCTGATAACGTATATGTGCCTGTGCAGGTTGTAGATTATCTATAGACACGGTTTGAGGCATTGCATAATTCTGAGTTCTTCACCTTGTAAACTTCCCAGTATTGCAGTGGTTTTCTTTTCCCATCTTCTTAATAAGAGTTTTCCAAGTTAAAAAAAAAAAAAAAAAAAAGTTCTCTAATGCAATCACTTTATTACTTTCCCTCTCTCAGAATCAGCAGGAACTTTAGGTAGAAAAAAACAGTTGTTTTCATACTTTGAGGTATCAGTGTCTTTTAGTAGCCCTAGATCATGAATTTAAATGTTTATCTAGTTTTTTTCCTCTTCCATCTTCCTCATTTATGCTGGATAGACCACTTAATCTGATTCAGAGTCCACTAGCAAGCTCCTAAATGGGCCAGCTGGCAGAATTAAATGCAAAATATAGTTGAAATAAAGGGCACAGTAGGAGGAATGTCCTTAAGAAGCTGATTTTAAAAGTTGCTTCTGACAAGGAAGTTGCACCCACTTTGATTCTTTCAGCACTTTCAACAGGCACATGATTCTGCAATTTGTTGTGGCAGCAGAAAAATGACATCGTATGTCAAAGGCTGCAAACCTAATTCTGTCATTACTAGCTTACAAAAGCTAATAAAAAAATCAGTATCTGAACACTAATGGCAACATTGAAAACAAGTTTACGATCACAGCCTTGTCTCCCTGTATTGCTACTGCCTCAAATTATTTTCCTATTCATTGAGATGGAGGTTCCAGCTGAGGACAGGGTTGTAGTATAGTGGGCATGGCTGCTTAGCATGTGAACTTCTTGGACCCTCAAACTGAAGGAAAAAAAAGAAGTAACTTTTCTTAATCTGCTACTCTGCTTTATTAGCTCTTTGACATTGAACCCAGTGTGTATATATTTAATGTCTCAGAAATTCTTCTCAACCAACATTGTTTTTGGTCGCAATTCTTCCTTCATATTTCATTGTATTCCATATCAGAAACTTAATTTACTTTGAATATCTTGTCTTTGATGATTGTGAAGCTTGTCATTCATATGTTAATGATGTAAAATGAAGTTGACAGAATTACAAACGTGCTTGGAAATCTTCCTCAGTGTGCTGTTTATTTGACCTGGTATCATGTTCATGTTTAGTTAGTGAATCTGCCTTATCTGGTTACTTGTTTGGTACCTGATCATCCATTCTTCCCTTTGTATTGTCTTGAAGGAAGAATTTGCACCCTCTTGATGACATTTAATCCATTCTGGAGCTCCCAATATGTGTGGTCACTGTTCTCTCTGCTTTCTGCTTCTTTGCTCGAGTTCACAGAAGAGACTGATCTGATCTGATCTGTACAACAACTCATCTGCATTTTGGTGCATACATGACTCAATCCTCAGACTTTTGCACAGAAAGTGTGCAGACATCCCACCAGCTTGAACTTCAGGCAGAATATATCCATCCCCGTAAACTGCCTGGAACTGTACTTCTTGAGGTAGAAGAGACATCCTTGAATTTGATTTCTGAGCATTAGCTTTTTAACAGTATTTTTCAGAAGAGGAATAGAGAGCAATGATATGAACAGCCAAAATAATCAGTATCAGCCCAGTAAAGTGTGACAGCTCCTCTCTGTGATCTCTCACTGCTTTATGGGAATAGAAGCACACATTCATCCAGTGCACATATTGTATATTAACTGAGGAGATATTTTCTGAACAAAAACAGCATTCCCAGTGTGCATTTGCAACTCATTATGTCTAGGAATGAAGCCACATACCCTGTTAGAGCTGCATCTGCTATGAAATGCAACAGCTTGTCAGCTTTCTGGTTGCTGTGTGTACTTCAGACTGGTGCTCTTCTGTCTGTGTGGGACTCATCTTAGACTCTCAGCCTTGTCAAATCCTCTCTGGGATGAAACAGAGCTGCATAGGAATTTTCTCTTTCTGCCCCTCCAGCTAGGAATTTCAAAGAAATTGTATTGGACTGGGTAAGAAAAGCAAGATTCCCTGAAAACCTTCCTGATTTAGAAGAAAAATGAGATCATTAGTGCACAAAGGAGAATTTACTTCACAGAACCCTGGCTGTGCTGCAGTGTGGCTCCCTTCCAGCAGAAATCAAGGCAAAGGATGCAGGAGCACTCCCTAACCTAAGTCAGTGCCAAGATAGGCACACAGAACTGGGATCCTCAAGGAGCTCCTGGGTCTGTTAGTTTAGGTGTGACTATGGTAAAACTCCAGTCCCTGTGCTTGAAGAAGGGTCAGCTAGACCAGGTTTTGGATAACTCCAAGGGTGAAGACTTCACAACTTACCTGGGCAACCTGTGCTACTTTTTGACTCTTGTGGTGAAAAGTTTGCTTTCTATATTTAAATTTGTGCTTATTGTCTTTTATCTTTTCACTGGATATCAATGAGAAGAGCTTGGCTTTGTCTTATTTACTCCTTTCACACACCATAATTGAAACATTTTGGATTGCTTCTGCCCTGCTGTATTACCCCTCTGGAAGATACTGAGTTGGTTATTCTCCCATGAGGACCAGGGCCTGCAAATGTGAAACACTTTTCTCAAGAAGGCTCACGTACTACTTCTTACTGGTCGTAGTTCTGTCACAAGCAGCCATTACAAGGTTGCTCATGTTGTTTTGCCTTTTAATCTAGATCCGTAAGGTCTCAGCTAGCTCCTCACCCATCCTAAGGCAGAGTTCCATGGATCCCTGTTACTCTGTCTTGTATCAAACAACTCCATGCTTCACCATCCTGGCACGTCCTTCCCAAAGAGCCACTGTTCTCATTGCTCATTGCTCACATTTTTCCAGTCATGTGAGCTGTCTCACCACATCTCCACGATTCCACTGAGATCTATATAACCTTCTAAATCCTACACCTGCAGAGAGACCTCTTAATCTTCCTGTTTGCTCCCCATCCTGCCTGTGTTAGTGTACAGGCACTTCAGAGGGGCACTCAGTCATGCTGATTTCCTCCAAAATGCTAAGAGAGTTTCCTCCATATCCTGTAGGTTCGTACTTCCCTGCGTGCATGTACTTGGAGTGGACTCCCTTCTGCCCTGTTTTGATGATTAAAAGTCTCACTTTTCCACATCTTTCTGCTTATCAAACCAGGGGACAATGACATAATGACCTTCACCCCTCCCAGCTTAAAGCTCTTCTCACCAGATTGGTCAGCTCATTGGCAAAGACTCCCTGCCTGGTCAGGTGTCCTGTCTTTTCCTGTCAGTTCTTGATCTTCAAAGAAGATACCAGGGTCCTAAAATTCAAATCTCTCTTTTCAACCCCAGCTATGCAAACATTTGTTAATGCACAGAATTGTGGAATCCATCTAATCTTCTTGGAGTTCTCCTTCTCTAGCAGGTCCAAGGAGACGCCAAAGGATGTCCATATCCTTGACCCTCATACCAGAGCCCCATAATCACTCTTGGCATGATTCAGACTCCTCTGGCAGTGCTATAGGTGCCCATGTAGAAGAGCAGTGGGACTGCTAGCATGAGGGCTAGATAAGCCTCCACAGTGTCCCACGTCCAAGCCCCAGTAAGTGTCAAAACTCCCTGGACATCAGGTCTGGCCAGCGAAGGTGGCCACCTGTGGCCTATTGCTTCCCTGCTTCCCTCAGTGGTGCCATGGGATGCCATGCATCACCATCTTTGGCCATACCATTGAGACAGGGTTGGGGCTTTGTCTCTGTGACAACAATAATGTCGCTGCAGGACACGAAAGCACACGTGTGTTCACACGGCTAAAGGTGAGAGTGAAAAGAGGAAGTTTATTTTCTGACTCCACTATTTATAGTTTTACAAAAGAGACAGGGCATTGGAGAGTGGAAGAGCCACGTCTCCAATGACACTGGACAGATTACCAATCCATCACGCTTTCTCCACCTCTATGAAGGAATGCAAAACAACTGAGTGTTTACAGAACAAAGCATGGGAAAGCGTGTAACTAGAATGTAAATATCAGAAGACTAAAAGATTTCTAAAAAACAGGGTGACACAATAAGATACAGAAGACCTCTTTTCTCACCTCTGATGCCACACAGATGCTCACCAGTGCCTACCACCTGTGGGCAGGTAGCTCATCACCCTGGTCTCAGCCTCTGAAGAGCCCCAGTCATCCCTGCAGCCCAGATTTGAGAGCCAGGTCTTACCCTAAGGAGCTCAAGATGAGCTTAGAAGAATAAAGTTTGGGTCTTCATACATCCTTACACTGTCATAGATCCCAGCCATCTCTTCTATACACACTTGCTGCTGAGGATGTAACTTAAACAAAGTCTCTTAAGATCTCCACACAGATAAGGAGGGTTTTTTGTCCCTAACACGAAGAGCTTGAACAACTGGGAACACGTAATCAATCTAAAAAGGCATTTTTTTTAATCTTTAGGGAATTTCTCTATCAGCTATTTCAACTCCTGATATATAAAGCTGCAAATAATACTGTGGATCATTGGTGTTTTCTGACAGATGTGTGGTCCTAGTCAGTCATGTTTATTAAAATGCTTAAGTGTCTTGATTATCCTAATTGAAATACAACACCAAAAAAAACTTTTCAAAATATTTCCACAGTGCAGGATGTTACATAAAACTGTCAAAAAGTGAGTTGGCATTGTACTGATTTTTGCAGGAAGGAAAGTACAAATATTTCTTTTGAAGTTGATAGAATACAGAAGGATCAGAGATACGATTTGATTCTCCTCTGCAAACCTCCTTCCAGATTCCTAAGTCTCTCACAAAGCAGATGTCATTTTGAAGATTCAAAATAAAGCACAACTAAAAAAATCAGCACTCTAAAGAATTCTCTTATGCTTTATTCACATTTTCTAGTAGAAAACATGTGTCTTGAATGTTAATTTCACGTTATTTTAGGAAGGCAGAGGACTTCACGAGGCAGATATGAAACTAGCTGCACAAAAGCGCCATGGGATAACCTCTTTGGTTCCAGTGGCTGGTGCTTTTCTGCAATCTCTTCATATTACTGCAGCTGTTATTTAGCCACCAGAAGTATAAATGACACACAAGAAGCCTTAGGAATAAGGCTCAGCTTAACAAAATTCTATATTTAGTCTTTTTGGTAAAACCACCAGTATAAGCATTAGAAGCACTGAGATCCTCAGTTTCTGAACCTCTGATTTTGCAGAGTGAAGGCAAAGAAAGGCAAAGAAACCCAGTCTGCTCATCAAAGAGGTGCCTCTCTGTGTTATAGGCAGCTTCCACTGAAAATCTTTTCCGCTGACTTCATAAGGCTTTAATAGGAGCCTCCAATTCAAAATGCAGAGGAAAAACTGGATGACTTCCCAAGAGTTGCTCTAGAGCAGTGGATGGCTCTCTGGAGTCCCTTTTTTTTAAAGCACCACATTTGTGTAATTGCTCTGGAAAACATTACATGATAGACAAATTTCACTAAGAGACCATACTAATCCCTTGATACTACAGACTGACTTAACATCTCTGTGCCTAAAACTGAGAACAAAACTGCCTAACCTCTCTGGTTTTAGGCCCTTTTCTAAGAATTGTTAAAGAAGCAAGAAGTACATATGTTCTTCTCAAAGCTGATACTTTGATTATATCTTTGAGGTGATTGGAGTTGCAAAGGGGAAATATCCTTCCAGCTGCAAAATCAATTCACAAGAAAGTGCTGAGGCCTCTTGAGGCTAGATGATAGTTAAGGTAAGCTCACTCAGCTGTGTTTCCCTGCAGTAGTGACAGCAGAATTGCACTGATGCAGAGCTGCCTCTTGGTTTCCTGCACACTTCTAGACACACTGAAGAAGAGCAAAAATTAGGACCTCTGAGAACATGAGAGTTGGCTGCTATATCAATGCTGGTATTTTAAAGCAATACTCAACATACCTGCAGCAGTGGTGTCATTTTATAAAAGACATCATTTAATACTAGACTTAGCCCAGACTCACAGATGTTCCAAGAGTCCACGTGCTGATAAAAATTCTCTTAGTAGAGAGAAACTGCAGTCAGTACAGCTCTAGATCTCATCAGTGAAATAGGCTTCACTGAATTTTTCTCAGTACATACCAAGTATGCATAGGGGAAAGAGATGCACAGATCCCTGGCCTGTGGAGCACAGTTCCTTTCGCTTTATATCTCAGCCACAGCCCTGACAAGCTTAACTAACTTTCCCTGCTTACCACATTGAATGCAACTCGAATCAAAACAGATCATTCTCAAGGGCTATTGCCCACAGGACGCTGCTCAGGTTAAGCAGCTTGCAACTTAATTTGATTTTCAAAGGCTTTATGTTTCTCAAAGTCAGTATGAGAAACTAAACACTGAAATTATTACAAATTCCTGCTGAATCCTGTGGTAATGTCTAGTAGCTATGGAATGGGTGGTACATATTTTAGGTCCTTATTCTTAGAGTTGGTCTTTTCTCTTTGTGAAACAAAATGCATAGGCTGAAAAGGCTTACATGTAGAATTGTTTCAGCACAGAGTAGTGACAAGGGAGACACAAGAAAATGTTCTCAAGCTACCTATGGGTGTATTGTGGAGAGTAGTGTGGACTTTTTATTTGGTTTAGTGAGGGAGCAAACCAAGCAAATACTGAAACTTCTGTCATTATGTGACTGCATGATAACATATCAGGAAGATGAATAATGTTGGTTTGGAAGATGTTTCTAAAGATAGTACAGTGGCTTACATTACTAAAACTAGCCTTTTTGATTTTATAACTGGTGTCAAATACATTCCAAAATATGTTTTATTACCGATGGTAGAAAATCGTCATATGGTACTTCTTTGCTGGTTGACCCCACATAGTCTCCTGTCAAAAAATTATAATCCTTGGAGTCAATTCCCTAGAGAGTCCCCAAAGCATTTCCTGGATAATAATGATGCAATAGTTTCCTATCCTATTGATGACTGTCCCAGAGCACCTTAGAACAAATACTCCCATTCCCTGAAAGCTGCTCAAGTACCAGGATGCTGCTATAAATGGTTGAAATGTGATGCAGTTTCCCCTTCAACTTCCTCCAGATCAGCCTAATGGGGATTAAGAGCCATTAAAGGCTCTTTGCAGCATATGCAGTTGCTATTGATCAGTTGTTTTAGCCAATGATCTGATTACAACCATCTTCTCTTTACAGTGCTTTACTGGCAGAAAGGAACATTCAAATATACTATAAAAGGTGAAGAATTAAGGTACCAGACCATCCTGTGTGTGCTAAGAATTTGTTTACTTGCTAGAAAGAAATATTGCCATTGTTTTTTCCCATGAGCAAAAGTTTCTACCTGCAATCCAAGAAGCCAGTTTGAAGCTAAATCATATATATGTGTAGAGTTTACAGGGTTTGTCTTGCCAGAGCATGGCACAGTACATTTTACATTTTGCTGCATGGAGGCAGAGCTTAAACAAGATAATTTTGGTAAGTGCCTTCCTGCCTTTCCCTGCTGCAAAGTTTAGAAAAGCTTCTGAGAATTGGGTCCTGCCCTCTTGGACCAACCAAGTTGAAATCTGCTTTTGCCTGTGGAAAGTCAGACTTCTAATCCCATGACTTTTTGAACAGCCACATGTTACCCTATGGACCACTTCCTGAAAGAACCCAGAGGTAATTCTTTGCTATGCAGAACCCAGCTGTGGGTAAACATTTGGACCCTAAAAGCAGGTGCTGATTGAGTCCCTGGGAAGGCTAGTCAGGGGACCAGTATGCCAACATTCTGACTCTTCTGGGATTGAGTCTTCCAGGTCTGTGGAGGTTGTGAAGCTTTCAGGTCTGTGGAGCATGCACAGAGGCAGATCTGAAATAGCCGAGGTCAAATTTACAGGCCTCCCTTGAGGGAAGATGAAGCTGAGCAGAGCCTGTCTGGAGAGCAATTATTTAGTGTCAGCAGTCAGTCTCACCCAAATTCTGGTTTTGGTGCCACTGTTCCTGTAATAGCTTGAGCAATCATCCTTGGAATGATTTCTCTGTCAAGGTGAAGAGGGAAGGAAGGGCACTGAATTGAGAAGTCTGAGACAAAAGAAATTCCTGAAAACTCTGAAGATCCTTTGTGGTCCCAGCATTTATTTTGCAGCATCAGATGGGTCTTGGGAAAGAGGTCAGGCTTCATTTGCTTGATTGTGACAGTCTTTATGAAACAGTGGCAAGCAGGGGTAGCACACTGGCTCTCTTGTTCAAGGCAACAGATCTGTTGATAACTCACTATTTCAGCATGCAAATTGTCATTAGGTTTAAGAGACTAGATTAGCAGCTCATGCAGATGGTTTGGGATGGTACAGTTACTTCACTCTTTGTGACTGGACAGGAAATACAACACAGCCATTCATGTCTTCCTCAGGAAATAAATAGTACTTCACTAACAAAGTCACAAATTTGTTCAGCCATGGGGTGTCACTACTTAGATGGGCCCTAGTAGTCTCTTGGGAGAAGGTCCAGAGCAGGAAGATGTGTAAACACCACCAATAAAGTACCAGTACTTACCAAAGTACAATATGAGTAGGTGTCCAGGACAGAAATGAGATACCTGCCTGACAATGAAAGGATATGTTAGTGACTGAAACAAGTGGGAGAGAGGTATATTCCTCTTTGACCACTGCAACAATTTGGTCTTGATTACTAGAAAGGACAGGGTGTGTTTTTTATTTCTCTTAATTTCATGACAAAAGAAACCCATCCCAGCACAGCCTATGACTCCCTAAAGGACTGCAGAGTCCTCCATGTGCAGAGGACAGTGACCTGCTTTGGAAACATGAGCATGAACAGAAAATGATGCTTACCCACCTTTGGAAGTCCCATCATTTATTGTCAACTGAATGACTCCTTGTAGCATTTTAATGTTCTTAGAAAGGAAAAAATCTCAGGGCACAAATAAGTTATCTAGCTCCCTGGTACCCTGATGGAAGATGTTACAGGCCGCTTCTGAGCCATGATGATTTGAACACATTTGTTTCCTGTATGTAAAACAAAGATATTCATAGAGATTTTTTTGGGCCTTTATCTGATTCTTGAGTGTTTTTCTCTTTGTGATAGTTCCCAGCTATACACTTTAGGTGTAACAGAGACCACCAGTTTTGATTTACTAATAGATCACAATGTCCTAAAACTTTGATTCCAGCAGGCAACATCAGAAAGCAAGTTTCCTATGAAATCAGTAGATCAGTGTTAAAATCCGCTTTAAGCCCAGAAAAGCAGAGAAGGCTAAGTCTCTGTGCATAAACCAGAAAGAACCTAGGAGGTTCAAAATAGTCCCAAAAGCAAGATTAAAACCAAATGAGGTTAGATGTTGATACCAAAAAATTGATGTATTTTATTTAATAGTAGAGAGGCAAAGAGAAGGAAAGAGAAAAGAAAGAGAAAAAAAGAAAGAAATGAAAAAGAAGTGTGAGTGGGGGGTGGACAGACAGGGAGAGGTGACAAGGATTAGGTGGAAGCACATCACCCATCCGAGGGTCCCAGCGATGTCTCCTTGCTCCCCTCCATCTGATCTGCTGCTGGTGAGGGACCCCATCACCACTGCGGCCCACTGCCATATGCCGCCACACGCTGCCACGCCACACATGCTGCCACACACTGCCACACACCGCCACACACGCTGTGACACACTGCCACACACTGTCACACACCGCCACACACTGCCACGCCACACATGCTGCCACACACTGCCACACACCGCCACACACCGCCACACACACTGTGACACACTGCCACATGCCGCCACACACGCTGTGACACACCGCCACACACTGCCACACACACTGTGACACACTGCCACATGCCGCCACACACGCTGTGACACACCGCCACACACTGCCACACACACTGTGACACACTGCCACATGCCGCCACACACGCTGTGACACACCGCCACACACTGCCACACACACTGTGACACACTGCCACATGCCGCCACACACGCTGTGACACACCGCCACACACTGCCACACACACTGTGACACACTGCCACATGCCGCCACACACGCTGTGACACACCGCCACACACTGCCACACACACTGTGACACACTGCCACATGCCGCCACACACGCTGTGACACACCGCCACACACTGCCACACACACTGTGACACACTGCCACATGCCGCCACACACGCTGTGACACACCGCCACACACTGCCACACACCGCCACACACTGCCACACACTGCCACACACCGCCACACTGCCACACACTGCCACACACTGCCACACAC